>JAFMOC010000004.1:4575000-5175000 GCA_019802505.1 Corydoras sp. C115
CAAAAACATGGATTAAGTCAACTGAATTCTCCAAAAATTGCCCCATATAGAGTGTGTCTGTGTGAGTGAGTGTGTGCCCAGCGATAGATTGGCACCCTGTCCTGGGTCTATCTGCCCAGCGCCTTAGACGTTTTCCCCTGAATGGGTATGGGGAACCCCACCGCGACCCTAATAGAGGATAAAAGCGGAAGATAATGAATGAATGAATGGATTTAAGACAATTTGAATGCTGTAAAATTGCCCCATATGATGTGTGTGCGTGCCCAGCAATAAATTGGCGCCTTGGCCCCCTGTTACCCTAGTAAAGGATTAGGCAGAAGATAATAAATTAATATTCGATCACCACTTGAACCATTAACTGCTAGTCAAGTAGGAAAATCCTCAGGTCTAGATCTTATTAACACCATTTAAAATACAAAAACATAAAGTGTATGATTTTAAAGTATATTGACACCTGATGGTGGGAACATTGACATTTTTCTAAATAATGCTTTCAGTTGCCAAAGCCTTTTATAAAACAGTTCATTACGACCTCACAGTCTGATTGGCTGCATGGTGTTGGAATGTTGGAATGATATTGTGCGATACATCATGATCTTTTCACACAACAACTGTATCACATCACTGACGTGCTGCTTTTTATTAAACCCATCACGATGTGGTTGTCTGCACCGGTGCTGACAGCCTCCCCGCCACCCGGTACAAATTGAGATTAATAATGATCGCTAATATAATTAGTTATTATTATCACAGTTCTGATTACATTAAAAACCTTATCCCTCGTGAATTAGGAATGGTGACACGGCGATCACAGCACACCATTTCCCTGAGCTGATCATTTCGAATGAATAATGATTCATTCATTCATTCATTCATTCATTCATTATCTTCCGCTTTATCCTCTATTAGGGTCGTGGTGGGGTTCCCCATGCCCATCCAGGGGAGAACGTCTCGGGCGCTGGGCAGATAGAGCCAGGACAGGGCGCCAATCCATCGCTGGGTATAAATAATAATTATAGAAATTAAGGTTACTAGCGGCACGGTGGCTTCGTGGTTAGCACGTTCGACTCTAAGCTCTAGGGATTCCCGGTTCGAATCCCCATCTGGGTGGAGTTTCCATGTTCTCCCCGTGTCCGCGTGGGTTTCCTCCAGGTTCTCCGGTTTCCTCCCACAGTCCAAAAACATGGATCAAGTCAATTGAATTCTCCAAATTGCCCCATATAGAGTGTGTCTGTGTGAATGAGTCTGTGCCCAGCGATGGATTGGCGCCCTGTCCTGGGTGTATCTGCCCAGCGCCCGAGACGTTCTCCCCTGGATGGGCATGGGGAACCCCACCGCGACCCTAATAGAGGATAAAGCGGGAGATAATGAATGAATGAATAAAGGTTACTAAAAAAAAACCTGCTTTTATTAGCAATCGATATCTACAGTTTGAAACATGGTCACGGTGATGTTTTGTCTATTGGGGTCACCACACAACCTCATAATACTGCACTTTAAATTTTCTCTGGTGTAGTATGTTAATATGTTCCTAGGCAACAGACTCAAGCCACCAAGGAACCATTTGTGCTTACGAAGTCAATGAAAAACAAATAAATCCTAATCTAGAGTGGCTTATTAATACTACAGTAATGCATTGTGTTGAATTGTTGTATTAAAGCAATAGAGCGCTCCAGGTCATGTGTAATGGCAGATGACATCACAGCACAGATGATCAATGGAACATGTCTTCGGTTCGTTCATGGGATCAAAAAGAGTCATGATGTTATTTGCCATAATGCTGCCTCTCATGTTCTATTGCCTCACTAACTGCCTCTGCTCCTCGTTGTTCCACTCAGTATGCAGAGAGAGATTTACCTCGGGCTAATGGTGAGGTCATATCAGCCCTGCTGCCCTGTGCTATAAAAAACATCTAAATCTCCACTGGGCACTTGGACAGCTCACACTCCAGTCACTACACCGCGTGCAGGCATGGTGTGCACTGACCTCGGGAACTGTCTGTGTGGCACGTCTGTAAAAACTGCTCAGAACCCCTCTGATGCCTTATACTGGGAAATTTGAAAACTTGCCACACCACTTGGTATACAGACAGTCAGACAGACAGACAGACACACACAGACAGAGAGTTAGCCAATCAGTCAGACACAAACAGACAGACACAGACACAGAAAGTCAGTCAGACACAGACAGAGTAACCAATCAGTCAGACACAAACACAGACACAGAAAGTCAGACACACACAGACAGAGTAACCAATCAGTCAGACACAAACACAGACACAGACACAGACACAGACACAGAAACAGAAAGTCAGTCAAACACAAACAGAGAGTTAGCCAGTCAGACACAAACACAGACACAGAAACAGACAGTCAGACACACACAGACAGAGTTAACCAATCAGTCAGACACAAACACAGACACAGAAACAGAAAGTCAGTCAGACACAGACAGAGTAACCAATCAGTCAGACACAAACACAGACACAGAAAGTCAGACACACACAGACAGAGTAACCAATCAGTCAGACACAGACACAGACACAGAAACAGAAAGTCAGTCAAACACAAACAGAGAGTTAGCCAGTCAGTCAGTCAGACACAAACACAGACACAGAAACAGACAGTCAGACACACACAGACAGAGTTAACCAATCAGTCAGACACAAACACAGACACAGAAACAGAAAGTCAGTCAAACACAAACAGACAGAGTTAGCCAGTCAGTCAGTCAGACACAAACACAGAAACAGACAATCAGTCAGACACACACAGACAGAGAGTTAGCCAATCAGTCAGTCAGACACAAACACAGACACAGAAACAGACGGTCAGTCAGTCAGACACACACAGACAGAGTTAGCCAGTCTGTCGCACACAAACACACACACAGAAACAGACGGTCAGTCAGTCAGACACAAACACAAACACAGAAACAGACAATCAGTCAGACACACACAGAAAGAGAGTTAGCCAATCAGTCAGTCAGACACAAACACAGACACAGAAACAGACGGTTAGTCAGTCAGACACACACAGACAGAGTTAGCCAGTCTGTCACACACAAACACACACACAGAAACAGACGGTCAGTCAGTCAGACACAAACCGACAGAGAAACAGACGGTCAGTCAGTCAGACACAAACACAAACCGACAGAGAAACAGACGGTCAGTCAGTCAGTCAGACACAGACAGAGAGTTAGCCAATCAGTTGACACAAACAGAGAAACAGACGGTCAGTCAGTCAGTCAGACACCAACACAGACAGAGAAACAGACGGTCAGTCAGTCAGTCACACAAACAGACAGAGTTAGCCAATCAGTCAGACACAAACATACAAAGAGACACACACACACACAGACAGAATGAGCCAATGAGTCAGTCAGTCAGTCACAAACACAGAGACAGACACACAGTCGGTCAACCAATCAGTCAGACAGACACAAGCACAAAGACTGAAACCCACAGAAACACAGACAGACACACACACAGTCAGTCAGACACACACAGAAACAGACAGATATTACTTGTTCAATAATTTTTTTTTTTTACATTTATAAAGGTGTTCACTGAGGAGAATCTGCCAATTTTATTTGTATAACCAATAACAAAAAAAAATTCACCTAAGATTTAATGTGATCTGTATTTGTGCCTAATACGACTTGTTTGAATTAGTTACCCCAATTTCCATAACTACTGTACTGAACACTGATGTAAATTATAGGTCGTCAAATCCTCAACTTAATAAACATCCCAGTGATGAGCGGTAAGCAACTGGTAACCAAGTCAACAGAACCACGGAAGCAAACAATCCATCCCCCAAGCATTTGCTTGTATGCGCAGACAAAGGCACACCCGTGTACATATTGGGAAATTCACAGTAGATTATCTCTCTCTGGGAAGGGAGTAACGGGACCCAAAAACGATGCTTCATCAAAAAGAGGCACTCGCTGAGCATATTAGAGCAACGGGCAAATGCAGAGCAGGCCATTAAAAAGCTTTCAGGCAGCTCTTTCTTTCCCTGCAGCTCTGTTCTGCAGCCTCCACCATCTATCACACTCTATTAAGCCTCTTTCTGACGTTGATGACAAATGCTTTCCCTAATGCTACTGTTATTATGCTGTCACATTCACTACATGGCCAGAAGAACATGACCCACCTACCACACGCATATAGTAATTAGGACATTGCTTTGAATCTTTTGTTTCACTTCACCCATCAAAGCATCTGCTCTTCACCATTGCTTATTTAAACCATAATGAGCAGGTCTACAAGAAGCAGTATTAAAATGTTGTCTTCGTGCATAATGAAGGAAAACTGAAAAATAGAATCATATCCCAAAACTACAAAGTTACCAGAAAGGAAAAAAATAATAACAATAAATAATAGATCTAAACATCCGAATAACAGTAAATCTACTGGACCTATAAGTGCAACCTGCTACTAGAGGCAAATGAGACACTCAAACATGGAAACCTGGTAAAGATATACAATCTCGATTGATAAGTATGGTGAAGGATAAGTCATAACATTCAGTGATTATAAAGATCTAACAGAAGTGCATGTGTAAATGACTTTAGTAATACAAATGATAACAGATACGAATCTCACATGAATAAGCATCAGTATTCATTACACATGCACCCTGTCCTGGGTGTATCTGCCCAGAGCCTGAAACTTTCCCCCCTGGATGGGCATGGGGAAGCCCCAGCGACCCTAGTAAAGGATAAAGTGGAAGATACAGTAATGAATGGGTGGATGGATGTTAACACATGGTTTAAAGATCTGTCTTTGGTGATTTCATCACATCAGAGTTTAAACCAGTGGTCTGCAGCTCAGGTTATTCATTCATTCATTCATTATCTCCCGCTTTATCCTCTATTAGGGTCGTGGTGGGGTTCCCCATGCCCATCCAGGGGAGAACGTCTCGGGTGCTGGGCAGATGCACCCAGGACAGGGCGCCAATCCATCGCTGGGAACACACTCACTCACACACACACACTCTATATGGGGCAATTTGGAAAATTCAATTGACTTGATCCATGTTTTTGGACTGTGGGAGGAAACCGGAGAACCCGGAGGAAACCCACGCAGACACGGGGAGAACATGGAAACTCCACCCAGATGGGGATTCGAACTGGGAATCCCTAGTGCTGAGAGGCTAACGTGCTAACCACTAAGCCACCATGCCCCCCCTAATCTACACAATCTAATTAATTAATTATTAACTAATTAACTAATAATTAACTAATTAATTAATAATTAATAGCCATGTCAGTTTATTACACCAGGTCTAATACAGTATTAGTCTAATCTACACATTCATTATCTCCCGCTTTATCCTCCATTAGGGTCGTGGTGGGGTTCCCCATGCCCATCCAGGGGAGAACGTCTCGGGCGCTGGGCAGATAGACCCCGCCTCTCAGCACTAGGGATTCCCGGTTCCAATCCCAAACTGGGTGTAGTTTCCATGTTCTCCCCGTGTCCCCATGGGTTTCCTCCGGGTTCTCCGGTTTCCTCCCACAGTCCAAAAACATGGCTTAAAGTCAACTGAATTCACCAAATTGCCCCATATATGTGTCTATGTGAGTGAGAGAGATAGATTGGCGCCCTGTCCTGGGTGTATCTTCCCAGCGCCTGAAACGTTCTCCCCTGGATGGGCATGGGGAACCCCTTACTGTAGTAGAGGATAAAGCGGTAGATAATGGATGGACCTGAAACCCACCCTGCAACCCTAATATAAGACTAAGCGAAATATTTAAATGAATTATTTAATATTATTTAATTATTTAATATTTAAAAATGAATTAATAAATAAGTATAAGAGCAAAAGCATCTTTTTTAAACACAGTCTCCTCTACATCTACCAGCTTATACAATTCACACTGACCTGACCCCTTGATAAATCTGACATGTTCCTGATGCACATTGTTTAGTTTATGAGGTGTTCAGAGTTCAAGTCCATCTACACAAGGCTAGCTAACTCAGTACTAATTGCATTCCACTCTAAAGCAATTAGTACAATGTAGTGCCCAAGAGTATGCCATGCGGGTGCTACCTGCCTAACTACACGTAGGCCCTGTGCAGTGCAGATCAACCTGCCTGGGTAAACATTAGAACACCCAGGTGACTTCCAAGTGACTTTACACAAGAGGAAAAAAATGAAGCAACACCTGTAATCTGAATCGACATCCCCATCCATTTCAACTCATCTTCAAAATAAGGACCCTGCATTCACAAAATAACATTTTAGCAGCTCTGAGAATCCAGAGTCTTGTTGATGTCCAACACAAATATATCAATGAAGATTTAGAACATTTTTTCTTTTTCTGACACTTCTTTAATTTACTGGTCTCTTGCGAGCACAATGCTGTTTCTTATTTTCTCAAAAAAAAAAAAAATAAATAAAATAAAATTAATACAGAAATAAAAATTACAACCACCATACACACAAACAATTTTGATAACCATGAAGCACCTTACAACTAATTTTAAACCTTATACGTGAAACTGATAAGGTCTGTGCTGGTTGAGCAAACAGTGTGTATATTAGGGCTGTATTCATCTAAAGATTTTCATAGTTGAATCCGATTCGTCAGATTTTCCCTATAGTTGACTGATAGTCGAATCAGTTAAGATTTTACCACAAGATGGCGCTAAGGGCGTAGTTTTTAAAAAATATATATATATTTTTTTAGATTTTACTTGTTTTTCTAACAAAAGAAAACCTTTTTTTTGTTTTTCTTTTTTCTTTTTTTTTCTAGAAATTAGGATGATTTTATTTGACAAAAGGCTATATATATATAACGAAAACAAAGACATTTCATGTAAAAGCTAATGCTTAGCAGCAGCCATGGACACCCCCATGTGGTCAAAATGGTACATTCGACTATGAGGTTCATAGTCGACTACGGTTCTCCGAATCGAATAGTCGAATCAGCGAATATTGCAGCTCACCCCTAGTGTATATCAAACAAAACTGTAACTTAATGTCCCCTAAACTAAACCCTCAGCAACTGATTTGTTCATATTAACTGCTGTGAAAACTTGAGGATGATATCTTTACAGCAGAAGTAAAGGACATAAGAGCAAAATATTACATTTAGTCATTTAGACGCTTTTATCGTTTTACAGATGAGAGAACACCACAAGTCAATAGCTAAGGAGGAATCATCATTACAGACACCATTTAGCGGCGGTAAATAATGTGGAGTGAGAAGTGGCACCACAGTGAGCTTAAAGCACCAGGCGACATTCATCACTGGAGCAAAGTGAAAGAGCCGGAGTGTATCACTGGAAAACAGAGTTGAGGTAAGAGGGAGCAGATCCAGAGATTGTCCTCGTACTAAATCTGGTGGAGAGGTGGAGTAACATTATCTCGCTTGGATTGGTTGGACAGGTTGGGCTGCAGAGCTTTGTTAGATCTAGACATGAGACGATTACAGATTTTGATGGAATGATTATTGTTTTTTGTATTATTATTTTATTGTTTAATGTATTGTATTAATCCTCTACTAGGGTCACAAGGGGAAGTTCCCTCATGCCCATCCAGGGAAGGACATTTGGGACGCTGGGTAGATGCATCCAGGACAGGACGCCAATCTATCGCTGGACACACTCACACATGCAGACACACTGGCACATTAGGCAATTTAGAGCATTCAATGTACCTTGAACTCGTGTTTTTGGACTGTGGGTGGAAACCGGAGAACCCAGAGGAAACCAACACAGACACGGGGAGAACATGGAAACTCCATCCAGATTGGGATTAGAATGTAAATTCTGTACTGTTTGTGTTGGTACAGCACAGTCTGTGCAATTTTGTTTTTTTACCTAGAACCTACTTGTTACCTGGTGATCATTCATTCATTCGTTCATTATCTCCCGCTTTATCCTCTATTAGGGTCACGGTGGGGTTCCCCATGCCCATCCAGGGGAGAACGTCTTGGGCGCTGGGCAGATAGACCCAGGACAGGGCGCCAATCCATCGCTGGGCACACACTCACTCACACAGACACACTCTATATGGGGCAGTTTTGAGAATTCAATTGAGTTGATCCATGTGTTTGGACTGTGGGAGGAAACCGGAGAACCCGGAGGAAACCCGCACGGACACGGGGAGAACATGGAAACTCCACCCAGATGGGGATTCGAACCGGGAATCCCTAGTGCTGTCCATCATTTAATCTTAATTTAATTTGATAAGAAATTTCAGTTACAGTAAAAGACTCATTTAAAAATATTCCACCATCATTCTAATGCTTTATATTATACTTGAAATATTAAACCATCTTGTTGAGATTTGATGTTTGATAAAGCTGTTAATGCTAAAGCATTTTTGGGTTTTAATAGAGCCCTTAAGAGCACTGTGTTTGATTAAAAACATATTTCAGCATTAAAGGTTTTTATTTTTCATTACTTTTTTTCATTGCTCAAAGTTATTTTAATTCCAAACACAATCACATAGATTTTAATAGATTTTAGTAATAATAGTAATAGATTTTAGATTAATTGGCTAATCAGAAAAAACTATTGTTAGATCAATCGATAGAAAATTAATTGTTAGGAAGACTAGAAGCGCTAGTCTCAGCCCTAGTCAGCATTACTGTATTTTTTATATTATATGTATAATATTATACTGTACCGGTCTCCAAAACAACCCCATCAGTTTACATTAGCCCAAAACACATGCAGTTCCACCGGACCATGGAACAAATGATCAGATCTTCCTTACATCCTTGTGGGAAAAAAAAAAAACCTTGAAATTCAACACCTTTTAAACTGAACACCACACCCAGAAGCTTCTGACGTGGAGTTTACTAGAGTCTACAGGAAACAAACACATGTGCAGTTATGCAGAAGGCACATGTTAAATATCATACACATCATAACGTTTCACTTAGTATTGGCCTCCAACCGTCCAACCCGGTTTTATGGCTCATTGAGCCGCGTTGGGCAGAAGGCGACTCTAAAGTGTTTTACAACTCTGAAAATGTTCGTGCATCAGGCCATTCACTCTGGAATTCTTGTTTAAAAGGTTTGACGTCACAGAGTGGAAAAGGTTGTGAAAGAACACCGGTTTTGCTGGAATGCCAACACACCATCCCCTGTAAATACTCATCTAGTTAAAGACTATGCAGTATATTTCCAATATGCAACACAATGCCTTTTGCTTCAGTGATAATTGTTAAACAACTCGTCATTTACTTTAAAAAGCAAATAATAAACCTGCTGCAGGTTTGTTTTACAGCTATTTCCTCTGCTTTTCCTTTAGCAGTCATGTCTGTGAAAAACCCATTACTTTACAAGTTTACATTCTCATTAAGATTGTATATAAATGGGATACACTAAATCCACAAAAGGTATCAAGATACCTACAAAATATACCTAATGGACATTTTATAATGTACCATTTTAAACTGGTCACCATTTAAAGCTATAAATGGCTAACACAGTCCTAGAAAGGCTTTCTAAAACATTTTTTGCTTGAGGGGAATTTCAGAAAATCCAGAAAATGAGTGCGACCCTGACGCTGGTGAACGATCATCATTCTAGTTCATTCCAAATGTGCTTATGTGCTTGAGCTCAGGATTCTGTGTGAGCCAGTCGAGATTATACACATTAAATCTTTAAGGATCTTGCTTTTTGTCCTGTGGTATAGTCATGCTGAAAAAATAGAGACCTTTCCCAAACTGTTCGAACAAAATACAGAACTACATGCTTCATTTGACACACGTGTTGCAACTTCACCATATAAAGAACAGTATAAAAGCTGAGTATTGCTGGATTTAGTACATAGCACATTGTCCTCATGAATCAAACCCATAGTTTTGGTTTCAGGTAAAACTCTAAACTTATAAGCTGGATGGCTACAATCGTGTGGACGTTTACTTGTGAACACAATTCCAAATGAAAAAATACAACTGTGTTAGAAGCGCTCGTTTTTCCCCGGGATGATCGGCTACGAGGGGAAACTGCGTACGCCACTCGCGCCTAGTGAGCGCTCCCTGGGCACGGCTACGCGGAGAAGATTACGTACGCCGGTCCGCTGAGTGAAACGCTCCCACGAATATAACCTGCGCGGGGATAGTGCGCAGCGTTGTACCGTGGTTGAAGCATGGAAGGAGAGTTCGAGACACCGGGCATAAAAACAAAACAGGTTTATTATTAAAAATGGTGTAGGAACACCAATGAAAAGGGGGGAACAAAACAAACGAGCTAACATCGGGATGTACCGAAACAAAGACGTGCACGGGGTAGAGGGAATACGGAAACTAAGTAAGAAAACACCCAATCACGTGCACAAAAACAAACCAATCACCCAACGGAGTCCATGAGTAATTAATGAGGGAAACTGATTTTTTGCAAAAAAAAAAACAGGAACTTAAAAATTGGAATTGCAAATTATTAATCGTCAGTCAGAACTGTAGATTTAATTCTTTTCTAAAAAAATAAAAAATAATAAAAAACAATACACACAATGAGCAGCTCCCTTGTCTTATATTACATTTTAACACATTTATTTTCCAAGGATACACTCCGACTCCTTCACTGCGCTCTAGTGATGAGCTCCACATTGTTCATCGCTGCTAAATAGTGGAATGATAAAATGATTGTGCCTACAGTGTTTACACACAGAGGAATTTGTCCTCCACATTCAACCCATCTGTGCACTGAAACACACACACCGGTGAATACGGTGCCATGGAAGCAATTGGAGTTGAGTGCCTTGCCCAAGGGTACTTCAGCCGTAGTACTTGTTGGGACCGGGAATCGAACCCGGGGACCTTCAGGTTGCAAGGCTGGTTCCTTAACAACAGAGCTCTATATTACATTTGGTCATTTAACAAACGCTTTTATCCTAAGCGACTTACAAAATGAGCACGGGGTTCATCAGACAGGCGAATGACCAGGTTTGATCAGATTTTTAAGTCACGGGATTAAATTCTAATCTAATCTAATCTAATGTGAATGTAATATAAATCATTAATACATAATACATTAATAAATAAATAAGACTTAATAAGAATTATAAAAAGCACTGCTGCCTTAAAATACCACATTACTGGGTTTGTTTTCCAATTGGGCTGCCATATCCTTTAATTCTGATGTTTGCATGTTCTCCCTACATCAGTTTTCTGGTTGGGAAATGCTCTGGGTTCCACACGCAAGGTAAACTCGGGATACTATTTTGCTCTTGAATGCATCTGTGTGAACGCCTTGTTAAAATAATAACAAAATAAACTGGCAGCTTGTCAAATGGGTTTCACTCAGTGAGGACTCGGACAGGTTGTGGTGACATATCTTGATGGTTCCACATCAAATCTGTTGTTCGCACGCTTACGCTGATTGTAAACAGTTTGTAATTTTTTGTTTTAGACTTTTCACCCTTCGAAGTATTAGCCCTACTTACAACTGCCATTCATTTTGGAACCTGTATCCTAGCAGAACTGGGTCATTACACATGGACCAATATCAAGATGATATAATGCATATACAATTGTTGAAGTGGACAACTGTAGTTCTACAAAGAATGAGGCGAGTGAACAAAGTGGCATGTGACATTTCCACAGTGGAATGAACCCACCGAGAGCCCTAGAAGAGAGGAAAGGGGGGCTAAGAATAGCGAAGGGAAAGATGTGTGTCCCCGCAGACATGGGCAGAGTTATATTTAAAGATACAAGGCCTTCTGGGAGATGAAAAAAGAGAAAGGAACGCATGCAATCGAGTCTGACAAGTACACATGAGATGGTAACAAATGTTCTATGCATTGTTTCACAGAGAGCATCAAGACAAATGCTGGAACAGCCATACTTTCAGAACCATGGGCAACAACGATCCTGGAGATCATGTTGTGTGTGTGTAATGAGTCATTTCAGCAGTTGCAATGTGCTTACCCCACCTCTGAGAAGAGACAAACAGATAAATGTAGAGCTAATGGGATTTAGAGGGAAAATTAAATAAAGGATTACACAATGTGTTAGGAGTAAAGCACTTCATTAGGAATGCCGCTGCCTGACTGTGCAAAGTCGTGTGTTCACTGCAACCCCAAAGCTCAACAAATATCAAAGCATACGCTCGGAGAACGTAAATGTGAGCAACGTTCTGCTAAAACAACTGCTCACTGAAACGCCGCAGCCAGCTCTCCGTTTAATCTCTTAGCACTAAGGAGAGAAATCTACAGGTCTGTAACAAACGTTTCCACACCTACACATTACATTGATGGTTATTAAAGCAAAAGGCACTCAAGGTTGTGCATTATAGTGAATGAATCACAGGAAACAGGCCCGACCCGTAGCAGAGTGCTGTTACACCACTTTCCTGTGATTTATTCACAAGAATGTACAATATCAAGCCTTAATGCTTTTATAAAATGCTTACAAACACACCATACTCAACTTAACGTTATTTTTAAAAAAAAACAATAGTTAAAACAAAATGTTGTACATACGTTACCATAAATACTTAAAAACAGATCCTAAAAACCGAAATAAGACAAGATAAACATTAAAAAACAACCTTAATAAAACAAATAAAAAATATCGAGCAATAAAAACAAATAAAATAAAAGGAGAGTCTTATTTTAGGTTGAAAGCCGGTAATTAAAATTGGGTTTTAAGGCTAGTTTTGAAAGTAATAATAAAAAAGTTTCACTTATAAATTTATTTAAAACTTAATTATTAATAAACTGGTCTTCCACAAAGAAATCTAGTCCAGGTTTAAAGAAAACATTGGTTACTGAGCAACTGGAATGCCAGCTCGCTGTTTACATAAAGCTGTATCCCCTTTATGGTGCATGATTTAAAAAGTTATGTATTGTATAACATGCACTTATATTTTTTATATTATTTTCTGTAAAGCCCCCCCTAGGAAGAAGAAAACTTTTTGCACCCCCCCCCCCCCGTACATGACAAAATGGGATGAAAAAGAAAAGTATTTTTACACGCCCTCTGTAGTATCATTTGTCTATAAATTTGTTCCAAGTACACCTCTTTTATAACAATGTATCCTTATTAACAATAAAGTAAACAAAAAAGAAAGAAATATAGATCAACTTGGAACAAAGAATCATTTTATTAACTTTGTTTTTTAGTTTGTAACAGAAACGAATAAAATCCTTATTTAAACTAGAAACATTTTTGAACTGACTGGCATTTGATACTGAAACATTTGAAAAAATAAATGAAATAAAATCAATAAATAATAATAAATTCAAATTCATCAGCAACATTCATTCAGGAGCACAATTTATTACTTTAACCTACAAAACAAAAATGAATACAACAATTTGTGTTTTTTTTTTTTTTGTTTTTTAATCAAAATAAGGAAATCAGAACTAATGTTTACAACGTGCTCGTTCTGCAGCGCAGTTTTCTGCAGTAGTTTTCATAAAGCGGGATGGTTGCTGGCTCTGCACGTCACGTTTTCGATTAAAAACTCAAGCGGTTATCAGTGTGATCGGGTTTAATGTCTTTAAGTGACGCCTTCATTTATTTGGCTTCACGCTGTCCGCTGCCAACATTTTAAGACACAGAAGACACGCCGGTCTTTCTTCGTCTCCCACCTTCGTTACCGTGAAACCAAGCGCTACATACACTTTCCTCGTTTTAACTTTCGGTTGACTTTTGTTGCTCTCATTATCTTCGTTTCTCTCCTCATCTCTGTTAAATATTTCTCCATGTTGTCTCTTGAGGGTTTGTTCAGTACACTTAATATCACTTGCTCTGTGATATCTTGTTATGCGCCCCCCCAGGCACCACTATTTGAGAAGCACTGACTTATACGAATGTGAAGTGCTTATAGCTGTGCATCATTTTCAATAATGTCACGGCTAGACAAACAGCTCAGCCAATCAGATTTAAGGACCAGAGTTACCCGTTTTATGAAGAAGCTTTTATCACATTCGATTCTAAACGACCCTCCTCCCTGCGTATGTTGCAGTATGACTGCGCAAAATTAATGTTTTTTGTCGTTTACCCAAACAGCATTTTGGGAAATCAGACACTGACCAATTGGAAGGGACTGGCTCATAATCTGCTTTCAATATTACACCAAATAATAATAATAATAATAATAATAATAATAATAATAATACATTTGATTTATAATGCATGTTACATTTCAAAGTGCATTAAAAATAAAAATACATCATCATTCTTATATAATATGTTAATAACACATTTGATGCAAGTCAGGGCTCTGTGCAGGCCAGTCAGTTCCTTCAGATCAAACCCTCATGAACCTTGCTTTGTATCCTGGGGCACAATCATTCTGGACAAAAGGGACCTTCATCAAATGTTTCCCAAAAATTTCAGACCCATAGAGGTGCTCGAAATCCAATCTGCAGCCCAAATTAGCTGATATTGATATCTGTGTAGTGGGTTTCAGTTTTTGATTCTTTAGCAACCAAATAATTAGTACTAGTAAAGATCACATGAAGCATTGTCTGCTTGAATAGGGAAAGTGTAAACATAACCCATTTTATTCTCTCCTATTCATTGGACACAAAGTGTTCAGTCTCGTGACCATAAAAATGTAAATGCATCAACACTGGAAAAACTTAACCTCCATTATCTAATCAAACCTCAGTAGAAACACAAAGTACACAGTCACAATGACCGTTAAGGACCTCTTTGTTGCCAGAGAGAGCATGTCATCTAAAGGTGCTTGGCCTCTTGCCCAGCACAGTCTGCTATTTTTGTGCTTAGTGTTCTAAAAGTGGCAACAGGTCAACAACTTAACAATATTAAAGAAGGGGAAAAACCAACACGACTTTCTTTAGCCATTTCATAGTGCAACTCCATGTGTAAATGCATGGGATTGGACAAACCATAAAACGCACACCTAAAATATATCCATCCATTCATCATCTTCCGCTTTATCCTATATTAGGGTCGCGGTGGGGTTCCCCATGCCAATCCAGGGGAGAACGTTTCGGGTGCTGGGCAGATACACCCAGGACAGGGCGCCAATCTATCGCTGGACACACACTCACTCACACACACTCTATATGGGCAATTTTGGAGAATTCAATTGACTTGATCCATGTTTTTGGGCTGTGGGAGGAAACCGGAGAACCCGGAGGAAACCACGCAGACACGGGGAGAACATGGAAACTCCACCCAGATTGGGATTCGAACTGGGAATCCCTAGTGCTTAGAGGAGAACATGCTAACCACTAAGCCACCATGCCGCCCCAAACAGAACATGAACATTAATAAAGGCAAATGCATTTTGAGTTTGACATTGTAATAAAATTCACCCCCCCCCCCCCAACTCTAAATGAAAGTGGAACATTTTAGTTGAGCTTCACACGTCCTTCACTCGTCTTGTCAGTCAATTAAAGTGTAAAAACACAAACAGAAACTCTCTAATGTAGATGATTCTCGAGGCAGTTCTTCGGATTTAGGCACAGAGGCGTGGCCACATACCGGTTTTGGCAACAGCGAGAGAGACGGGGGGGGAGGGGGGTAGACCGCTCGCTTGCAGAACGATAGAGATTCAGATTTAGAATGAATCACATTGTGTGTGAATGTGTGCGCGTGTGTATAAGGGCTTCTGATACTGTGCTGTAAAAAAGCGCCAATTTTTTTTCCTTAAACCTCCATCGCGATCGACCCGACACCCCTTCGCAATCGACCGGTCAATCGCGATCGACGTATTGAGCACCCCTGTACTAGAGCATGGTAGCTCAGCGGTCAGGGTGTTGAGCTATCGATCAGAAGGTTGTGGGTTCAAACCCCAAGTCCACTAAAGTTATTACAACAGTGGGACCTTAACCCTTATTGCTCCAGGGAGCCCTGGGATATTTATAAATCTCTTTGGATAAAAGCGTGTGCTAAACGACTGTGAGAGTAATATTAGGCTAACATTGCTCATGCCAACACACCGCTGCTGAAGCGAAATGAAGTAGGACTCGAAATCGACTTGAACGCAGCCTGCCGTCGTCAGCAGCAGGTCTCAACTACAAAAGCAGAATGTGCACTTTGCGAGTTAAGCTCATTAGAAGCCAAAGCTGACCGACAACCTAGAATTGCCAGGCTGTTCCGCTCCATTATCAGGAGCAAAGTTAGGGCCGGTGCTGATTAATGAAGAAACCCTCAACATGAATACTTCATAAGGGCCCCCTCGCTGAAGGGGTAAGCTCACTTTAGGACCTAAAGCCAGAAGACATGGGAAAACTTTCCTGCTTTTCCTCATTGGTCCACGTTCTCCAGCACCGAATGAAGTCATTAAACTGTTCTTTACAACAGATCGATAGCAACTCTGAAATATCAATCAACCTGAATGTGAGTTATTGAGCGGCCGAAGTCATTAGGCGCTGAAGCAAATACGAGGCAGGGCGTGCTCATTAAAGAGCACAGCAAATTATGCTTTCCGTGTCATCCAGCCTTGAATTATCTGTGAGCATGCATGTGTCCTGACACACCAAGCAGCGCTGCCGAGGCAAACTCAGCCCTACCTCATCCATGTTGTGAAACACTGCACTGGGGCAAATGGCAACTAATAGGAAGGTGGAACTGGCCTCAGCACGAAAAGAACTTTTTAATGTAGTAAATGTGTTGATAATTATATCCATCTATCATCTTCCGCTTTATCCTATATTAGGGTCACGGTGGGGTTCCCCATGCCCATCCAGGGGAGAACGTCTCGGGTGCTGGGCAGATAGACCCAGGACAGGGCGCCAATCTATCACTGGGCACACACTCACTCACACAGACACGCATGCATACACACTCTATATGGGGCAATTTGGAGAATTCAGTTGACCTTGATCCATGTTTTTGGACTGTGGGAGGAAACCGGAGAACCCGGAGGAAACCCACGCAGACACGGGGAGAACAAGGAAACTCCACTCAGATTGGGATTCGATCCGTGCAGCCTGCATCTTGATTTATTCATCCATCCATCCATCCATCTTCCGCTTTATCCTCTGTTAGGGAGAACGTTTCGGGCGCTGGGCAGATAGACCCAGGACAGGGCGCCAATCTATCGCTGAGCACACACTCACTCACACACACTCTATATGGGGCAATTTGGAGAACTCAATTGACTTGATCCATGTTTTTGGACTGTGGGAGGAAACCAGGGAACCCGGAGGAAACGGGGACAACATGGAAACTCCACCAACATGGGGATTCGAACCGTGCTAACCACTAAACCACCGTGCCGCCTTGATAATTACATTATAAAAAAAAGGTGTCTATAGAGGGTACATTTTTGGGTGGGTTCATTCTAAAGCAAGTGTTGGATATATTGTAATTTAGTTAATTTAATTATATATATTGTAATTTAAACAAAATACAGTTTTAAATGAAAGTATCTGACATGCTACAATACAAACACTCAATGCTCACAGTTTAAAGCCCCAGAATTCCAAAACCAGATAAGAAGTAATATGCTTCTAATATGAGTAATATGAGAAAACTAATTTTGTCTCAAAAGAACATTTTGGGTTCTGGGTAGATACCCCCAGCGTAAAGTGAGAAAGTGATCCATTTTACCAACTGTACTTACAGGAATCAGTCCTCCACATTTAACCCATCCATGAGGTGAAACACACACATACACACACTGAGCAGAGTGAGTACATGTGCCCAGAGAGGTGGGAAGCCTTATATAGGTTGACCAGGGGGCAATTGGAGTTAGGTGCCTTGCCCAAGGGCACTTCAGTCTTGTTACTTTCAGGTCACAAGGCTGGTTCATTAACCACAAGCCCATGACTGCCTCTGGATTACACCCATCTGGGAAAATAGAACTAAACGAAACACCGGAATTCAACAATGAATTCCCTTTACTTTACTTTACTTTAACACACTTTATAATTCCATTGCACATTGTAAATACATAGTTAAATTTTATCTTTATCTTATTTTTATCTTACTCTACCATATTTTTCTTACTCTTATCCTTTTTAAACAAATTTTATTTTTCTGTGGAGAGGTCAAAAAAGAAATTTCACTGCTGGCTGTACCATGTATAACTACGTATGTGACCAATAAACCTGATTCTGAAGAGGCTTTTCCCAAAACTTTAGTCTCTACAGTGTGCCATATTTGTCCTTTTACATCGACACATAGTATCGAATGTATTTTTGGATTTTGTGTACAGTATAATTCCCGTTTTAAATAACAGCAACTATTAAAAATAGTCAGCTATAATCACACCTTCAAAATGTATATTTTTTTAAATCTCTGGCTTCACCTCAAGACATTCTTTTTTGGCTTCATTCACATTTGTTTTTATAAACCTTTAATTTTGACCAAGTCGAAATCCTACATCCTGCTGCTTCACTTTCAGACCCTGAACACAGAGACTATTAAACGTGCTGAAGAGCCCATTTTTTGTTGGTAGGTAATTGGGTTTCAGCCGTGATTCGTTTGTCTTAATGCGTCTCTCATTGATTTGTTTCCCGCTTGTTGTATCTTTTGTAACCAAGCAACCAATTGTGGACTTGACATCTGCTTTCCATTTTACTGACATGATCATGAGCAGTGTATATGAATGGGCATTTGATATGCATTCTCCTGGGCTGAAACGCTTGTCTGGATATAGATGCTTTTCATTTCGAAACGCGGTTTTGTGATATTAATGGCATGTTGAAATCATGGTCCGGCTTTCCAAAACCAATAAAACCCAACCAGCGATCAATTTCTCTATTCCTACCTGAGAAAATGCTGAGTATCTTTAGCATCTTGGATGAACCACAGTCTGCCATAGTAATCTGAACAATCACAAGAGTCATTCAGAAAACCTTAGCCCACAAAACATGACGGTAACCTGCAAGCTGCCTTCACATCCATACTCATAATAATGGCTGAAGGAAATGCTGCTACCTACTATCCTGCCAACTGTCAGTCAACGACTGGATCCTCACCAATTTGCCCATGGGGCAGAGAAAGCAACAGATGACACAGAGGCCTGCATGTCATACCTCATTTTCCGGCATCTAGATTGTTTAAGCATCTTGTTCAGGATATTAAAGCAGAATGTAAACTCATCATTTAATGTCATTCAAAGAAACCCGATTACCCAGAAGCTGCAGAAACACAAGATCTCTGTCAATCTGATCCATCTCCTGCATAATAGACAGCTAACTGTTCAGCCACACCTGACCATCAATGCACCACAGGGCTGTGTGCTGAACCCGTGTCCCCAAACATGTACGAGCCCCAAATCAGTCATAGGTTATCACAACACCATCATACACTACACCCAGCAGCACTCTTCAGGTCAGTTTCAGTTAGTAAAACTAAACACTGTAATAGTATATAATAAAATTAGGCGATTTTTGTAATGCAAAAATACGCTGTTGGGTAAATTGGAGATACTAAATTGTCCGATATGACTGCATCACGAGGGCGGCACGGTGGCTTAGTGGTTAGCACGTTCGCCTCTCAGCGCTAGGGATTCCCAGTTCGAATCCCCATCTGGGTGGAGTTTCCATGTTCTCCCTGTGTCCGCGTGGGTTTCCTCCGGGTTCTCCGGTTTCCTCCCACAGTCCAAAAACATGGATCAAGTCAATTTAGTTCTCCAAATTGCCCCATATAGAGTGTGTATGTGTGAGTGAGTGTGTGTGTGTGAGTGTGTGCCCAGCGATGGATTGGCGCCCTGTCCTGGGT
This sequence comes from Corydoras sp. C115, assembly GCA_019802505.1. Lineage (NCBI taxonomy): Eukaryota > Metazoa > Chordata > Actinopteri > Siluriformes > Callichthyidae > Corydoras > Corydoras sp. C115. The sequence continues at coordinate 4,594,624 of JAFMOC010000004.1, forward strand.
CTATCTGCCCAGCGCCCGAAACGTTCTCCCTTGGATGGACATGGGAAACCCCCCATAGCGACCCTAATAGAGGATAAAGTGGAAGATAATGGATGGATGGATATGCAAAAACTACACAAGAACAAATCAGGCAATCTACACAAGGAGCCGCACAAACCTTACACATACAGTAGACACTTCATAACAGATGCAACATTCCACTAACAATAAAACACGTCCTCACTCACTGTCCTGCCAACAACCTGCCCCCCCCCTCAATTGAGTTCTCCAAATTGCCCCATATAGAGTGTGTGGGTCTGTTTGAGTGAGTGTGTGTCCAGCGCCTGAAACGGTCTCCCCTGGATGGGCATGGGGAAGCCCCCCCTTAACCCTGATATAGTGAAGCAGAAGATAATGGATGGATGGATGGATGACTGCATCACGTAATTCTATTAATGCTATTCAGGGATCAAACACCCAAAAAAATAGTGTCACAGATTCCAATTCTAAATTTCCAATTCAGTAAACGCAATATTAATACTGGATGGAACCTGACAAGGCGGTCCTGCAGGACACCCCCTAATGGACTCACATAAAGTTTTCCAGTTGTTAGTTTTTCCATTTGTTTAATATCTGGACATGGCTGTCCTACACTGTTGTTGCTGCCCGGCCGGTCAAGGAGGATGAGTCCCCCACTGAGTCTTGGTCCTCCCAAGGTTTCTTCCTTAAATAACAACATAAAAGTTTTTTCTTGCCACTGTCGCTTCGGCTTGCTCTTTGGGGGTTTAAAGGCTTTTCATTCTGTAAAGCTGCTTTGTGACAATGTACTGTTGTAAAAAGCGCTATATACTGTAAATAAATAACTTTTCATTCATTCATTATCTCCCGCTTTATCCTCTATTAGGGTCGCGGTGGGGTTCCCCATACCCATCCAGGGGAGAACGTCTCGGGCGCTGGGCAGATACACCCAGGACAGGGCGCCAATCCATCGCTGGGTTAAATAAATAACTTGAACTTGAATATTAGCAGCAGAGATTAGTCTCCTAAAACATATCACCAGCTTCCATTACATCCATCAAATTCCCCATATTTCAAATGATATTAAACTAAACAAAAAGATGACGTAATAGCTGTTCCCATTAGGGCTTAGCAAATGTACATGAACATACAGTAGCTTCACGTCTTTCCTAAAGCTTTAAAGACGTCATTTTAAAGGTAAGGTCACATCCATAATGTTGAGATTGCCCAATTACAGCCCATCTCTTTAAGTGTTGTACATCACATGTATCTGAATTTTAGGGCTGACTGAGAATGTTTGCATAAGTGAAAGTTGATTAGAATTGTAATGTAGTGCTGTTAAAAGGGTCTAACAAATTAACAGACTCACTGAACAGTCAATCTGAGCTCCTTTGCTCTCAAACCACCAGCTACAAGCCTCTGATATAAAATGGCAAATTAATAGTAGCAATTGCTGGTAAGTACCACCACCAGGCAAATTATGCACATGCAATAACCCCTCACTCTATCCAAACACTTTGAGGAATCACAACCCTGAACAGGACTGAACATCCCAGCTACACGGCATGAGCCAAGAGATAAAGTGATGGAGCCAGTCAAGTGTTGAAGTGCAGTCAGTGGGTAAAGCTAAAAGCAAGTAAATCCACAGAGACTGGAGATGTTGCCCTGGCCTTGTTTCTCGGCTCTGCAGGGAGGTGATCTGCAAAGCCTCTCGCTGTAGTTAACAAAAAGCTGTGAGACTCTTTCATAATGAAGGATTACGAGAGGGAAACTTGGACGAGAAGCATACAACTGCATGGAATAGAGTGAATCGGAAGAATCTGTGTGTAGCTGGAAGTGTTACAATGAACACGGAGTTATGGGCCCTGTGCAATGACAGAAAGCAATTCGGCAGGGCAGATATAATGAGTTATTAAGTAGCTGTGTTTGCATGTATGTATGCAGTAAAACTGCCTGATCTGTATCACCCACACACTGCCAGAACACCACTGGTAACCACATGAATAAAGCAAAAAAAAAAAAAAAAAAAAAAAAAAAAAAAAAAAAAAAAAAAAAAAAAAAAAGGACAGCAGAGAACAGATGAGTAAAAAAACAAGGCCTGGACTCGATTACCCAACACTGGTTTAGGTTTTGTGAAACATGTGCAGTTTTAGATAAGAAAGAGAGTAAAACCAAAGATTAACGAGTTTATTTACTGCATAACATAAGAGATTAAAAGGAAATAACATTATACAAGCTATAATTAAGATAAAAATTGATAAGACACAGAGAGGGGTAGGTATTCCTCACTATGGGTAGGGCAACAGTGTATAAGCAGGCATTTCACAAACATCAGGGCACAGCATGTGTTCAGAGATGGGCCAAGTGTTTACTAAGTGTTAGCGGAAGCCGGGGTTGATTTATACGGCCCCATAGACACGCACATAAGCTGTTAAACTGTAAAGGCGAATAGCAAATAACTGACAGCCATGCCAATATTTATACAGAAGCGGTTGAGGTGGTGAGTCAGGGTGTGTCATACATGAGAGGATTAACCATGACACACATTTCTGCAATTGATATGAAGTTTCTGTCTAAGGCCTGCTGCGTTCTAACACTGCTTAAAGCGTTGATTGAAGTCTGGGGGGGTACCAACTACCACTCCATTACAAAATGTTTTTTATTCAAATAATAAAAATATGAAATAATAGGGGCGGCACGGTGGCTTAGTGGTTAGCACGTTCGCCTCTCAGCGCTAGGGATTCCCGGTTCGAATCCCCATCTGGGTGGAGTTTCCATGTTCTCCCCGTGTCTGCGTGGGTTTCCTCCGGGTTCTCCGGCTTCCTCCCACAGTCCAAAAACATGGAAAATTGCCCCATATAGAGTGTGTCTGTGTGAGTGAGCGTGTGCCCAGCGATGGATTGGCGCCCTGTACTGGGTCTATCTGCCCAGCGCCCGAGATGTTCTCCCCTGGATGGGCATGGGGAACCTAACCGCGACCCTAATAGAGGATAAAGCGGGAGATAATGGATGAATGAATGAAATAATACATCATTACTACTCTGTGCTTGTTGTTGGAACACTTTGAGTCATGTGACATGGTGTTTGTTAAGCATACATTTAGCTCAAGTGTCAGTTAAAACCAAAAAAAAAAAAAAAAAAAAAAAATCAGCCAATAGTGCTCTAAACAGTGTGTGCTGACTCATACAAGTAGAGATGTGTACATACAGCGTCGGCAAATGTTTGGACACACCGCCTTCTTGCTCCATCGGTGGCACTGATGCAGTGAGGGGGTTTTATTGCAACAGTGCTGCTGTAGTGTCATTTAAGCACCTCAGTGACACTGCTGGGATAGGAATAATGCACCTGCTCTGTGGTGGTACTACTCTTGCAACTTGTGCAACCACCCAAGCAATGAAACAATATCAACAACAAACAAAAATACATGAAATCATTTTCATAAATCTATGGCCGGGTCGTACTGTATTCACTAAGCTTCTTTACTGATGAGTTCATACATACTGTATATACATACCAGTATAACTAATCATCATCATCATAACAAAATAATACCTGCTCTGTGGTGCTACTATTTGGGGTCCTGACCATTATAGAACAGAGTAAAGGGGACGTACACAGTATGTACTGTAGTCCCAAAACAGATGGACTACAGTCTGGAATTGTAAAGTCCATCTGTACAGTGAGTGGAAATGAGAACATGTACAATAAGTGGAGCAAAAAGGAGGCGCTTCCAAACTTTCGACTGGTACTGTATGGTTATAGAAACTGAATTAGAAATAAGGAGGGGGTTGAACTTTAAACATTCCCTTTGGGGAAAATCACATCAAAAACTTTAGCAGATAACATGAACTGCACAACTATCGGTTTGCTCCGTTAGCACTAAAGTTCCCAAAGACTTTAAAAAGGTCACGCAAGGAAATTTATGTTTGAAGCCGGGTTTCAAGCGAATGAGGGCATGCTGACTCCACACAGAAAAGGCCATTGTACTCTTAGATAGGAATTCCTGCATTATAAATGTAATGTTGGGTTATCAATCAAAAATATTCTAATAAACATTAGCATTTAAGGTGCATAGGGTGATTGAAAAATTCCACTTTGCATTCACAAGGTACATTTTTTATGCTGTACTTATCTGTCCATAACAAGTTCCTAAGACTAATATGTGGGAGCAAGATTTTCTCAATCCACAAAGCCGATTTTGATGATTTTTTCAGTTCAAATGGTCTTTAAATTCATTCATTATCTTCCGCTTTATCCTCTATTAGGGTCGCAGTGGGGTTCCCCATGCCCATCCAGGGGAGAACGTCTCGGGCGCTGGGCAGATACATGAAGTGTCTACTGTATGTGTAAGGTTTGTGCGGCTGCTTGTGTAGATTGCCTGATTTGTTCTTGTGTAGTTTTTGCATATCCATCCATCCATTATCTTCCACTTTATCCTCTACTAGGGACGCGGGGGGGTTCCCCATGTCCATCCAGGGGAGAACGTTTCGGGCGCTGGGCAGATACACGCAGGACAGGGTGCCAATCCATTGCTGGGCACACACTCACTCACACATACACACTCTATATGGGGCAATTTGGAGAACTCTATTGACTTGATCCATGTTTTTGGACTGTGGGAGGAAACGGGAGAACCTGGAGGAAACCCACGTGGACACGGGGAGAACATGGAAACTCCACCCAGATGGGGATTCGAACTGGGAATCCCTAGCGCTGAGAGGCGAACATGCTAACCACTAAGCCACCGTGCCACCCGGTCTTTAAATTTTGCTTAAATTATGTGATTGACAAGAAGAAACGACAATATAAACAAATAGAACATTTATTTAAAACAATACTTTCAGGTTCCTTCTTATATTGAATGTTTTTGCAAACTACACAGGGAGCTGGTTAACACGCATGCTGTACGGTGGCCGAGCTGATCCGTAATGCGATACGCAGTACGCTCGGGAGGGGGGCACCAAAAATAAAACTTACACATTTTTTAAAAAAATCGATTCTTGGGCATTTTGAATCGATTTAGAATCGCCAGGACTACGAATCGCGATTCATTGGTGAATCGATTTTTTTCAGCACCCCTAGTCTACATATACGTACAATCAGTATAGACTGAATGTCTGCCCCCTCCTTGTGTCTCCACTCATCTCTTATCAGCTCCACTTACCATATAGATGCACTTTGTACAATTACAAAGTGTAGTCTATCTGTTTCTCCACATACATCCTCTGTACACTGTTTTCTAATGGTCTGGATCCCTACAGAACCACCAGAGAGCAGGAATTATTTGAGTGGTGGATGATTCTCCGCACTGCAGTATGGTGAGGTGTGAAAGGCTAGTGATGGTGAATTGGTTTGTGTTTTGTTAATTAAACGTGTCCGTGCTGCTGAAATCTTTAAACATCTGTGATGTTACTGGACTGAGAATAATCTACCAACCAAAAGTGTCCATCTTATAGTATTCTGTATACAGCACCCAGCCAGAACAAAACAAAAGACTGGTGCAGATAGCAATAAAACAACTAGTAAGAATGTTGTTAAAACTCCGAACACCACCTCCCCACCACATCAGCATCATGATAAATAAGACACATCAGTTGGTGGTCCGGGCGGCACGGTGGCTTAGTGGTTAGCACGTTCTCCTCTCGGCACTAGGGATTCCCGGTTCGAATCCCCATCTGGGTGGAGTTTCCCTGTTCTCCCCGTGTCAGCGTGGGTTTCCTCCGGGTTCTCCGGTTTCCTCCAACAGTCCAAAAACATGGATCAAGTCTATTGAGTTCTCCAAATTGCCCCATATAGAGTGTGTATGTGTGCGTGTCTGTGTGTGTCCAGTGATAGATTGGCGCCCTGTCCTGGGTGTATCTGCCCAGCACACGAAACGTTCTCCCCTGGATGGGCATGGGGAACCCCCCCGCGACCCTAATAGAGGATAAAGCGGAAGATAATGAATGAATGAATGTGGTGGTCCTGTGGGGGTCCTGGCCATTAGATAGCAGTATAAATGAGATTAGCCAATTATGCAGACTACAGATGGACTGCAGTCTCTAACTACTAAGTGTATCTATTACTAAACAGGGTTTAAAATATAATGCGTGTGGAAACAAGAAGGTGAATAATGACCAGTGAATAAATAATTGTTTAACATAGGGGTTTATAAAGCTCCTAAGCTTTGAAACAACCAAATGCTATATATTAGACAGACCTCTTCACTATCCACTTTTAAGTCTAGTTTTAAAACCAACTTTTATTCTCTGGCTATATATCCATCCGTTATCATCCGCTTTATCCTCTATTAGGGTCGCGGAGGGGTTCCCCATGCCCATCCAGGGGAGAACGTCTCGGGTGCTGGGCAAATAGGGACAGGGCGCCAATCTATCACTGGGCACACACTCACTCACACAGATACACTCTATATGGGGTAATTTGGAGAATTCAATTGATCTTGATCCATGTTTTTGGACTGTGGGAGGAAACCGGAGAACCCGGAGGAAACCCGCACGGACACGGGGAGAACATGGAAACTCCACCCAGATTGGGATTCGAACTGGGAATCCCTAGTGCTGAGAGGAGAACGTGCACACATCCTTAAATTTTATTATAAACCTAATATTTACATTTTTATTTGTCCTCTTATAGAAATTGCTTAGGGTCAAAACTGAGTCTGTGAAACAGAATTTCATTTTCATTCACATGTGATGCAAATGATAAAGTCTCCTTGAATTTTACTTTGGTTTCATTGGTTTTATTTATTTTATTGCTGTTAATGTGTTATTGGTATATTCTGTTCTTATTGAATCAGTTGTGTTTGAAATTTAACACTGTACAGCACTTTCAATGTGCTTTATGAATAAAATTGAGTTGAGGTTTGCAACAAGGGACATTTTTTCAATAACTTAAATCATAATCCCCCATAATATTTGGTTGAATAATTTAAATAACCTAACATTCAAAAAGAAGTGAAAAATGCACATTATTCAGTGCAAACAAAAACTTATTACACTTCAGCATTAGTGTCCAATTCTGAATCCAAGGCCACACAAAAATGAGCAGTTGCTCGTCAGGTCCATTGCCATGGTTACAGAAAAATCTTTAAAAAGTCTTTGTCTATGGGATTAGAAATTCAACAATAGACGTGATTTCTAGAAAACCAATCTTTAAATCAGAATTCGGAGTTTAAGACATGATGTAACCTGAAGCAGGGCCGGAGCTCATTGGCTCATCAGGGACAGTTAAACAGCACCAAGGTAGGAATATTCAACCCCCCGGTCAATAGCTTCAGCTTTAACACTGGACCACTTTTTTGCAGTGTACGTGCAGCCAGAGAAAACATATCATTGTTATCTAAACTCTCATGTCATTTCATTCTTATGCATTTAAATGATTATAAAATATCCCATCCTTTAATCCAGTGTTATTTCATCCATCCATTATCTCCCGATCCTCTATTAGGGTCGCGGTGGGGTTCCCCATGCCCATCCAGGGGAGAACGGGGCAGATAGACCCAGGACAGGACGCCAATCCATCGCTGGGCACACACTCACTCACACAGACACACTCTACATGGGGCAATTCAAAGAATTCAATTAACTTGATCCATGTTTTTGGACTGTGGGAGGAAACTGGAGAACCCGGAGGAAACCCACACAGACACGGGGAGAACATGGAAACTCCACCCAGATGGGGATTCGAACCGGGAATCCCTAGCGCTGAGAGGCGAACGTGCTAACCACTAAGCCACCGTGCCGCCGTGTTATTTGAAGGTCAAAATTGAAATGCAGAATGAATTAAAAGATAAAAAAAACCTGAATAGATCAACAAATTTACATATTGTTATAAAGTTGTTATATAAAAATATATTGTTATTTATTACTTATATATAATATATATTTATATTTATTATTATTCATTACTTTATTATTATTATTATTATTATTATTAGCATTATTAATATTACTACTATTATTTATTATTGTTAGTTATTGCTATTATTACTATAGTTATTATGTATTATTTTTATTATCATCATTACTGTTACTACATAATTCGCATTTACATTGCCCTTTATTGTCACTACAAAATCATAGTATTTAAACTTTTTTTACTGTAAATTCCACTACATCACACAATGCATTTCACTTTCTTGTTTTTATGTTTAAATGTCTGTAACCGCGGGAAAGTGAGGAACGTAATTTCGATTACTTTGTATGTATAGAACATGTGAAGGAATTGAAAATAAAGCCTACTTTGACTTTGACTTTAAATTTGCCTCAAATCCAGTGTTTTTGCTTAACATCTGAAATTTTAATGACTATAAGCAACATCTGTACAGGTCACAATTACACAGAACTTGTTTTTCCAAACCTGTTCATCATTAATATCTTAACGAGTCAGTACATACTGAATCTCACCTGTTTAATTGAAAGTCATTTTGGAGTTATTTATTCAGTCATGCACACCTGTTATCATTGCACAGCATTAACTCTGATCTGGGGTTCATGCAGTTGCTCAGGTCTTGGTTCAGCAACATAATGTGCCCAAAGAGTGGGGTCAGCTGACCTGAATATACGGAACACCAGGTTATTCCATCAATGGATTGTTTGTTCCCTGATGGTACAGACATATCGCAAAATGACAATGCCAGAATTCATTAGGCACAAATTGTGAAAGAGTGGTTTGGGGGCATTTACACATCACACACACTGCTCAGTGGTCCAAATCTACCATCATTAATACAAGAAAATGAATGCAAATCTGAACAGAAATGTGCTGTTACCGAAGCTTTTTTTGTTTTCTTTTAGCCGGGTAGTGGGGGGTGAGTGGTAGCTCCTTTAGCTGGGTAGTGGGGGGGAGTGGTAGCTCAGTGGTCAGGACGTTGGACTATTAATCTGAAGGTTGTCGGTTCAAATCCCAGGTCCCCTGAAGTTACCAATGTGGGTCCTTGAGCAAGACCCTTAACCCTCATTGCTCCAGGGTTGTTGTGTTTAACCCTGTTCTCACTTTGTAAGTCACTTTGGATAAAAAGCGTCCAATAAATGACCAAATCTAAATGTAAATGTAGTGAATATTTAAAACATGCAGCAATATGAAGAAGTCACAGCGTTAATAGAATAATTTAATATTTCTATACAATATAAAATCCTAGCTGTGGACTGGAATGCTCGCTTACTTTGCTGAACGTTTGAGCTCACCATCAACTCTTTTTTTTTTCTCCTCGTCTAACTCTCCAGTTGTCCGGCTGCGACACCCGCTTTTAAGAAAGGACGTTCCCACAACCTCACACCGAATCAGGTGACTAACCACACTGCTCTGCCTTCCTATCCCAGACTCGGTTCTGCCAACCACAACTTATGAATCTCCAAGTGCCCAAATACGTACCGAGGGCAGAGACTTGAGCATAGCTGCGTTGACGGGAAAAACTCCAGCTTGATATCACAATTTCATTAGTGCAATCAAAATGTCATGACAAAAGATAAACAGTGAGTAAGAGAGCGGGAGGGTGTGAGAAACAGTGAGAGAGAGGAAGAGAGCATGAACGAGAGACAGAGAGCAGTTGGGCAGATGAAACCAATAATAGTTTTGTAAAAGGGTTCAGTATGGTCAGCGTGATCACTCAAAATGTGTGCAGCTCGAACTTCAAACAGTTTGGAGATTGTTTATCACTTTGAAACAGACAGATTTGTAAATGACTGCTTTTGTAAATGTCAGAAAACAGCTTTCAATCAATCATAAATCATAAATCATCAACTACACAAATGTATCAGCAACCAAAGACGACCAACTAAAGCCATATACAAAAAAATAAATAAATAAAAAACATCGGTTTGACCTCCGTCCATCTGACTCATGATGCAAGTGTATCAACCCCAAAGCTCCAGCCTGAGCAATAGCTCCCCTTCTCAAAACACAACTGTTTGTAACAGTTCACAGTGAGGTCTCCCCGCATTATTTTCAACTTAATTCTCTGCTAGGGTCACACAGGATCATTGGCACAATCTTTCAACTTCCAACAGTTTTTTTTGTGTTTCATTATTTATTTTCTCATCAGAGGGTGGCACGGTGGCTTAGTGGTTAGCACGTTCTCCTCTCAGCACCAGGGATTCCCGGTTCGAATCCATATCTGGGTGGAGTTTCCATGTTCTCCCCGTGTCCGCATGGGTTTCCTCCGGGTTCTCCGGTTTCCTCCCACATTCCAAAAACATGGATCAAGTCAATTGAGTTTCCATATAGTTCCCATATAGAGTGTGTCTGTGTGAGTGAGTGAGTGTGTGCCCAGCGATAGATTGGCACCCTGTCCTGGGTGTATCTGCCCAGCACCCGAAACATTCTACCCTGGATGGGCATAAGGAACCCCCCCGTGACCCTAATATAGGATAAAGCGGAGGATAATGGATGGATGGATTTTCTTATCAGTCTTTATTAAAATGGGCTGGGAATTAAAAGAGTAGAACGTCTTTCCCAGCACTTACTGGAAAAAATTAAAATAATAAATAACAGGAGGCAAAAACTTTATGACGGGAAACCAGCCTATCACTGAGCATACTTACACACACATTTACACCCAGGGGTAATTTTTGAAATTGAAATTGATTTGGACTTACTTTAAAACGGTGTAATTAACTGTAGTTAAATAATGAAAAGATCCAAAAACATTTATGCAGTGAAATTAAAGACAAAACAGAAAATGAATTGGAGTTTTTAAAACTTATTTCTCATCTCATTATCCCTCACTTAATTCTCTACTAGGTCAGCCATACCCATCCAGGAGAAAATGTTTATGGTTAAGATACTATATAGGGGCGATTTAGCAGCCAAATCACCTTGAATGCATGTTTTGTGATTGTGGGTGGAAACCGGAGAACACAAATTCCACACGGACACAGGGAGAACATGGAACACGGAAACTCCAACCAGATGAGATGGTAAGCCCAAGCAGCTTGTGTTCACACTGCAGAACTGAGATTCTTAGAACTTTGATTAAAGTCTACAGTGATTGACAGTCAATCAAAATTGGCCACATGTCTGATTTCATCCTTTTTTTTTATGTGACCCTGGGACGTGACCCTTGGAGGTGACCCTGGGATGTGACCCTGGGACGTGACCCTGGGACGTGACCCTGGGACGATTGGATTACATAGCTGTATCATGCCACGACTCACGATTTTCACCTAAGCACCTCGACATCCAACATCTCTATGTCTCAGATGTTAAACAGTTTTAAAACAGCAGCCCATGTGATGAAGAATAAAGTCAAGCTATGTGTACAAAGTAACATGACTCTGATGTGTCCTTCCTATGAAAAACACGCCATGTGTCTAATCTCCTGGTGTGTGCTACATTGGTAAAATAGATGAAAAACAAGTTCTAAGGAACATTATCCAGAGATCATATGGGAAAACAGGGTGTGAGTCTATTTCTGACTGGCCTAATTCCATTCTTAAATATCAACACTACTGTGACAAGGACAACAGAGTTGGCTGAATAAACACTGAGACACACACACACAGTATGTATATCCAATTATATTTAGGAGTACAACAGGTACAGACTGAAATCCAATTTTTTTTTTGCATTAAATTGTCGTCCTGCAGATCTTTTTAATACGGTGTTAAAGTATGGAACGTGAAAGTGGTCTTGGGTCCCTGATGTGATTTCATTACATTCGGAAAGTTATTTGACCTCAATTTAAACTGAAATCCGGAAGCAAATTATATGTCTGCTACGTATTGGTTACAAGTCATTCTATACTCAGAGCATTTATGCTGCCAGTGCTGCAAATGTATAATGTTCTGAAGAAGATCAGTATTACATAATAGACACTTGTTTTAATCAAACAATTAATCTTGTATTTGGAGATTACCTGCACAATGAAATTAGTAGTAACAAATATATTTGTACCCCACACACATGTTCAGTAAATCCTGAGAACGCACCAAATATCCTAAAACTGAAATTATTCAGGGCGGCACGTGGCTTAGTGGTTAGCATGTTCACCTCTCAGCGCTAGGGATTCCCGGTTCGAATCCCCATCTGGGTGGAGTTTCCATGTTCTCCCCGTGTCTGTGTGGGTTTCCTCCGGGTTCTCCGGTTTCCTCCCACAGTCCAAAAACATGGATCAAGTCAATTGAATTCTCAAAATTGCTCCATATAGTGTGTGTTTGTGTGTGTGAGTGTGTGCCCAGCGATAGATTGGTGTCCTGTCCTGGGTGTATCTGCCCAGCGTCCGAAACGTTCTCCCCTGGATGGGCATGGGGAACCCCACCGTGACCCTAATAGAGGATAAAGCGGGAGATAATGAATGAATGAATATCCATCCATCCATCTGCACAGACAACTCTGTGATGAAGATATTTATTTTAACAATAATAAATTTGAAAAATGAAACACACATCCTCCTTCTCCACATTTTAGGATTAAGCGGGTAATATTTTCTGTGATTACACCAACTGGTTATGGCCTAAAAAGTCAAAACGTAAATGAAATTAGGTTAGGTTAAACTAAGTGTGCTAACATTTAACATTATTTTTTATTCAGGTCACAACTGGGCCTTAAATTTACTGAGACAAGAATTTGGAACTTGCTGGTTGACTTTGGCATGTGCCCTTAACTGACTGAAATGTACGGAACAAAGCAGCAACATGCCTTCAACTGAGCTTCAACCAAAGGCAAAATAGATGGAGATGACCGAAAAGTGCGGGGCGCAGCAGAATAAGTGACAGATATCTTAATGGACCATGATGTCAAAATGTGTTTGGACGCTTCTGGTCAAATCACTGGTTGCAGAGGGTAATGTTGTACAGCAGACTTGTCTCGTTCCGAGCGTGACGTCTTCTGGCACATGTCTCCAGAGTTAGACCTGTCAATAGTCAATCTAAATCCCAAATATTCGTTCCAGGTCATCGCAGCCCTCAGGAAGAATCGCAGTATAACTCTGTTATACATGTCCAACATAAAATAATATAATATGTATTGGTTAAGCAGGATCTACAAAGTGCCTGGCTGTTAAATCAAAACATTATTTCAAAGACCTTACTCAAGAATAATAATTAGCTACTTACATTTACGTTACATTTGGTCATTTAGCAGACGCTTTTATCCAAAGCGACTCACAAGGTGAGAACAGGGTTAAACACAACAACCCTGGAGCAATGAGGGTTAAGGGCCTTGCTCAAGGACCCACACTGGTTACTTCAGGGGACCTGGGATTTGAACTCCCAACCTTCAGCTTGATAGCCCAATGTCTTGACCACTGAGTTACAACTCCCTACATGTAATGCAAATGTAGCTACTTAATAATGGCTAGCTTCTGGAATTATCCACTTCTTTACCCTTTTTCTTGTTTTTAGAGCAAAATATATCACAGCAAGCCTCAGTAATTTCCCCTGCAATGCAAGATAAAACATGCATGTGCAAGAAACAAGATGGGAAAAACAAGAGTGTCTTCAATGGGCTCCCCATGGTCTTATCCAGTTACAATTAAATAAGTGGATTAACCTCAATACAAAGCAATCCCCATGCAAACAGAAAGGGGCCAGTAAAGACACACCTATAAAAGAAAGCAATAAGGGCAAGAAAATAAAACACAGTGGGATTTTAACCAGTGGAGGTAATGTGTATTATAAAAAAAATAATATTAATAATAATAAAAAAATATATATAAAAAAAAACAAGGTTTAGATTTTAATGTCATAAGATATAAGCCCAGTCACTGTGATTCATAAGTACATATCCCACAAACTGATCAGATATATTAATAAATGGCCTGAACAAGCAGACAGCTTTATTATAAGTGCATAAACAGTTCAGTGTCAGAAAGCCTCGCCTACACCCAGACCAGAACAATGCGCAGTAAGCCACAATCAAAAAGAGATCTCTCTGTCCACGACACAGGGATTTGAATTATTATAGGCAAACAAAAATTAATCAGGTCCAAGTGAGCCATATACAACAAACACACATACACAGAGGGCTGGAAAGAATAGAGAAGGTTCCCTCATCTATTATTTGTTTATTCCGTCTCATTCTTTGTCTTTCACCCACTTTCTATGGCCTCCAGCTATCCACCAGCAGCTTGGTAAGGCTTGTCTTCATCTTCAACGACCAATATGAAGCAGCTCTTGGGAAACGGTTGCCTAGCTACTGCGACAAGCTCTGGGTCAAACCATCCAATCACTGGGTCATTACAGTTACACACTACGTGTTTCAGCTCAACCTTTCAATGTCTGAAGGCTAACAAAAAAGGCGATGGGAAAGCAGGGGGAGCATGGCACAAATAATTATTTGGGAAGAGAGCGCATTCACAGCATTGATCCGCTTTCTACAACAGCACTAACTGCGCAGAAATGAGCGAAACTGGGTCTGCAGAGGGGAAGTGTGTTCAGACAGGCATTGGACGGATTGAATCGAGGGTTAAACCAAGCAGAACTTTACTAAATGGCACAGGGAAGAAACGCCGTTTTCCGCATGTAAACGGTCACTTGTTTCGGTCATGCCCTCTTACTTGGCTAATTGAGCTACGGCAGCGTGACCCTCCGAAACGCCGCTTAATTGGCTTGACTACTGAATAATTGCAGCACATTAAAAACAGAGGCCTAAATCAGGCTTTTGTGTTCGGTGGGTGGGAGGTTTTCACATCGTCTAAATGACAAAAATGCTGTTTGGCACAAAAAGGATGGGAGAGAGAATCTTAAATATCATTTTAAAATTGCAAAAGCTCTTAGTTTACATCATACATCACAGTTCCCGCTTTTAAACTAATTGAAGAATTTGGGAGGGGTCTTGCCCACATCAGACTGTTGCGTATGGTTATAAAAATACAATGACATGCGTCACATGACTGTGTAATTGTGAAAAGTGAATTCTGGGTTCAGTTCCAGGTGGGGCAAATAAGATTCATGTAAAGTCTGCATGTCACCAAATGTCTGTAAGGTTTCACCTTTAGATTTCCTCCCAAATTCAAAGGAATTCATGCTCGTAGCTAAATTGTAGATAGTAAATTGCCCCATGACGTTATAGTTGGTTCTGTTCCTATTGGAGAAAATGAACTGAGAGCAGTCTGGACGTTTAACGCCAACATAATAAACAACAGTTTTGCAAAGACGTAACCAATAAAAAGCAGTGCCTACGTGAAAATAATTAAACAGAGTTTCCTTCATGCTTGTATTTAAGAGTTATCAATTCCAATGAATAAATATTAGTAAGAACAAGGACCTTGAGGTATGTACGTATATGTAGTTTTTGGCATATAAAAAGGTTATATTTTTCAAAATTAGTATTTAAAAGCATCTTAGAGCGTACCACCAAGTGACAAGCATCATATTGCAGGTTTTAAGGTGTGAGTATCAATCTGAAGGTTGGGATTAAAAATCACAAGTCAATCACAGTTATTGATGTGGCCCATGGGCAAGGCCCCTCAAACATCACTGCTCCAGGGGCATCCCATCATGCATGACCCTGTACACTGACCCTAACCATGAATTTGAGATACTTGAGGGTTGCAAAAAAACAGTTATGATGTAAATATAATAACAGTATAGCCATTTCATATATAGCATGTTTGCCTCTCAGCGCTAGGGATTCCCAGTTCGAATCCCCATCTGGGTGGAGTTTCCATGTTCTCCCCGTGTCTGTGTGGGTTTCCTCCGGGTTCTCCGGTTTCCTCCCACAGTCCAAAAACATGGATCAAGTAGAATTGAGTTCTCCAAATTGCCCCATATAGAGTGTGTATGCGTGTGTGCCCAGCAATGGATTGGCGCCCTGTCCTTGGTCTATATGTCCAGCGCCCGAAACGTTCTCCCCTGGATGGGCATGGGGAACCCCCTCACGACCCTAATATAGGACAAAGCGGAAGATAATGAATGAATAAATATATTCTATTATAAATGTAATAGCAACAACAGAAGCTAATGAATTAAAAATCAATATGAATTAAAAACTAAATATTTATATTTAGTTGTAAATGTTCTTTGGGGATACACAATGATGGACATCACGACATCAAAACCGATTAATACAATCGTTAGAAGTTAATGGTTGGATTTGAAAACCATAGTCTGAATGATGATCCATTTCAACAAAAAATCTATTTATTTACACAAATATCTTTAAACAGGCGGAACGGTGGCTTAGTGGTTAGCACGTTCTCCTCTCAGCGCTAGGGATTCCCGGTTCGAATCCCCATCTGGGTGGAGTTTCCATGTTTTCCCCGTGTCCGCATGGGTTTCCTCCGGGTTCTCCGGTTTCCTCCCACAGTCCAAAAACATGGATCAAGTGAAATGAATTCTCAAAATTGCCCCATATAGAGTGTGTATGTGTGAGTGAGTGTGTGCCCAGCGATGGATTGGGGCCCTGTCCTGGGTCTATCTGCCCAGCGCCCAAGACGTTCTCCCCTGGATGGGCATGGGGAACCCCACCGCGACCCTAATATAGGATGAAGCGGGAGATAATGAATGAATGAATCTTTAAACAGAAAGCAACAAGATGAAGAAACCAGTTTTAAAAACCAAATGTATCATCCTTTTTTTTTTACAAAATAAAACACTACAATAACAAGGTTGCATAAGTGATCATCCCCCCAATTAAGCACTTGGCCGAACCACTTCTGGCTTTAATTACAGCAATCAGTCTGTTTAGATTTGTTCGTCATCAGCTCTGCACAATTAGACTGGGGAAGAACTTGCTCCTTCTTCTACTGCAGCATTGCTGCTCATCATGGAACTTGATTGAACACGTACAATCAACCAATGATTCGACCAGATTTAGGTCAGGGTTCTGACATGGCCACTTAAGTACGGCTTTGGGTGATGTGTTGAGGGTTTGTGCTAAACAGGACAATCAATATTTCGTCACACAATGGTCTTCATTTTTCCTTTAAATTGGGTGCATTTGATAGCATGTGTGTAACGATTAATCAGTCTGCATCAATGCATTAAACAAATAGCAAACAAGCTGGTGACAGCTGAAGGGAAAAAGCCTTTATTCTTAATTGTTTTATCATGTTCCATCCACAGCTCGTTCAGGCTGCTTTAAAAGCATTTCATTAATCACGGTAAATTCTTTGCATTAGTCGGTTGTACTAAATACCATCAGTCAGTCCACCAGACCCACTGCAGCTGGAGGCACAATTGATCTGAAAGTGATTGTTGTTACCCAAGCAAGAATATAATTGTTACTCTAAGGGCCAGATTACCAACCCACACAATTCAGCAACACTCCAAATCTGATTGCACGTCTAACAGAAACTTAATTTCTACTTTGCTATTGAAGCTTGTAATAAAATACAATTAGAAACTACATACATACGTAAAGGTATGTAAGAATTAAAGGTATGGTGACTTTTTATAAGCACGGTCATCAGATTAGTAATAATAATGCAATCATTATAAAGAAAAAGCTGTTTTAGTTAGTGTTGCATTTCACAAGTAGAAGTTCCTCTTTTCTTTTGGGTTGTTACCGTTAAGAGTCACCACAGTGAAGAAGAGCTGTATATTCGAATTGGCGCAAATTTATTGCAGATGCAACAATCCTATTTATCTGGTTTGTGACCAGCACTAAGTGTGTAATGATATAGCTAGATTAGAACAATTTAGAATCTTCAGTTTACACATCAGCATGTCTATGGATGAAGGAGGAACCCGGAGATACCAAAAAATAACCCATGCAGGCAAAGAAAGGATCCGTGATCATACAACAGCAATCGAACCGGGAACCTTACGAAGACAGAAACGCTACCATGCTGACCAACACAAATATAGTAAGGGCATCAAACCGCTTCGATCAGCCCAAACCTGTCATTTCATTAAATCCCAAAACACAGAAGATTCTAATACTTTTTTTTTTTTTTACAAATTCCATTATATTTCCGGCACGGTGGCTTAGTGGTTAGCACGTTCGCCTCTCAGCACTAGGGATTCCCGGTTCGAATCCCCATCTGGGTGGAGTTTCCATGTTCTCCCCGTGTCTGTGTGGGTTTCCTCTGGGTTCTCCGGTTTCCTCCCACAGTCCAAAAACATGGATGAAGTCAATTGAGTTCTCCAAATTGCCCCATATAGAGTGTGTATACATGCGTGTCTGTGTGAGTGAGTGTGTGTCCAGTGGTAGATTGGCACCCTGTCCTGGGTGTATCTGCCCAGCGCCCGAAACGTTCCCCCCTGGATAGGCATAATAATAATAGAGGATAAAGCAGAATGAATGAATTACATTTCCTGAATGGAAACTCACAAGTTTATGTACGGTTGGGGTTTGAGGCACGGTGGCTTAGTGGTTAGCACGATTGCCTCTCAGCACTAGGGATTCCCAGTTCAAATCCCAATCTGGGTGAAGTTTTCATGTTCTCCCCGTGTCCACATGGGGTTCTACGGGTTCTACGGTTTCCTCCCACAGTCCAAAAACTAAATTCAAGGTAAATTGAAGTGCCACATATAGAGTGTGTTTGTGTGTGTCTGAGTGAGTGAGTGTGTGACCACTGATTGCCGTCCTGTCCTGGGTGTATCTGCCCAGTGCCTGAAACATTCTCAAGAGGATTGAAAGTTTATGTACGAATAACAATGTTATCTTATTCTGATGCTCGTTCACAAAATACATTAATCTTATGGACTATTCGCTCTTTAGGTTTCAAATTTGTTTGTTAATTAAGATGCATCATTAGCTTTTTCCAAACAGAAGCGGTTATACACACTACAGTCATATGAAGGTCGAGCAAATTAGCCTCTCCAATTTATCCATCAGCATGACTTTAGAAGGAAACCGGTAGGTACACAGGTACAGAGAGGACATGATACAGAAAGAACCGTTCATCTTCCAAACCAGGAAACAAACCAAGGACTATTTCTGTGTAAGGTGGAAGAACTAACAGCTGCACCACTGAGCCATCTTCATGTATTGAATAAGAAAATCTGATTGGTAATAAATTAATTAAGTATTATAACTTCAGGGTGGGCGGCACGGTGGCTTAGTGGTTACTAGGTTTGCCTCTCAGCGCTAGGTATTCCCGGTTCGAATCCCCATCTGGGTGGAGTTTCCATGTTCTCCCCGTGTCTGCGTGGGTTTCCTCCGGGTTCTCCGGTTTCCTCCCACAGTCCAAAAACATGGATCAAGTCAATTGAATTCTCCAAATTGCCCCATATAGAGTGTGTATGTCTGTGTGAGTGAGTGTGTGCCCAGTGATGGATTGGCGCCCTGTCCTGGGTGTATCTGCCCAGCGCCCGAGACGTTCTCCCCTGGATGGGCATGGGGAACCCCACCGCGACCCTAATAGAGGATAAAGCGGGAGATAATGATTGAATGAATGAACTTCAGGGTGGCACGGTGGCTTAGTGGTTACTACGTTTGCCTCTCAGCGCTAGGTATTCCCGGTTCGAATCCCAATCTGGGTGGAGTTTCCATGTTATCCGTGTGGGTTTCCTCCTGGTTCTCCGGTTTCTCCCACAGTCCAAAAACATGGATCAAGTCAATTGAGTTCTCCAAATTGCCCCATATAGAGTGTGTGGGTCTGTGTGAGTGAGTGTGGGCCCAGTGATAGATTGGCACCCTGTCCTGCGTGTATCTGCCCAGCGCCCGAAACGTTCTCCCCTGGATGGGCATGGGGAACCCCCCCCGCGACCCTACTAGAGGATAAAGCGGAACATAATGGATGGATTATGGAACTCCATCCACACCCTCAATTAAGACATTTACAATTTAGATTGTATTTACTGTCATGCATTTCAAAACAATAAGAACCAATATCAGTTTCTCATCATACCACCCATGTGATAAGAATGGTTCTGGTGGTAATAAAATATTAGTATATTTTAGATAAACACACTTTTTTCTGAACAACTTAACAAATGACTGAAGCCTTTTGTTGTGGTCGAATGTTTAGATCTGCTTCATACGGTAATCTGACTTTCTCACTGCCAAATATGTAGTTTGAAAGCAACAGGTTAAAAGATAAACCACTAAACACAGCCTTGCAACAGTAAGTACATGGTTTCACAATATCAAGCATATTTTCACTCAGAACCTGCTTATTTCTGAAAGCAAAACCTCAGACATCATTTTCTAAAACAGACTTGTTTTCTCATAACTCTTCGTGCTACAGCAATCGGAAGAAGGTAACTCAGCTACATTAGGCAAAGCACCACACAAAGCATGCACTATCTTCGTGACACTCTTACTTTGAATAAGCTATTTTACTTTCAATAATCACGCACCTCGTCTATTATTTCTATGCATTCCACGTGTTATTTCTGGTCCTGCTTCTAGAATAGAATAGAATATTCATTGCCCGTGGTTTCCTCGGAGGACAGAAGAGGTGCGTTTTGTGTGGCGTTAGCATGTTGTCTTTGTGTCTGCATGGGTTTTTAGAACAGTACCAGTATGGAAATAAGTGAATTGCCTTATTTTTCTATAAATAAATAAAAACTCACCACACCAGAGTTGAGGACTGAAATTTGCAAACCACATTCAAAGTACCGAGTCTAGCAAAACAAAACACATCTCTAAATATACATAACTACTGTCAAGCAGGGTGGTGGCAGCATTAAGTCGTGAGAATGTTTATTTTCAGAAAAGCCAATTATTTAGAATTGAGTGAAAAATGAATACTATGAAATTTATCGGAAATATTTTTTTTAAATAACGTAAAATAAAACAAAAGACCTGCTGCTAGCCGTCATGACCAAGTTATAGAACCCCGCAGTGAAACCCACAGTATAGTGCTGTAAGGAAGACAAGGAGGAAGCTACATTCATTCATTCATTATCACTCCCGCTTTATCCTCTATTAGGGTCGTGGTGGGGTTCCCCATGCCCATCCAGGGGAGAACGTTTCAGGCGCTGGGCAGATACACCCAGGACAGGGCGCCAATCCATCGCTGGGCACACATTCACTCACACAGACACACTCTATATGGGGTAATTAGGAGAACTCAATTGACTTCATCCATATTTTTGGACTGAGGGAGGAAACCGGAGAACCCGGAGGAAACCCACGCAGACACGGGGAGAACATGCAAACTCCACCCAGATGGGGATTCGAACCGGGAATCCCTAGCGCTGAGAGGCGAACGTGCTAACCACTAAGCCACCGTGCCGCCCAGGAAGCTACATATGTAGATCAAATAATTTATCCAAATTTTTTTTTTAATTATGAGTTTACAACAAAACATTAATGCAATTCGGGTCTAGTGTTGTGTTTTGTTGTAAATAGAAACCTACGAGTTGCATCTACTTTTATATAACAGAAGGAGAGTAAGAACATGCCTTCATTAGCTCCAGAGCTCATGGCTTTACAGATCAGAGAGGATTAATAAGTTTACAAAGACCACAGAAAACCACTCATATTTGTCCCAATCAATCAAAAACAGATGAGCATCCTTACCTCTTGCCGCCAGCTTCTTGGTGTTGATGATTTTAGCCGCATATTCCTGGCCTGTAGACTTCTTTACACATCTGCGCACCACTGAGAAGGCACCCCTATTAAAACGGAAGATAATGTGAGGTCATGTGTACACTCGAAATCATGGGTGTCATGCTACAACCTATAATAATCACAGAAATGCAGTAAATCAGGTGTGACCTATTGACAGTTCCTTGCCAAATGGAGAACAATGGTATGACGGCTACACAAGGAACTGTGCCAAATCTAGGTAAACCACAATATGTATTACGCCAGGCAAGGCAATTAAAATGTCTAAAAGCAATTAAGGTCCAATGAAAACTGATGCGAATTGAATCCCCCACATGCAAGCATCAGCAGCTGCTCTTTTATAAAGCATAGACATCATGCACAGACATCAACATCTGTTCATTCAGGAAAGTGAATTGTAATTGCCACACAAAACCATTACCGTTGGCTTTAACATTCTTAAATAGCCCTGATATACGGCAAGGCAATAGGACCAACACCGTTATCATTTAAATAACTAATGTTACATATACATCATCATTAGTCCTTTCAGGTATAAAGGCCTTTGCTAAGGAATTACTGTTAAAAACCAGATGGTTAAGAAATGTGTGGTTAAACTACTAAACTTCTTTATAGTCAGTACATGACACAGGCTTGACAAACACTACATCTTACTAATCAGTACATTTAAAATAATATAAAGATTCGTATTGTATGAAAGGAAATTGCTTAGGATCTTTATCCGCTTCTCTCTCCATAACAAAATAAAGATTCTGAAAGGAAATTTCATTTCGACAGTGTGAAGCATCATCAGACGTGTAAGACTGCAAAGGTTGGTGTCATTAAGTAAAACAATAAATAGACAAAGAAACCTTTGTTCTGTTCCTCATGCCTTTTGTATAAACAGCATTACACAAGAACATGGCAAATTAATACATTTAAATGAATTACATTTTAAACAATCGTTAAAAAAAAAAAAAACTAATTTAATTCAAGGAATAAATGAATGAAAACCTTTTCTTGCAATGCATTCAGACTTGTTAAAGAGACAGAAGCTCTCATTAGCGCTTCATGCAGAACAGACACAGATCGAAGCAAACCATCCTGAACATTTGTTATTTTTCTATCAATGAACATTATACATTTATTCATGTTCCAAGCCGCTCATCCTAATTAGAGTTGGGGGAGGTGCTGCGCTTAACGCAGGCAGGAAAGCACACTGCGCAGGTCGCAGTAGAGTTCAGTTGAGTAATTGACCTAACAGACGCCATTGATTACAGAAATATGTTGATTGGCATATCATACGTCGATTATCTCGGCTGCATTCTTTTAGTGTGCAAATAAAACCACGTCACACCCATTTTAAGTTGTATGCGTCGACGCAATCCTTCTGAATTTCAGATTCGGTAGGTTTTCAGTCAGGCATTTGACAAATAAGACTGGTCGTTGATTCAAAACACATCGATGACATTAAAATGAAGATAAACATTATCCATGTGATTTGCTTTATATGACATTTTTTAGAATGCAGGAAAGCAATATGGCTGTTACCACAAAATATTGCTAACATCCTCCAATGTGTAATGAATAAATGAAAATAGCTGAATAAAATACAAAAATACTAACATACCATATTTTAGTTCAGATTAAAACAAATATTATGAGGTGCAACCCCAAGTAATCAACCTATTGCTGGATTTACATGAAGCTGAATCCACATTAATACATTTTTATTTTTAAAAAAAGGGTTTGAAATGAAACTAATCTGATGACTGCTCACAGAAGCATTGGAGCTGTGTCTCAGACAGACATCAGACATGCATATGCTGGTTTCAACAGGAAGCAGATCATCTAACTGCAGTAGGAGGCTTATTAACAACAGATACCACTATTAAGCACAAATCAGGTAAGGAAACATCGAAGGAAAGACTAAATCATAAGTAAAGAAAGAAAACAACAATGAGAAATAAAAGTGGGTGTTCGTATCTATTATTCTAAACGGCACAGATTCCTGCTCGTCCACATAAAGCTCCAAACTCGTCCTGCAGCATTTTTAAGTATTTGTTCAAAAGACGCTTCAAAACTCTAGAGTAGAGTTCTGGCGTTAATGTGAGGCATAAACATGGTAAATGTAACTCCTTTTTATTTTTTATTTTTATTTTTATTTTTTTTTTAAATGTACCGATGTGATGCAGCTACAGATACATTCGCAGGTAGATGCAAATGTCTTTATTTATTTATATCCAATATAACTCACTTACATGTTGTTGACTATATTAGAAGGAAACCTGGGGAGAATATGCAAACTCCACACAATAAGTACCACGTCCTTAAAGGTTCAGAGGTTGTCAGTAACCCACCCCCAATTCTTCTGTAGAAGAATTTTATATTCTTCTTTTTAAATGGTTTTCACCCACATTTACATTTGGTGATTTTGCAGACGCTTTTACCCACAAGCGACTTACAAGTACAGAACCTGGTGGAACATACAGCATCCCTGGGCAGTGAGGTTTAAGGCCCCGGCCTTGTTGATCCCCATTAGTCAACCTGGGATTTGAACCCACAACCTTCAGAATGATATCCCAACATTCCAACCACTGAGCTACCACTCCCTCAATAGCCTCCATATTGGCTTTCTGTTGCATGATACCACATGGATTTATATATCTGCAAAACAACATTGGGAATCAGGCTGCAATAATGAACATAAATCTAATTATAAACCTGAAGATTTCTCAAGAACATAATTAGAAAACTTGAGAGGGAAATCATTCAGATTACTGATGCAGCACCATATTAGCCGTGCTTGGTCAGGTTCTTCACACAGCTCACTGCAAACCCAGTAACTATGGCCACAGGGTGGGAGTCCCCTGACAAGACACCGATCATTATCTCGGACATGATATGCATTCAGAACCGGTGCCATTTAGAGCTTCCAGTCCATGAAATCCACATTGACACAACCTACCATCACCATCAAATTACCTTTGAGCAGAAACATCTGGACAACGTATAAACTCTAAGCTGTGACATTAGAAATATGAGGCCAGGATGTCCCTTATTCACAATGTCCCAAGCTTCTGGAAGATCTGTAAACAGTAAGGACTGCCACACAGCACCACCCAGAGCTTCAGCCTCCTTCCCCCTGAGGAGCAAACTGAAGAACCCGCTGTGGTTCTACCCTCCCGGGGAGCCTTTAAAGGCGCTGAGGATAACAGAAGATGTTTGGACGACTTGTTGTGACGAAGACAGCCTTCCACAACTAATCTTATTCCAAAATACTAACACCACACCATCTTTTATTCAAGTATTATGACGTGCAACCCCAAGTAAGCAATCTATTGCTGAATTTGCATAAAGCTGCATCCACATTAATACATTTTTATTTTTAAAAATTAAAGGGTTTGAAACTAAACCAAGCTGCCTGCTCGCAGAAGCATTGGAGCTGTGTCTCAGACAGACATTAAGACTTTTTCCTGTTGGTTGAAATAAACAGCAGCTCGTTTCGGCGTGTGCTGGAAGCTGCACCGCGTGTGTTTGCAGTCGCTCGCTTAGTTTGGAAGCTCGGTTTGGTCTTTTCTGACGGAGAAACTACCAGCCGACGACGCGAACGCCCTCCTGCAAACCGCACCGCCGCGCTGAAGGAAGGCGGCGGCGTCGAGTCCCACCGAGCCGGAGGAAAAGGCGAGGCAACGGCGCCGACACACGCAGTAACGCCGCGCGGTCCAGTACCGTTACACCGCCGGAGCAAAGCCCACCACCGCCGCCGCCGAGCTACCGCCGCCGAGCGCCGCCTCTCCCCCCGCAGAGCCGCGCCGCCTCTCCCCCAGCTTCAGCAGTAAGTTCAGAGACATTTCCCCCCGCTGTCACATCCACATTAAACAATGCCATTACGCCGCACAGGCGGACAACTTGCGCACGCCGCACTTACTTTCCGAGTTCTTCATAGAGCTGGTACTCCTCTGTAAACCTGGTCGAGGTGACTATTGTAGCCATGTTGTATGTGAGGGCTGTCGCCGAGCGAGCGCGTCGATCACCGCTGTGTTCGCGATTCGGAAGAAGACACTCTGAATTACATACGATCCGAGAGAGAGAGAGAGACACTGAGAGAGCGGAGAGAGAGAGAGAGAGCGGGGGAGAGAGAGAGAGAGAGAGAGAGACACTGAGAGAGAGCGGGGAAAGAGAGAGAGCGGGGGAGAGAGAGAGAGACACTGAGAGAGAGCGGGGAGAGAGCGAGAGAGCGAGAGAGAGAGAGAGCGGGGGAGAGAGACTCTGAGAGAGAGAGCGGGGAGAGAGAGAGAGAGAGAGACACTGAAAGAGAGCGGGGGAGAGAGAGCGGGGGAGCGAGAGCGGGTAGAGAGAGAGAGACAGAGAGAGCGGGGAGAGAGAGAGAGAGAGAGCGGAGAGAGAGAGACACAGAGAGAGAGCGGGGAGAGAGAGAGAGAGTGGGGGAGAGAGACACTGAGAGAGAGCGGGGAGAGAGAGAGCGTGGGAGAGAGACACTGAGAGAGAGAGAGAGAGAGGGGGAGAAAGAAAGGCACAGAGAGAGAGCTGGGGGAGAGAGAGAGGCACAGAGAGAGAGAGAGACAGAAAGACACTGAGAGAGAGAGGCACAGAGAGAGAGAGAGACAGAAAGACACTGAGAGAGAGAGAGAGAGAGAGAGAGAGGCACAGAAAGAGAGAGACACTGAGAGAGAGCGGAGAGAGAGAGAGAGAGAGGCACAGAGAGAGAGCGGGGAGAGAGAGAGAGAGGCACAGAGAGAGAGAGAAACACTGAGAGAGAGTGGGGAGAGAGAGAGAGAGAGACAGAAAGACACTGAGAGAGAGAGAGAGAGAGGTGGAGAGAGCGAGAAAGAGAGAGAGAGAGGCACAGAGAGAGAGAGACACAGAGAGAGAGCTGAGAGAGGGAGAGCGAGAGGGAAAGAGAGGAGGGAGAGAGAGAGAGCGAGAGAGAAAGAGAGGAGAGAGAGAGAGAGAGGGACGGGGGAGGGGGGTGTTGATAGAGCCGAGGAAGAAATAACGTGACCTCTCGCGAGACTTCGCACAGAGTCAGCACTGTCATGCTTAAAGTGCAAAGAAAATGAAAAGGGATTTCTCACATCAATATCAATTTCATTTCTCTAACAAATCCAACAATTAAGACAATAAACTTAAATAATACTTTTGAACCCTTTATGGATACTAATATTACTACTATTATATTATTTTTCCTTCATCCATTATGTTCCACGTTATACTCTACTAGGGTCACGGGGGTGGGGGGGATTCCACTTGCCCTTTCAGGGGAGAACGTCTCAGACGCTGGGCAGATACACCCAAGACAGGGTGCCAACCTATCACTGGGCACACACTCACACATACACACTCTACATGGGGCAATTTGGAGAATTCAATTGACCTTGATCCTTGTTTTTGGACTGTAGGAGGAAACCCATGCGGACACGGGGAGAGCATTGAAACTCGGGAATCCCTAGTGCTGACAGGAGAACATGCAAAACACTAAGCTACCGTGTTGCCCTGTATTATTATAAATATTTTTAATTATAATAATACACTATGACTGGGGTAGTCATAGTCTTGCGGTTAATAAAGCAGCCTTGTGACCTGAAGGTCCTCGGATCGATTCCTGGTCCCATGGTTTCATGGCTGAAGTGCACTTGAGCAAGGCACTTAACCCTAATTGCTCCCTGGGCGGTGTATACAAGGCTGCCCGCCACTCCGGGCACGTTTATATGTGTGTTTCACTGGAACATCGGACAGATTCCTCTGTGTGTAAATATATCACTTGATCAATTAATGATAATAAAGCACGGTGGTTAAGTGGCTAGCACGTTTGTCACTCAGCACTTGGGAGTTTGAATCCCAATCTGGGTGGTGTTTCTTTAAAAATAAATTAAAAACACATTTATTTAATCTTGCGTTTAATTAATCCCCTGTAGATAAAGATGTAGGTCTCAGACTTGGCTGTGTTGGGGGGGGGGGTAATCTGTGATCAGTGTATGCTGGCGTTTCACCTCTTCACCCACCTCATCATTAATGGGGGGGTGTGGCGCTGAAATGATGCTGTTCCGGGGCGCCATCTCAACTATGTACCCTGCAGGATCTGCCTCTTTTAGTTCTGCTGTTCTAGTCAGTGATGCCGGAGTCACATGCTGCACTGTGTCAATAAATTACTTACATTTACATTTACATTTACATTTGGTCATTTAGCAGACGCTTTTATCCAAAGCGACTTACAAGGTGAGCACAGGGTTAATCACAACATCCCTGGAGCAATGAGGGTTAAGGGTCTTGCTCAAGGACCCACACTGGTAACTTCAGTGGACCTGGGATTTGAACCCCCAACCTTCAGATTGATAGCCCAATGTCCTAACCACTGAGCTACTTATTAATTAAATGCCGTGCTTTATTATTAGCTCTAACTGCCTTCCTTGTCTGTTTCTTTTGAGGTGTCCCCCGGCTTCCTGGAGATCTTCATCCATGGCTCTGCAGACGAATACTGGATGGAACCTGACAAGGCGGTCCTGCAGGACGCCCCCTAATGGACTCACATATAGTTTTCCACTTGTTAGTTTTTCCATTTGTTTAATATCTGGACATGGCTGTCATACATTGTTGTTACTGCCCGGCCGCTCAAGGAGGATGAGTCCCCCACTGAGTCTTGGTCCTCCCAAGGTTTCTTCCTTAAATAACAACATAAAAGGGAGTTTTTTTCTTGCCACTGTCGCTTCGGCTTGCTCTTTGGGGGTTTGAAGGCTTTTCATTCTGTAAAGCTGCTTTGTGACAATGTACTGTTGTAAAAAGCGCTATATAAATAAATAACTTGAACTTGAACTTGAACTTATCCTCTATTAGGGTTGCGGTGGGGTTCCCCATGCCCATCCAGGGGAAAACGTTTCGGGCGCTGGGCAGATACACCCAGGACAGGGCGCCAATCTATCGCTGGGCACATACTCACTCACACAGACACACTCTATATGGGGCAATTTGGAGAGCTCAATTGACTTGATCCATGTTTTTGGACTGTGGGAGGAAACTGGAGAACCCGGAGGAAACCCACGCAGACACGGGGAGAACATGGAAACTCTACCCAGATGGGGATTCGAACCGGGAATCCCTAGTGCTGAGAGGCGAACGTGCTAACCACTAAGCCACTGTGGGGTTTTATTTTGAAAATACACCTTTATTTAACTAACTGCATTATTGTAATTTTTATTATTATTGCAATTAACAAGTCAGACCGCACCAGTCTTTTGAAGAGAATGGTTGATTGGTTTATTGCCTGTGATGTCATCGCCATAACACCCTAAATCAACCCGCAGAGTGCATTGTTGATGGCTTGCTAAAATAAATATTTAACAAGGAGAAGTAACAAATCCAATATTATCCTTGGTTTTAGAATAATTAAAAAGTAAAATCATTTTAAAAATAAATAGAATGCTCATTGAACACAGGGGCAAACAGACATCAATCCCTTATTCATGGTTTTTGAGTTTAACAGATTTAAAATGAGAAATTACGTTTACAGAAAGTAATTCTGCTGATCAGCAAAACCTTTATAAATACATTTTCAAAACAAAAATCTAAATTTGATATTTCAGGAGAATTAACCAATCAAATTGATTCTTGTTTTCAGCTCCAAAAATATGCTTGGTACCACTTCCTTACTACAATCTAATGTCACCTATTTCACAAAAATTCATTTGGAAGACCAGCGATGGATTGGCGCCCTGTCCTGGGTCTATCTGCCAAGCGCCCGAGACGTTCTCCCCTGGATGGGCATGGGGAACCCCACCGCGACCCTAATAGAGGATAAAGCGGGAGATAATGAATGAATGAATAATTTGGAAGAGCAGCCATTATAACACAATAACAATATTCATAAAACCTTTAGTTTACCAAGAAGTTATAACAGAACCAGATTCAATAGTCATCTCAATAGTCATGTTCTCATCTTATCTTAATTTCTTTTGCTTAATTAGGGACTAGGGTCACCTTTACCTTTAAACCATGCTTTTGGACCGTGAGAGGAAATGTGGACACATGGAGAACAACAAACTTCACCCGATTCAAAGCTTTCTACTGCACTATGATAATTATTTATTTATTCATTATCTTCCACTTAATCCTCTACTAGGGTCACATGGGGAGAGGGGGTTTCCACATGCTGTTGGACTGTGAGAGGAAACTGGAGAACCTGGAGGGAACCCACATGTACTCAGGGAGAACATGAAAACTCTAACCTGATTGGGATTCAAACCTGGATCCCCAGCTCTGAAAGACAGATGTGATAATCATTAAGCCACTGTGCCGCCCTGTTAATAATTATGATTCATT
The DNA here is from genome assembly GCA_019802505.1 of Corydoras sp. C115. NCBI lineage: Eukaryota > Metazoa > Chordata > Actinopteri > Siluriformes > Callichthyidae > Corydoras > Corydoras sp. C115. The sequence continues at coordinate 4,624,339 of JAFMOC010000004.1, forward strand.
CATTCATTATCTTCCGCTTTATCCTCTATTAGGGTTGCGGTGGGGTTCCCCATGCCCATCCAGGGGAGAACGTCTCGGGCGTTGGGCAGATAGACCCAGGACAGGGCGCCAATCCATCGCTGGGCACACACTCACTCACACAGGCACACTCTATAAGGGGCAATTTGGAGAGTTCAATTGACTTGATCCATGTTTTTGGACTGTGGGAGGAAACCGGAGAACCCGGAGGAAACCCACGCGGACACGGGGAGAACATGGAAACTCCACCCAGATGGGGATTCGAACGGGAATCCCTAGCGCTGAGAGGCAAACGTGCTAACCACTAAGCCACCATGCCACCTCAATAATCATGATGATAAAACTAATAATTTAGTTTCATACTCCTTTTAATCCTATACTACTAACATGGTGGTTTTCCCCTAAACAGTGGAAAACATTTCAGACACTGGGCAGATACAACCAGGACAGGGAGCCAATCCATCACTGGGCACACACTCGCACGGTATATGGGGCAATTTAGAACAGCCAATTTACCTTAAATCAGAATTCAAACCTGGATCCCCAGCACTGAGAGCTGGACGTGCTAATCACAACACCACCATGCGACCAAGAGCAGGAACAAAGATAGCCACATAGAAAGCTCTTTAGTGAATAAGAGATGCTGGCTTGGCCCGTTCTTTTTAAAAAATCAATGGTATCATAGATCTTAATCTTGAATAAATCTAGACTGAGCTGAGGTTAAATCCACACTTCTTCAGACAAGAAGCTTAAACTGAACCAAGACTAGATCAGTGATCTTAAGCACAAAAAAAGATGAAATGAACAGAGAATGATGGTGTCATTGCCGTCCTCTGACTTCACGCTGTACTGCACAGGATTGCTTTTAGGCAGCAGAAGGTTTTTTTTTAAAGGCCATGTCTAAACGTTCGCAAATAATTCAAACCAACCCAGATGTGCATCTCTCAGCGCTGGGGATCCAGGTTCGAATCCTAATCTGGGTGGAGTTTCCATGTTCTCCCCGTGTCTGTGTGTTTTTCCTCCAGGTTCTTCGGTTTCCTCCCACAGACCAAAAACATGGATTCAAGTCAAATGAGTTCTCCAAATTGCCCCATATAGTCTGTATGTGTGCATGTCTGTGTGAGTGAGTGTGTGCCCAGCGATAGATTGGCGCCCTGTGCTGGGTGTATCTACCCAGCGCCCGAAACGTTCTCCCCCCAACCCTAGTAGAGCACTAAGTGGAAGATAATGGATAAATGACCGAATGAATGAAACCAGCCCAAATAAGCAAACAAGTGTCAAAGAGTAATATGAAATGATATAGATTTCCCAACTCTGTCCGTAAGGCAGAATCTCCAAACAGTTTTAAGAAACTACTTAAGACGCATCTATTTAACAAATACCTGTTATAAAAATAAAAAAATAAATAAAATAAAAAAGGGGGGGGGCGCAGCTTCGAATAACAATGAGGTTTGATGAACTTACAGTATAGTTGGTTTTCTCCATGGCTTCTGACTTGTGGTGTTCTCATTTGTAAGTCGCTTTGGATAAAAGCGTCTGCTAAATGACTAAATGTAAATGTAAATATAGTGTTTAGCACGTTCTGAGGATCCAGATTTGAATCCATCTGTTCAAAGTTCTCCCCGTGTCCTCATGGGTTTTCTCCAAGTTGTTTGGTTTCCTCCCAAGACATGGGCTCAAGGTAAATTGACTGCTCCAAATTGCCCCATATAATGTGTGTGTAAGTGAATGTGTGCTCAGTGGTGGGTCGCCGCCCAAAATGCCCCCCCAACCCTAGTCCCTAATATAGGATTTAGTAGAAAATAATGAGATGAGAGATGAAGATGGCACGGCAGTGTAGAGGTTACCCACCGTCCCAAAACATAAATTTAAGGTGAATTGGCTGTTCTAAATTGTTCCTGTAATTGTAATTGTAATTTATTAATTAATGACCACACAACAAGTTGGTGGAATTTGCTTCCGGTACAGCATAACAAACTCACATCTCTGTGTCAAAAACAAATCATAAATATAAATACAATATATAGACAGACAAAAATTTTCAGATCATACATTGATTTAGTGACCGTACAGCAGTTGGAAAGAAACAGTTTTTGAGTCTGACTGATTTTGTTGGTAGCGTCTTCCAGAAGGCATGCGTGTGAACAAGTGATATGCAGGGTGAGAAGGGTCTGAAGTGATCTTTTTTGCTCGTTGTATGATGCGTATTTGATACAGTGTGTCTATGGATGGGAGGGTGTGGCCTGTGATTTTGGATGATTTAGAATAGAATAGAATAAAACTTTATTGTCCATTAAACTTACATTAAATGGAAAATTGTCTTTGGCAGTCTGGCAGACAAATACATGTACAATACAATACAATAAACATGTACAAAAAAAAAAAAATTATAAATAAATAAATATATATATATATATTCATTCATTCATTCATTATCTCCCGTTTTATCCTGTATTAGGGTCGCGGTGGGGTTCCCCATGCCCATCCAGGGGAGAACGTCTCGGGCGTTGGGCAGATAGACCCAGGACGGTGCGCCAATCCATCGCTGGGCACACACTCACTCACACAGACACACTCTATATGGGGCAATTTTTGACAATTCAATTGACTTGATCCATGTTTTTGGACTGTGGGAAGAAACCGGAGAACCCGGAGGAAACCCACGCAGACACGGGGAGATTCGAACCGGGAATCCCTAGTGCTGAGAGGCGAATGTGCTAACCACTAAGCCACCGTGCCCATACATATATATATATATATATATATATATATATATAGAGAGAGAGAGAGAGAGAGAGAGAGAGATTATAAATTATGTTGGCAAATAATGCTTTGCATCTTTGTTCGAAATATTCACCGCAGAATAAGAAGGAACAAATGACTTTTTGTACCCATTCTTGTTAGCTGGTGGAACCTTAAGTCTTCTGCCTGATGGCAGAAACTGAAAAGATGAGTGAAGAGGGGTCATTGGGGTCATTGTAGACCTGAATTGCCTTTTTTGTTATAGATCGGCTGTATAAATCCTGCAATGACAACTGTTTGGCACCAATGATCTTACTGGCTTGATTAACCACTTGGGCCAGCTTGTTTCTATACTTGACTGATAGGTTCCCATAGCACGACACCATATTAAAGCTGACCACACTCTCGACAAGTGACCTATAAACCATAGTAATGGTATACTTGCTAGTATTAAAACTCCTTAACTTCCTAAGAAGAAAGAGCCTCTGCCTCGCCTTTTTATAAATGCAATCAACATTAATCTGAAATGTAAGTCTATTGTCAATGAGTGTCCCCAGATATTTGAAATGATTATATCTGGGGAGACGGCACGGTGGCTTAGTGGTTAGCACGTTCTCCTCTCAGCACTAGGGATTCCCGGTTCGAATCCCCATCTGGGTGAAGTTTCCATGTTCTCCCCGTGTCTGCGTGGGTTTCCTCCGGGTTCTCCGGTTTCCTCCCACAGTCCAAAAACATGGATCAAGTCAATTGAGTTCTCCAAAAAAATTGCCCCATATAGAGTGTGTCTATGTGAGTGAGTGTGTGCCCAGCGATGGATTGGCGCCCCGTCCTGGGTCTATCTGCCCAGCGCCCGAGACGTTCTCCCCTGGATGGGCATGGGGAACCCCACCGCGACCCTAATAGAGGATAAAGCGGGAGATAATGAATGAATATATCTGGGGACGCGGCACGGTGGCTTAGTGGTTAGCACGTTCGCCTCTCAGCGCTAGGGATTCCCGGTTCGAATCCCCATCTGGGTGGAGTTTCCATGTTCTCCCCGTGTCTGCGTGGGTTTCCTCCGGGTTCTCCGGTTTCCTCCCACAGTCCAAAAACATGGATCAAGTCAATTGAATTCTCAAAATTGCCCCATATAGAGTGTGTTTGTGTGAGTGAGTGTGTGCCCAGCGATGGATTGGCGCCCTGTCCTGGGTGTATCTGCCCAGCGCCCGAGACGTTCTCCCCTGGATGGGCATGGGGAACCCCACCACGACCCTAATAGAGGATAAAGCAGGAGATAATGAATGAATATATCTGGGGACAGATAATATCTATTATGCGTTGTAGTTTTTTTCGTGAAAAGCTATCCAGATTTCCGTACCAGACTATTATGGATGAGGTAAGTATGCTTTGAATGTTTGCTGTGTAGAACTGAAGGAGGATGTTTGGCCTGACTCTAAATTAGTCAGGAAAAATAGTCTTTTGTCTATTTAAATTGCCCCTATATAGTGTGTGCCCAGCGATGGATTGACACCCTGCACTGAGTGTGCCAATCTGCCCAGTGCCTGAAATGTTCTCCCCTGGATGGGCATGGGGATTAAGCAGAAGATAAGGAGATGAGATTATATATATATGGCATGGCAACATGTTGTGGGTGGTGAGAAGGTGAGAACAACAGTACACATTGCTTTCAAGCAGCAGATGGTTTGCTGTGCAGCATAAGGAATGTGCAAAAATCGGGAAACCTTTGTGTATTTAGTGTAGATGAAGTCTTTGTCTCTATTTTCTGATCTGAACCTTTTAAACCGTAGGTTTCTTTCATACAGTGTGTCTGTGTTAACCCGGGCAACAAAGACAATATGAGGGCAGAATATTATCCTTGATAGCAGGAGAATTAGACAGCAGATGCCAGAAGACACGGGGCCCACGGCACTCCTACAGACTGCTTATGCAAAAGCGTGCATCACTCCTCAGTTCATGTTAACATCGCCCCCCTCGCCTCACGCTCCCATGTGACCTGCTTAGTGCACCACACTACGGATCAAAGCGAGGACATGGTGGAGAGAATGTAGCTGGCTGGGTTTGATCTGCATTATGCAGGAAGCTCACGTTTGTTTAAGTCCTGATGTGCTCTCTTATCTGAGCGCGCTAAGAGCACGTCTATTTCACAGGTGGCCTGCGGGCCAATCACAGATCGCTGCGCTATTTACAAGACACGGTAACCTTTTTAGATTAATAGATAAAGTTGTAATGTTACAGAGATTCGCTTAAAAACCAAAAACATGCCTGAAATCTGCTTATTGTCATTAATAATTCAGTAGGTCGGGGGTGGGCGGCACGGTGGGTTAGTGGTTAGCACGTTCTCCTCTCAGCACTAGGGATTCCCGATTCAAATCCCAATCTGGGTGGAGTTTCCATGTTCTCCCCGTGGCCGCGTGGGTTTCCGTCGGGTTCTCCGGTTTCCTCCCACAGTCCAAAAACATGGATCAAGTCAATTAAATTCTCCAAATTACCCCATATAGTGTGTGTCTATGTGAGTGAGTGTGTGCCCAGCGATAGATTGGTGTCCTGTCCTGGGTCTATCTGCCCAGCGCCCGAAATGTTCTCCCCTGGATGGGCATGGGGAACCCCAGTTAATCCAATAATCCAATCATTATACGTGCAATACTTTGTTACGTTGTTGTGCAATCTCCAGGTTCCCAATCTGGGAATAATTCAGTAGGTCGCAGGTGGGCTTAGTGGTTAGCACGTTCGCCTCTCAGCGCTAGGGATTCCCGATTCGAATCCCAATCTGGGTGGAGTTTCCATGTTCTCCCCGTGGCCGCGTGGGTTTCCGTCGGGTTCAACGGTTTCCTCCCACAGTCCAAAAACATGGATCAAGTCAATTCTCCAAAATTGCCCCATATAGAGTGTGTCTATGTGAGTGAGTGTGTGCCTAGTGATAGATTGGCGTCCTGTCCTGGGTGTATCTGCCCAGCGCCCAAAATGTTCTCCCCTGGATGGGCATGGGGAACCCCAGTTAATCCAATAATCCAATCCAATAATCCAATAATCCAATCATTAAACGCGCAATACTTTGTTACGTTGTTGTGCAATCTCCAGGTTCCCAATCTGGGAATAATTCAGTAGGTCGGAGGTGGGGTGGCACGGTGGCTTAGTGGTTAGCACGTTCGCCTCTCAGTGCTAGGGATTCCCGGTTCGAATCCCAATCTGGGTGGAGTTTCCATGTTCTCCCCGTGTCCACGTGGGTTTCCTCCGGGTTCTCCGGTTTCCTCCCACAGTCCAAAAACATGGATCAAGTCAATTGAATTCTCCAAATTGTCCCATATAGAGTGTGTTTGTGTGAGTGAGTGTGTGCCCAGCGATAGATTGGCGTCCTGTCCTGGGTGTATCTGCCCAACGCCCAAAACGTTCTCCCCTGGATGGGCATGGGGAACCCCCCCACGACCCTAATAGAGGATAAAGCAGAAGATAATGGATGGATGGATGGATGAATGGATGAATAGGTCGGGGCAGCGTTGACCAACCTTGATGTAGAGATTGCAAACTTAAACTGGCGTTCTGTTTGAAGCATTATGAGTCCCGTTATGCTGCATCCATATCTCAGAACTTGGGATTAGTGTTGGACACACTGTAACTTTTTTACTTTGGCACCAATTCACACTTCTCTCTGGGTGGTGAACCACTTTGCAGAGGGTCATACAGAGAGCAGGGCTGACAAGACAGAGACATAAGACATAAAAAACAGCCCAGCATGAGGACACCACTTTTTTACAGGTTTGAATGATGTATATACAGTTTGTAAATATCTGCTGCCCTTTAGGACTTAACACCAACCTTTCCCATTCCACTTTATTTTTAATCGATACGCTCCACGCCGAGCGGCGCCGTGGTGAAGTGGTTAGCACACTCGATAAACACTAAGCGAGGTTTGAATCCCAATCGGCTGGAGTTTCCATGTTCTCCTCGTGTCCGTGTTTCCTCCAGGTTCTCTACAGTCCAAAAACATGGATTCAATTCATGGATTCAACATGGATAAATTTTATGCTCTAAATTGCCCCATATAGTGTGTCTGTATGAGTGAGTGTATGCCCAGTGATGGATTAGCACCCTGTCCTGGGTCTATCTGCAAAGCACCCCCTGGATGGGCATGGGGAACCCCCCTGCAGCTTGAATGAATGGATCCTCCCCGCCAAACTAACAACAACACTATCCAATCATACACGCAATACTTTGTTACGTTGTTCAGGTTCCCAATCTGGGTAGAATTTCCATGTTCTTCATGTGTCCATGTGGATTTCCTCCATGTTCTCCAGTTTCTTCCCACAGTCAAAAGACATGGATTTAAGGTATATTGAATGCTCTAAATTGCCCCAAATTGTGTGTGAGTGTGTGCCCAGCGATAGAGTAGCACCCTGTCCTGGATGTATCTGCACAGCATCTGAAACGTTCTCTCCTGAATGAATGCATGGGGAACCCCCCCGCGACCCTAGTAGAGGATAAAGCATTAGATAACGGATGGATGAATGAATAAATGCTATTTGAATTGTATTTAATGTTTTTTTTATTTCTTCTCCTGATAAATACTGTACGTTAGATGTTTCTCTCTTAATTGTCACTTTGCTGCTGAGAACGTGAATGTGTGGAATAAGCATTTTGAAATCATTATAGTCTGAAAAACATTTCTGTCTCTTCTTGGTGATTAAGCTGATTAACGTGTAACATACACGACATTAGACGTTCATCCATCCATCCATTACCTTCCGCTTCATCCTCTACTAGGGTCGCCGGGGGTGTTCCCCATGTCCATCCAGGGGAGAACGTTTCGGGCGCTGGGCAGATACACCCAGGACAGGGCGTCAATCTATCACTGGGCACTCACTCACTCACTCACACAAACACACTCTATATGGGGCAATTTGGAGAATTCTTTTTTTTTTTGCAGAACCCGGAGGAAACCCACGCGGACACGGGGAGAACATGGAAACTTCACCCAGATTGGGATTCAAACCGGGAAACCCAAGCACTGAGAGAAGAACATGCTAAACACTAAGCCACCATGCCACCTGTATTAGATTTCTTTAAGTTATTTTTGTGATTCTTGTTTGGTTTTGGATAGTTAAATACTGAAGTACAGTGTGTGTGTGTGTGTGTGTGTGTGTGTGTGTGTGTGTGTGTGTGTGTGTGTAAAAGAGAGAGAAAGATGAAAAAGCAGGGGGCCTGTGGGTGTCCTATGTCACTATAATTCTCCTCTCTTGCGGCAGACGGGTGACACATCCATGATTGTCCTTTTGGGGGTTTATGTCTTTGTGTCAGAGAGCAAGACGTCTAATGGTTTTTCATTTGGATTCTGATACACAAAGCTAATTATGGAGGATAATAATGCAGCATTAGTTCAATCCATTCATTTATTCATTTCTTTTCTTCTGCTTAATCCTGTGTCAGGGTCGCTGAGTGGGGGGTGGGGGGTGGGGGGTGTTCCCCATACAAACACTTCAACTGCACACTCATCTCATCTTCCACTTAATCCTATACTGCTGACTAAGTGGAGAACATTTCAGGCATTCCAAAGATCACTCACACTCACACACACACACACACACACACACACACAAAGGCAATTTATATAGGGGCAATCCAGAGCAGCCAATTCACCTTGATTCCATGTTTTGGACTGTAAAAGGAAACCTGAGAACCAAGAGAAAAGCCAGCAGATACAGGGAGAACCTGGAAATACCCCAGATCAATCCAGTCATGGGGTAAATTGCTCTTATCTAACTTTTTCTCTTGATGCTTTCATTTGATTGAAAGTAATAAAAAAATAATATTAATAAAATAAAAAAAACAAGTTGTTGATTGGCTATTCACACTGCACTTGAGTTTAAGCAGTGGGACAGGAATCGCTCAAGTAGACAGACGCCTAAAAACACATTCACTCAAACATACACACACACACTATATGGGGCAATTTAGAGCAGCCACTTCACCTTGAATCAATGTTTTTGGACTGTGGGAGGAAACTTACCCGGACACGAGAAAAACATGAACTCCATCCAGATCAGGATGCTAACCACTAAACCATCATGCTGCGAGAAACATGGACACCCACCGGATTGGGATTCGAACCTGGATCTCCAGGGTTTTGGACCGTTGCGGGGGGTTCACCAGCACTGAGAGGCAAACGTGGTAAACGCCACATGAAAATACGTCTAATTTTTTAGCTGTTGTAAAGCAAATATTATACATCACATCCCAATCATTAAAGCGAATTATTCATTCATTCATTATCTCCCGCTTTATCCTCTTATTAGGGTACCCCCCCCCCCCCACGGTGGGGTTCCCCATGCCCATCCAGGGGAGAAAGTTGTCAGGCGATGGGCAGTTATAGACCCAGGACAGGGTGGCAATCCATCGCTGGGCACACACGCCACTCACACAGACACACTCTTATATGGGGCAAGTTTTGAGACATTCTATTGACTTGATCCATGTTTTTTGGGACTGTGGGGAGGAAACCGGAGAACCCGGAGGAAACCCACGCAGACACGGGGAGAACATGGAAATTCCACCCAGATGGGGATTCGAACCGGGAATCCCTAGTGCTGAGAGGAGAACGTGCTGATCACTAAGCCATCGTGCCGCCACATCACGATCAAATAAATAAATAATGAGCATTAATGAGAGTACAGTATGATGCTGTGGTGATTCACACTGTGGGCATCACCATCAGTCCTCAATATCCTACATCTGCCCTACACACACACACACACACACACACACACACACACACACACACACACAGCAGTGGTATAGATGAATGAGTCAGGCAGAACCAGGGGGATGATGTTCCTCCTCACATGTATTTAATGAAGCTTCTGGATCAAGGACACTCAGGATCAAGATAGATTTGAGGATGAGCTGGTATTCCCATAACGGACTGACCTGCTTAGACGCAACATAACGAAAGATAATATTTTTTTTACTTCACAGTACAATGATTTAGAACCTACACATTACAGTACGCGGCACGGTGGCTTAGTGGTTAGCACGTTCTCCTCTCAGCGCTAGGGATTCCCGGTTCGAATCCCCATCTGGGTGGAGTTTCCACATTCTCCCCGTGTCCGCGTGGGTTTCCTCCAGGTTCTCCGGTTTCCTCCCACAGTCCAAAAACATGGATCAAGTTAATTGAGTTCTCTAAATTGCCCCATATAGAGTGTGTCTGTGTGAGTGAGTGTGTACCCAGCGATGGATTGGCGCCCTGTCCTGGGTCTATCTGCCCAGCGCCCGAGACGTTCTCCCCTGGATGGGCATGGGGAACCCCACCGCGACCCTAATAGAGGATAAAGTGGGAGATAATGAATGAATGAATGAATGAATGATTGGGATGTGATGTATATATTTGCTTTACATAATTAGACGTATTTTCATGTGGCGTTTACCACGTTTGCCTCTCAGTGCTGGAGATCCAGGTTCGAATCCCAATCCGAGTGGGGTTTCCATGTATGGGTTTCCTCCGGGTTCTCCGATTTCCTTCCACAGTCCAAAAACATGGATCAAGGTCAATTGAATTCTCCAAAATTGCCCCATATAGAGAGTGTGTGCGTGTCTGTGTGAGTGAGTGAGTGTGTGCCCAGCGATAGATTGGTGTCCTGTCCTGGCGCCCAATCATTTTGCAGACGCTTTGACCGAAAGCGACTTGCAAAGCGAGCACAGGGTTAATCACAGCATCCCTGGAGCAACGAGGGTTAAGGGTCTTGCTCAAGGACCCACACTGGTAACTTCAGTAGACCTGGGATTTGAACCCCCAACCTTCAGATTGACCACCCAACACCCAACACCCCAACCAATGAGCTACCACGTCCCAGCACATACATCTTGGTGGGATTGTTAAATTGCGAGGTTCCTGAGGTCGGCATCGTGACGCGTGCACTCCAGAGCTGTGGGCCGGTCCCCCTGACCGAACACTGGCATGGGCACCGTCAGGAAAAAGCTGTTCAGAGATCAGATGCGGGTCACGGTGTGTTTGTGTGACGTTCAGCTTTCGCTTTAGTTAAGGTTCTCTTTAGAAAGCAATGGAAGTACCCGAGGTTGAGAGAGACCGTGCTGCGGGGCATGCTGCTGGGTTCTCCTTCGCGAGTCCTCAGCACGCGCCAGACAGAGTGATGGACGAGCTAAGGGGCCTGGGGAGTGAGGAAGGGTGCAACATCTCCCCCTCGCTCGCTTCTCCTCTCGCCTTTGTTATTTATCGCACGCTATCTTTAGTCCACCCATCAGTTCTTTTATTAAAAGCATAACAAGCTGTCTGCCTTTGGAAAATGAGGATGGTGTGTTTCTGAAGCCGGGCGTGGCCGTTCGGACACACACTCGTGACGCTCCGCTTAAGCAACGCTTCCCGTTTCCAGCAACGCCAAGTAAAGTTGGAGCTGAATTCTGCAACCAGGGCAGGTATTAAAAGGACACACGGGCGCCGCAGTGACCCACATAGCCGACAGGTAATGATGCAAGCGGAGGCAGGTGGTCATCCTGGTGGGCGGGGAGAGCTGTCTGTCCGCACACACATACACAGATGGCCTTAGAGTCCTGCCTCTCCAACCCCCCCGCCTCTCTGAGGGCTGTCAGCGAGCTCATTAGTAAGTCTCTCCAGTAAACATGACTATGGGGTTTATGGAAACGTACACCTTGGATAAAAGACCAGCCAGCAGGTTGTAAAACGGGAAGAGCAACACCTGCTGGACAAACTTTAACATCACAACATAAGTTTTCAACAACTTTTATTAGGGCAAGCAGCTCAGTGGTGAGGATGTTGGGTTGTCAATCTGAAGGTTGGGGGTTCGAATCCCAGGTTCATGGGGTGACCAGATTCCAATTCACCAGATGTGGGACAAAGACTATGTTTGTGAGGGACAAGAACGCACTGCCATATATATATTCATTCATTCATTATCTCCCGCTTTATCCTCTATTAGGGTCGCGGTGGGGTTCCCCATGCCCATCCAGGGGAGAATGTTTCGGGTGCTGGGCAGATAGACCCAGGACAGGGCACCAATCCATCGCTGGGCACACTCTATATGGGGCATTTTGGAGAACTCAATTGACTTGTTCCATGTTTTTGGGAGGAAACCGGAGAACCCGGAGAAACCCACGCAGACACGGGGAGAACATGGAAACTCCACCCAGATGGGGATTCGAACCGGGAATCCCTAGTGCTGAGAGTCAAACGTGCTAACCACTAAGCCACCGTGCCGCCCATATATATATATATATATATATAATTTGCATAGTTTGTGTTGGTGGGCGCGCCCTTAACATGCGTCCGCATTCCCGATTGGTTGACATTCAGACAACCCGCCTTTCCCCCGATAACAGACAACACAGTTATCCAATGTCAGATTATAAAACACGCTTAAAAACTAGAGTCTGACTTTCAATAACAATGCGGGAAAACATCTCAGTTTGCGGGACGCGTGAAAAGTAATGAAATTGCGTGACTGTCCCGCACAAAGCAGGACATCTGGTCACCCTACAGGTCCACTGAAGTTACCAGTGTGGGTCCTTGAGTAAGACCCTTAACCCTCATTGCTCAAGGGATGTTTTAACCCTGTGCTCACCTTGTAAGTCGCTTTGGATGAAAACGTCTGCTAAATGACCAAATGAAATGTAAATCTATGTGCAACTTGCTTTTCACTGCACATTTCTCTCCAGTGGCTCCCTGTAGCTGCTGCATTCAGTACAAGTCTCTAACTCTGGCCTACAGAACCATTTCTAGATCTGCCCCTCTTACCTTCACTCTATCTTTTCAAAATACACTCCGGCTCGTTCACTGCACTCCAGTGATGATTGTCTACTAGTGGTCACTGAGGAGCCAATTCTTACTCCGTGGGGTTCACAAAATGGTTCAAATTGGTGGAACCATCTTCCTAACCATCTCCGTAAGGCAGAGTCACAAGACATTTTTAAGAAACTACTGAAGACGCATCTTTTTAACAAATACCTGTTGTTTATATAAAAAAAATTTTTTTAAAGTGGGGGGAGCATCATATAATGATCAGGTTTGATAATTCTACAGTGTATCTGGTTTTCTTCATAACGGCACGGTGGTTTAGCATGTTCTCCTTTCAGCACTAGGGATTCCCGGTTCGAATCCCCATCTGGGTGGAGTTTCCAAAACTAGCGTATTTAGTAACAAAATCTCCAGATACTAACAAGACCACATTCGTATAAAGTAATATATATATATATTACTTTATACATTACTGGATAAACTATTATCCTGGACATTACTTTATATATTACTGGTGTTCTGTATAAAGCAGTGCTTCTCAAATAGTGGGGGCGCAGTGCGGTGCCTGGGGGGGGGGCGCATAACAAGATATCACAGAGCAAGTGATATTAAGTGTACTGAACAAACCCTCAAGAGACAACATGGAAAAATATTTAACAGGAATGACGGAGAGAAAGGCGGAGAGAGACGAAGATAATGAGAGCAACAAAAGTCAACCGAAAACTAAAACGAGGAAACCATGTCGAAGCACATGTAGCGCTTGGTTTCACTGTAACTAAAGGTGGGAGACGAAGAAAGAGCGGTGTGTCTTCTGTGTCTTAAAATGTTGGCAGCGGACAGCGTATAAACAGCAATCATAACGCTTTATGAAAACTACTTCAGAAAAGCTGTGCGCTGCAGAACGGGCACGTTGGAGACATGAGTTCTGTCTTCATTATTTTGATAAAGAAAAATGTTGCTGATGAATGTTTCAGTATCAAATGCCAGTCAGTTCAAAAATGTTTCTAGTTTAAATAAGGATTTAATTTGTTTCTGATACAAACTAAAAAACAAAGTTAATAAACTTATTCTTTGTTCTAAGTTGATCTATATTTCTTTCTTGTTTTCTTTATTGTTATTAAAGAGGTGTACTTATAACAAATTTATAGACAAATCATACTACAGTGGTCGTATTGGACCGGGGGGGGGATGACGTGAGTGTGCGTGTGGGGGGGGGGGGCAAAATGTTTTCTTTTTCCTAGGGGGGCTTAACAGAAAATAATTGAGAATCACTGGAATAAAGGGACAGAACTGCAGACTATATATATATATATATATAGTGGGCGGCACGGTGGCTTAGCGATCAGCACGTTCTCCTCTCAGCACTAGGGATTCCCGGTTCGAATTCCCATCTGGGTGGAGTTTCCACGTTCTCCCCGTGTCTGCGTGGGTTTCCTCCGGGTTCTCCGGTTTCCTCCCACAGTCCAAAAACATGGATTAAGGTCAATTGAATTCTCCAAATTGCCCCATATTGAGTGTGTTTGTGTGAGTGAGTGTGTGCCCAGTGATAGATTGGCGTCCTTTCCTGGGTGTATCTGCCCAGCGCCCGAAACGTTCTCCCCTGGATGGGCATGGGGAACCCCACCGCGACCCTAATAGAGGATAAAGCGGGAGATAATGAATGAATGAATATATGAACAGACATCCAACGCTGACCAAAAATCCTATATACCACAAAACAGGAGAGTTCTGTATTTGTAATGTGTATATGAAACGCAGATGAATCAGAGGAGCAGATGTTCATTTAATCAGCACTCAGAACGAGCATGAGTAAATGATCAGCTCAGCAAGCAGGAAATGTTAATCAGACTGAGGATACAGTAACGGAGGAAAGATCCTCATCATCTCACCCGCCGCATGCCTTAAACATAACCTAGATTAAAAAGAACAAAAATTACAAGCAAAATATTAAAAATAATCTTTTTTTTTTTAAATAATCCACCCCTATATCGTGTTAAATTACTTTTTCCTATTTCTCATTTTATTCAATAATGATAAAGAATTATTTATTTATTTATTAATTTAAATCATTTAATTAATTACATAATTTATTGCTATCTTTTAATTAATTCTGCTTGTGAAGTATAAAATTAAGTACAAAATGGGCAATTTAACCATAGAAAACAAAATGAAATAATTACCACTAATTAGTTAATTAAATGGTTAATTTTTTAATTTGTGTTGTCATCGACGATGAACAATTGTGCAAAGTTTCAGCTTATTCAGATAACGGGAAGTGGATGAAATAGCATTTGATTATATATATATATATATATATATATATATATATATATATATATATATATATATATATATACACACACACACACACATGTACATACACTGGGGCAGCACAGTGGCTTAGTGGTCCGGTTCGAATCCCCATCTGGGTGGAGTTTCCATGTTCTCCCCGTGTCTGCATGGGTTTCCTCCGGGTTCTCCGGTTTCCTCTCAGTCCAAAAACATGGATCAAGGTCAATTGAATTCTCAAAATTGCCCCATATAGAGTGTGTTAGTGAGTATGTGCCCAGTGATAGATTGGCACCCTGTCCTGGGTCTATCTGCCCAGCGTCCGAAACATTCTCCCCTGCATATGCATGAAGAACCCCCGTGACCCTAGTAGGATAATGTGTACCCTAAGAGGATAAAATGGAAGCCAATGGATGGATATATACATTGTATGTATGTGTATGTATATATATATACAGTGGGTTGCAAAAGTATTCATACCCCTTGAACTTTTCCATATTTTGTCACATTACAACCACAAACATAAATATATTTCACTGGAATTTAATGTGAAAGACCAACACAAAGTGGTATACAATTGTGAAGTGGAAGGTAAATTGTACATGAATCAACATTTTTTTTACAAATAAAAAACTGAAAAGTGCGACGTGCAAAAGTATTCAGCCCCCTTTTCCCTGAGTGCAACCAATTGCATTCAGAAGTTGCCTGATGAGTGCTAATGACTCAAAAGGGTCCACCTGTGTGTAATCTAATCTCAGTACAAATACAGCTGCTCCGTGACGGTCTCAGATGTTGGTTAAGAGAATATTGGGAGCAAACAGCATCATGAAGTCCAAAGAACACACCAGACAGGTTAGGAATATGGTTTTGGAGAAGTTTAAAGCAGGCTTAGGTTATAAAAAGATTTCCAAAGCTTTGAACATCTCACGGAGCACTGTTCAATCCATCATCCGGAAATGGAAAAAGAGTATGGCACCACAGTAAACCTGCCAAGACAAGGCCGTCCACCTAAACTTACAGGCCGAACAAGGAGATCACTGATCAGAGAGGCAGCCAAGAGGCCCATGGTGACTCTGAATGAAATGCAGAGAGCCACAGCTCAGGTGGGGGAAACTGTCCACAGGACAACAATTAGTCGTGCACTACACAAATGTGGTCTTTATGGAAGAGTGGCAAGGAGAAAGCCATTGTTAAAAGAAAACCATAAGAAGTCCCGTTTGCAGTTTGCCAGAAGCCATGTTGAGGACACAGCAAACATGTGGAAGAAGGTGCTTTGGTCAGACGAGACCAAAATTGAACTTTTTGGCCACAATGCAAAACGCTATGTGTGGCGGAGAAATAACACTGCACATCACTCTGAAAAAACACCATCCCCACTGTCAAATATGGTGGTGGCAGCATCATGCTCTGGGGTGCTTCTCTTCAGCAGGGACCGGGAAGTTGGTCAAAGTTGATGGATGGAGCCAAATACAGGGCAATCTGGAAGAAAAACCTGTTGGAGTCAGCAAAAGATTTGAGACTGGGGCGGAGGTTCACCTTCCAGCAGGACAACGACCCTAAACATAAAGCCAGAGCTACAATGGAGTGGTTTAAAAAAAAGAATATTCATGTGTTAGAATGGCCCAGTCAAAGTCCAGACCTAAACCCAATTGAGAATTTGTGGCAAGATCTCAAAACTGCTGTTTACAAACGCTCTCCATCCAATCTGACTGAGCTTGAGCTGTTTTGCAAGGAGCAATGGGCAAGAATTTCAGTCACTAGATGTGCAAAGCTGGTGGAGACATACCCTAAAAGACTTGCAGCTGTAATTGCAGCAAAAGGTGGCTCCACAAAGTATTGACTCAGGGGGGCTGAATACTTTTGCACGTCGCACTTTTCAGTTTTTTATTTGTAAAAAAAATGTTGATTCATGTATAATTTTCCTTCCACTTCACAATTGTATACCACTTTGTGTTGGTCTTTCACATTAAATTCCAGTGAAATATATTTATGTTTGTGGTTGTAATGTGACAAAATATGGAAAAGTTCAAGGGGTATGAATACTTTTGCAACCCACTGTATATGGCAGCACGGTCATCTGTGCATCTGGGTGGAGTTTCCATGTTCAAAGTCAAATGACACGCATCAAGGTAAATTAAATGCTTCAAATTGCCCCATGTAGAGTGTGTTTGTATACGTGTCTGTGTGGGTGGTTGTGTGCCCAGTGATGGATTGTCACCCTGTGCTGGGTGCTGGGTGCATCTGCTCTGGATAAGCATGGGCTCCACGACCCTAGTAGAGGATAAAATGGAAGATGATTGATATAAATGCATATGATGATGAATGTCGTCTGGTGCTGAAACCTCATCACAAGAGCGCAGTGAACGAGTCAGAGTGCATCACTGGAAAACAGAGTGAAGGTAAGCGGGGGCAGGTCCAGAGCTCGTCCTGTAGGACGGTTAGTGCCTCATACTGAATGTAGGCAGCTAACGGTGAGAGATGAGTAAAGTGACATCACCAATTATCTCATATCTCTATGATCTGTATCAATCTTTGAACAACACAGAACAGACTGCATCTAAAAACGATGCTACAACTTCATTAAATCCATCCATCCATTATCTTTCACTTTACCCTCTAGTAGGTGGGGGAGATTGCACAACAACGTAACAAAGTATTGCGCATATAATGATTGGATTATTGGATTGGATTATTGGATTAACTGGGGTTCCCCATGTCCATCCAGGGGAGAACGTTTCGGGCGCTGGGCAGATACACCCAGGACAGGACACCAATCTATCGCTGGGCACACACTCACTCACTCACACAGACACACACTATATGGGGCAATTTGGAGAACTCAATTGACTTGATCCATGTTTTTGGACTGTGGGAGGAAACCGGAGGAAACCCACGCAGACACGGGGAGAACATGGAAACTCCACCCAGATGGGGATTCAAACCGGGAATCCCTAGAGCTGAGAGGAGAACATGCTAACCACTAAGCCACCCCCTTCATAAAACCAGCTGATGACTTTGTTGTCGTGGATTTATTTGGGAGCAGAAGGTGAGTGGGTTCAGGAGGGAGGGAGCACCTCGTATGAACAGAAGAGGAAACAAAACGGACACCAAGGTCCAAAAGTGTTGAGGCAAATCCCTCAGCTCTTACAAGAATTTCACAAGGACCTGCCATTGTACAAATACGGTCATGATTACAGCAAGATAAACACACATTCAGACCCCCCACCCCACCCCACCCCCGGTGTCAGTGCTCCTCTCAGTCTGGTTCATGTAATCCAGTCCAGAGGGAAACTCAAAGCAGACACCCAAGTACAGAAATGAGTGGAAAGCTTTAACGGTGATTACCGAAATCACTCAACAAAAGCAGACTGCGTATTGTTTTTAAAATGTGGTTTTTAATTCTGTACATGTAATAAATGCAATGACAAGGTATTTAGTATTGATTGCTTCTCAGATGGTAATCCTGCACATGCCTTCAAACGCTTAAAAATCACCAGCTCGAAATCCCTCCTGCCACTTGCCATGTGTTTTAACTGTACAAAGATTAGATCACTAGAAAGACAGAACCGGAGCAGAGACGTCACTGCCCAAGGATTATAACCCTTCAAAGTAAATAAACAATATTAGATTGTATAATGACACGGCTGGGTCATGGTACAGATCAGCGTGGAATTTTTAATTTGAACATAAAGCTGATGAGAGGATGGGGGGGGGGGGGGGCAGAAAAAACGGGACGGGGTGCAGACACCCGAAACATGACATGATGCTGCTTCTGTAATATCCAGGTATTTAAGCTTTCCAAGTAGATGGCTACCATCTGGACCCATTTCCATCTTCTGTTAGAAGCTCAACTGCAAACAGTGTTCTGTTAACCAGCTTATAATGAAACACCGTTCTATCCCGGTGGGAGCTTTCTAGACAGGCTCGTATTCTCTCCTCCGAAGAAGAACACGTCTATGTTTTCCGAGCCGGAGTCTCGAACGCATGTCCGACTCGGTTCCATCAAGATGTGACTCACTGCTGATATCGATGGAAATCCAGGCTAAGCTGATGCATAGAGCTTTAAACTGAACGTCGTTTCTGAAGTGTTAGGATACGTAATCAGGGAACGGCACGCGGACACACTCCGCTAATCTATTAGTCAAAGTGTCGGCTGCACACTTAAAAAAACGAAGATCACGACTGGGAGAACTCAGGGACACCGAGACCAGCAGGAAGGTGAAATGAGGTGGAGTCAGTAAGGCCATGAATAAAAACGGAGAAAATAAGTTACACAGACATTCTGGATTTATCAGGCCCTTGCAATTTACCATTCAGAAGGGGGGGGGGGGGGGGGGGGGGGGGGTCTATCAGAATAAAGCCGTAACACTGTCTACTGCCAGCTACAGTGCAGTCCTAATGTTCTCCCACTGACATGCGCACACAAACATGATTTAGTTCATTACCCAGTATAACGATTAAAACTGTTCATTTTGCAAACCATGGTTTGTTCTGAATAACCTGATCTGCAGCAGATGTGCTGCATAATCTGACACCATCATCAGTGTGGGGGAACGGTGGCATCTCTAATACACTCTCATGTACGCCCACTTTTCCCATATGCCCCCCCCCCCAAAACCCAAAGAATATCTAACACCAGAACGTGACAGAGCATAGAGTGAAGGTGAGCTCACCCCCTTCCCTCCCGTTCACTCAAGGAGATTATATTTTAGGAGAGAGGTGAAGGAGGACAGAATTGGTTTATTAGGTCAAATGAAAAGGGGGTAAAGCTTTCCTAACTCAGGAGCTGACGAATCTCCTTGTGCATGTGACACAGGAAGTCCACGTAAGAGGCGCCACCGCTGTATTTGTCCTCCACAAGGAAATGCTTAAACAGCAGCTCCAGTTTGTCTTCCTGCTTCACCACCATCAGCTGAAGAGGACAAGGGAGGAAAGAATTATCACCTTAAATACAATTCAACTTTATATACATCAGTTTTCTTTCTTTTTTTTGACATTCAGTGTGGTTTAAAGATTGTTCATTTGAAAAATCTTACAAATATTAACATATATAAAAACAAACAAAATATATATATATATATATATATATATATATATATATATATATATAAATAAATATATATATATATATATAAAATAAATATATATATATATATAAATATATATATATAAATAAATATATATATAAACAAGGCATAGTGGTTTAGTGGTTAGCACGTTCTCCTCTCAGCTCTAGGGATTCCCGGTTCGAATCCCCATCTGGGTGGAGTATCCATGTTCTCCCCGTGTCTGCGTGGGTTTCCTCCGGGTTCTCCGGTTTCCACCCACAGTCCAAAAACATGGATCAAGTTAATTGAATTCTCAAAATTGCCCCATATAGAGTGTGTCTGTGTGAGTGAGTGTGTGCCCAGCGATGGATTGGCGCCCTGTCCTGGGTCTGTCTGCTCTCCCCTGGATGGGCATGGGGAACCCCACCTCGACCCTAATAGAGGATAAAGCATATATATATATATATATATATATATATATATATATATATATATATATATATATATATATATATATATATATATATATATATATATATATATATATATATATATATACACACACACACACACACACACACACACACACACACACACACACGGGGCGGCATGGTGGCTTAGTGGTTAGCCTCTCAGCTCTAGGGATTCCCGGTTTGAATCCCAATATGGATGGATGGAGTTTCCATGTTCCATGTGGGTTTCCTCCGGGTTCTCCGGTTTCCTCCCACAGTCCAAAAACATGGATCAAGTTCAACTGAATTCTCCAAATTGCCCCATATAGAGTGTGTGTGTGAGTGAGTGTGTGTCCAGTGATAGATTGGCGTCTTGTCCTGGGTCTATGTGCCCAGCACCCAAAACGTTCTCCCCTGAATGGGCATGGGGAATCTCTCGTAAACACCGTAGAGGATAAAGCGAAAGATAATGGGTGGAGATATATATATAAATAAAATGTATGTGTGTATATAATTATATATACAAAAATTCAGGATCAAAGCACTTGGTCGTGTTTCTGAACAAAATAAAAACGCCGCCCACTTTGCACAGAATTTAAGATTTTTTAATTATGCTTAGGAACAATATCCTCAACTGACTCACAATATTCATATAAAGTTCGGCACACAGTGTTGACCCATCCTTGCTTGCATTTGGGGGATGCTCTTTTTATACTCACTCTTGAGGACATCTCCTGTTGCCAGGTTAATTGCTAATCACTGAACAGCGTCACGGTAACCGTTTCAGTCTTTCTCAGCTTTGTCTTTATTTTTTTTTAAGTTGTAGTAATCAATTTAACTGTTTGTCATTAAAAACACTAATAAAAGCTTATTTGTGCCGTTGTTTTTTATAATAAAGGTTTAAATGAATTCATTTAAGATCTGATTGAAAAAAATAGCTTTGTAAATAATTAATATTAAATAATAAATATAATAAAATAATAACTTTACAGGATTCAGGTCACTGGTAATAAATGCAATTAAACAGAGTTAATTAGAAAGGGAATAAACCACAATCCAATCTAAAAAAAAAAGAGAAATGAGAAGAAAAAGGTCATCGGCAGTTTTTACCTTCATGTAGCGAGAACGCTGCATACGGAAAGACTCTATAATCTCCCGCAGTCTATTAGAGTATGGATTATTCAACGCAGGCAAAGATGTCTAAAAGCAAAGCAAAGAAAAGAAATACAGATAGCGGTTACATTCAGAACACACACACCGCTGCTCGCTCTTCTATTAGATGAATGTAGGTCGTACCATATTAGGATCAATCTGGCTAAAGGCTGAGATGCCAAAAACATTCTGGAGAAGCTCCTGCTGCGTGTTGGCCCCCACCCAAAGGAAAAGGTTCAGTCCAGTCTCCAGTAAATACATTCCTCCCTTGGACAGCCTTTCCTCAGAGTCCCTCACCGCCACAGGTAGAGCATCACTCTCCACGTCCAACTTGTGCTACATACAGAGAATAGATGTTGGGTGTTAGGTTGAGGTTTTAATGAGATAAAGTGAGGAACATCTTCTATTGGGGGGGGGGGGGGAGGCATAATAACCACAAACTTTTTATTTGTATACGTTTGTGTTATTTCTGATGGTAAATCTTTAATTAGGGTGGTTGAGTGTGGAGTTTGTTGCTTGAGGACATGGCAACACTCACAGGATAAAAAACAAATAAAACAGGTTGCTGATCCATCACAGAACAGACAAACACTGATATATACGTTATTACGATGTAATATCTCCTTTACTCAACCTATAAACCATTAAAAATCCTACCAAAAAAGTCCACACTATGTGAAGAACAGACTATGAGAGAACATGCAAATTCTATAAATGCAGGACCTATACTGCCTGTCCAGAAATCAAACCCAAAACCTTGTGCTTTAGGGAAGAAGCACCATTTAAGGCATTTATTTATATATTCAGGGCGGTACGGTGGCTTATTGGTTAGCACGTTCGCCTCTCAGCACTAGGGATTCCCGGTTTGAATCCCCATCTGGATGGAGTTTCCATGTTCTCCCTGTGTCTGCGTGGGTTTCCTCCGGGTTCTCCGGTTTCCCCTCACAGTCCAAAAACATGTATCAAGTCAATTGAGTTCTCCAAATTGCCCCATATAGAGTGTGTATGCGTGTGTGTTTGTGTGAGTGAGTGTGTGCCCAGCGATAGATTGGCGCCCTGTCCTGGGTGTATCTGCCCAGCGCCCGAAACGTTCCCCCCTGGATGGGGATAGAGGTTAAAGTGGAAGATAATGAATGAATGAATTTATATATTCTTAATGTACATATGTTGGTGTTGATTATGGGAAGTGCTAAACCCGACCCAGAACTCATAGGATGTAGGAAGGAAGGGGGAAACTTCCTCCCACTAAAAAGTGGGTTGGCCTGTCGCATGGAAGATAATAACATGTTCATGCACACATTCACACTCAGGAATGACTAACAAGCAAATAACTAAAGTATTCCATCACCCACAAGCATGAGTCCCTTTACCCATTCACTGTGTCACTTTACTAGACGTTCTTACATAATAACATTCATCACTTTACACTGTGCTCACTTGTGTACATGTTCATATAATCTACAAAATATATACATTTAGGGAGGCACGGTGGCTTAGTGGTTAGCACGTTCGCCTCTCAGCGCTAGGGATTCCCGGTTCGAATCCCCATCTGGGTGAAGTTTCCATGTCCTCCCCGTGTCCGCGTGGGTTTCCTCCGGGTTCTCCGGTTTCCTCCCACAGTCCAAAAACATGGATCAAGTTAATTGAGTTCTCCAAATTGCCCCATATAGAGTGTGTTTGAGTGTGTACCCAGCGATGGATTGGCGCCCTGTCCTGGGTGTATCTGCCCAGCGCCCAAGATGTTCTCCCCTGGATGGGCATGGGGAACCCCACCGCGACCCTAATAGAGGATAAAGCGGGAGATAATGAATGAATAAATATGAACATTTGGGGTGGCACGGTGGCTTAGTGGTTAGCACGTTCCCCTCCCAGCACTAAAGAGTCCCGGTTCTGGGTGGAGTTTCCATGTTCTCCCCATGTCTGTGTGGGTTTCCTCCGGGTTCTCCGGTTTCCTCCCACAGTCTAAAAACATGGATCAAGTCAATTGAATTCTCCAAATTGCCCCATATAGAGTGTGTCTGTGTGAGTGAGTGTGTGCCCAGTGATAGATTGGCGCCCTGTCCTGGGTCTATCTGCCCAGCTCTCGAAACGTCTTCCCCTGGATGGCCCCATGGGGACCTGGATGAAAAAGCGGAAGATAATGGATGGATGGACTTAAACATTTTTGGATATTTCAAATTCTTTCTGTAGAGTGTTTATTCTGAAGTCTCACTACAAGAATTTCATTGCACACACGTCTTGACTTGTAGTGTACATTACATTTACATACATTTAGTCATTTAGCAGACGCTTTTATCCAAAGCGACTTACAAATGAGAACACCACAAGTCAGAAGCCATGGAGAAAACCAACTATACTGTAAGTTCATCAAACCTGATTGTTATTCGAAGCTGCGCCCCCCCCCCTTTTTATTATTATTATTATTTTTATTTATTTTTTTATTTTTTTATTACAGGTATTTGTTAAATAGATGCGTCTTAAGCAGTTTCTTAAAACTGTTTAGAGATTCTGCCTTACGGACAGACATGACAGTACATGACAAATAAAATTGATTGTGGGTTCTTGAGCACAGCCCTTAACCCTCATTGCTCCAGGGATGTTGTGTTTAACCCTGTGCTCACCTTGTAAGTCGCTTTGGATAAAAAAAAGTGTCTGCTAAATGACCAAATGTAATTTAAATGTAATTTTGGACTGTGGAAATGAATCCAAAGTTCCCAACAAAAATCCATGCAGACAAAACAAGAGTATATAACCGAACCCAGGACAATGGTGTGGGGCTGGAGTGCAAACTACTGCTCCATCCATCCATTATCTTCTGCTTTATCCTCTATTAGGGTTACGGGGGGGTTCCCCATGCCCATCAAGGGGAGAACGTTTTGGGTGCTGGGCAGATACAACCAGGACAGGGTGCCAATCCATCGCTGGGCACAGACTCACTCACAAACACACTCTATATGGGGCAATTTGGAGAACTCAATTGACTTGATCCATGTTTTTGGACTGTGGGAGGAAACCTGAGAACCCGGAGGAAACCCACGCGGACACGGGGAGAACATGGAACCGCCACCCAGATGGGGATTCGAACCGGGAATCCCTAGTGCTGAGAGGAGAACGTGCTAACGGGTAATTTTTAACCCAATTATCTTCATTTTCCAATAATCTGATGGTAATTTTTAGCATGTTATAACAGATAACATACTAAAAATAACATACTACAGATATTTTTAGTATGTTATAACCTTGTAGTTTTAGGTAAATATCAACAAACTGAATATTGATGGTTACATTGATGGACATGTAACTAGAAACATAGCTAGAAATTATGTATTGCATCAACAGACGTTTCAAATGACCGAATAATTCCCATAATCTGTTGGATTAACCTGTCTGAACAGCGTGACCGATACGGAGGCCTGCGTGTGACTCTTACCACTGGAAGCAGCCGTGGATAAAAGAATACGTGGCTTTCTGCCACGTCCATCGAGCTGACCAGCTGTCTCAGATATGCACGATCATCCAAGGATACATCAGCTTCAGGGTGCAGAACATCACTTTTTAGGACACAGTTCAGATATACCGGGAGCAGCTTCATGCAGTCAGGGAGGATCAGCTACACACAAACACACACACACAAGTGAAGGTTAAAAAAACAATAATAATAAAAACTAATTATTGAAGATTAAAAACCATCATGAAAACCATCATGGAACACAAATTCAACCTCCAGCCTGAATAATTCACATGTATAGTATAATATGTGAAAAATAAGTAGATGTACGCTGTACTGTAATTTAGCAATTGACATTCTGTAAGTATTTAACAGATATTAATATTAAGGGGTGCCCAGCGATGGATTGGTGCCCTGTCCTGGGTCTATCTGCCCAGCGCCCAAGACGTTCTCCCCTGGATGGGCATGGGGAACCCCACCGCGACCCTAATAGAGGATAAAGCGGGAGATAATGAATGAATGAATAATATTAAGGGGGTATTTTAAAAAAAGTTGACCTGTATAATTTTAAATAATTGCTATAAACTTGCATAGATACAACCAATTACTTCTACTTACTACATCAAATGGCTACATCAATGTGGACGTGACATCAACAACCACTTCAAATACATGTTTCACTTTTACAAATTATTTACACTGCTTTTTCGACAATACAGAGTTTTAAATCTAATTCACAAGCAGCACATCTACATACAGCAAGTTTACCAAACAATCAAACAACCACAATGAGACTAAAGACTGGGGTTGTATATCGTAACCTTCATGACAATTTAAAATTGATTCAAGCCAACAATTGGTTATTTTTAATACTAGCGAACTCCCCACAATAAAATTCGATTGGATTCAACACTTTTCAACAACCTTTCCTTACATTAAATCTATTAAGTTTGAAATAAATAAACAAGAGAATCATTTGCTACTTAACTAAGATACAGACACAGTATTCTATTCACACAATGTGTATCACACTATAACAGTTATGATCAACGCATTGTCAGAACTGTTACTCCATAAAAAGTGTAAAATAAAGTGCAAAAGATCAATTGTAATAAGAATATAAAAACAGAAAGTCTATTGCTTACTGTGCAGGTAAAGTCTATTCTATTCACTATTTAATAAAGACCTCTACAGTCAAACGTTTTTAATCTAGGAAATATGTATATTTTTATATATTATAAAGAATATAGAATATAATATAAATAAAATATAATAAAAGTGCAGCCAGAAATTAAATCTATTATAACAACGATCTTTACAGTTTCGGTCTGAGGAGATGTTTGGGGTATGACTTAATGGAACACTGATGTTTGGGTCTTCTGTGTTCTTACATGTCCGCAGCATTGTAAGGGAGCGGTAGCTCAGTGGTCAGGGCATTGGGTTATCAATCTGAAGCTGGACGGTTCAAATCCCAGGTCCACTGAAGTTGCCAATGTGGGTTCTTGAGCAAGGCCCTTAACCCTCATTGCTCCAGGGATGCTGTGATTAACCCTGTTGCTTTGGATAATAGTGTCTGCTAAATGACCAAATGTAATGTAAATGTAATTATTTCGGTCTCATCAGTCCACTGTGTACCACTGAAACGCTCACAGTTTGAGTTTTAAGGACGTGGTGGAGTATCGTGTAGCGTATATTTTTAAGAAAACGCAGGTTTTGTGAGCCGCAGGTGTTTGGAGAAGTGAGCGAAAATTGCATCCTGTCTAATTTCAATACAGGACCTAATATTTAAATATTAAATGAAGAATAATTCCTTATTTTGAGTGTGTAACATTTCTCTTTGCTTGCCTTCTGCCTCGTGTTACGTATTTTCTTCCAAGTCTGACTTTGGAAGATGATAATGAAGTAGTGGCACCCGCAGATTTAGAGTAGCTATGTGTACGTCGGCAAGCAGGTTAAAAATAAGTGGAAATGTAAAGACATTGATACTCGAGTAATATTTACACCCTTACTAAACACAGACCATTTTATAAACAAAAGTGAAAGCAAGTCAACAACATAAATCAAGACTAGGATTTAAGCATATGTACAGTTTCTGAATACCCTAAAAAAAAGCAGTTTGGCTATTCTAAAGTCGAGGGTCCAATATGAAAAAGCTCTTCTTTCATGGTGACCTTATCCTGATGATTAAAAGAGGAAACCTGCAGATTGTGTGCATTGCTCATTTATTGGATTATTAAGCCCAATGAGATCTTAAGGTTTTATAAATCAAGTTGAGACAAGAGCAGAATGAAACAGGTGAAAACCTAAAGCACATACTTTTGAACATGCCAACATTATGTTGTGGCGATTAGAAGCAGCTCAGCATTACTGACCTATTTACTTTTTTAATTAAGATCAGGAAACTAGTGTTTGCCATGAACATAGTTTTAGAACATAGAAGCTCTAAATAAAGGTAAAGTCAAAGTGCATTACACACAGGCAGCAGCAGGGGGTCCTCCTCCATTTGCAGAAAGAGTTTGTGAGGAAAAGGAGTTAGAACTAGAACAAGTCAGAGCTTTACAGTAACTAACAACTCTATAAAAAGGTCAGCATTCTGGGGTTCCCTCAGGTTTGAACAAAATGTTTGTGCTGAAGTCTTGCACACAATTTAATACATATTACTGTATAAGGAGATTTCAGAAAAGATTTATAAAAGCTACATATTATGGACGCAGCTTCACATGTAAAATAAATATCCATGGCTTAAAATTTAAAGTGAGGCTATGGCTACATAAAAGATGATGAGCAAATTTTTTACTAATAACACATACATGAAACATTGATTGTTTTAGTACTGTGCCCTTACTTTAGTGTATTTATAATTCTTGTAACGTTGCAGCTCTAATGTCCCTGGATTAATATCCTTTAGGATTAGTACCTATTCTGATTAATCTCTGATTAGTCTTATTTAAATCATAGAATTAAACTGATTAACCTGTAAATGTTTATTAGAACGTCATCAGCATCACAAACATGTATAGGTATGAAAACAGACTGGATATTAAAATCATCCACTGATTACTTTAATGTTTTCACTCATACATACTGTAGCTCTATGGTCAGTTAAATCTAAAACAGTGGTCAATATACAGGAGAATTAGTCTGCATAGCTAAATTAAACTAGAACCAAAGTAGTGAAATGGTGTCCACATAGGACATTGAATCTGATATCTACTTACTATTTTAATGATTTCAGAGTTTTAGAATTTATTTTGCGAGTAGAATAAAGAATTCTGCATTTCAAACTCATACAAATTTGTAGTTCTGACTAAATAGAGACTTTGTGATTACAGTTCAAAGATATCATTAAACAACCACAAGCAGTGTAAATGAAAATATATTGTCTTCATGTTAATACTACTTTTAATCATTAATTTTAACATAAATTATTAATAGTTAAAGCTTTAGCTCTCATTCTTCAAACTGTATGATTAATAACTTAGCCAAAGAAGACAAAAGCACTTTGCACCAAACATTTACAATAATAATTGCTATACATACGATCTACAGGGCTGTCAGACTTGTGGTTAAGAAACCAGCCATGGGACCTGAAGGTCCCCAGATCGATTCACGGTTCTACCAAGACCCATGAGTGAAGTGCCCTTGGACAAGGCACCTAACCCAAAGGGTCCCCGGCCGCCGTGTACAAGTCTGGTACGAGTGCTCACTTCACCGGTGTGTGTGTGTATTTCACTGCACGGATGGTTTAAATGTGGAAGACAAATTATTCTAATGTGTAAAGCACAATAGACAAAATAAATCACTTTATCAAAGTTAATTAACTTTATCTAATTTAGGACAATATTCATTACTGAACAAACCCATTAAAATATAGGGGTTTTTTTTCTTCTTTTTTTTCTTACTGTGTATTGTAAAAAAAAAAAAAAAAAGCGCCTTTCAGGTTCTGAGTGTGTTGTTATTTAGAGATGCACCACCATTGTGTACTTTAAATGTAATCATTTCACTTTGATGCTGAGACCAGGGGTGCACATAATATCTTTGAGCTGGTTCTTAAAAAAAATAAGCACTTAACGTTGCTTGGTCCAGCCATTTTTCTGCAGGTACTTTTTTACTTTTAGTTTCAGTCTGACGTTTCTTTCAAAGTAATTCATTAATATAGCGTGTTTCTTTGACAAATCAATGAAAATGTTAGTAAAATATAAGCATTATAGTAAGGTCTCTGGAGTCTGACTGTTAGCACAGCCATGGTGCACAACCGCACTTCACAGTCATTCACACTGGGCATTGTTCATTTAACCATGCAGACGCACTGTTTGGGACACATTGTATTCTTTCCACTAGTCGGGATCGTTTTTGTTTGTTTGTTGGTGTTTAGCGCCGTATCAGCACGCTGGGGCTATTTATACATAGGTTGTGTTTCTAGTCTATCTTGGTACGGCCTATATCTGGTCCTTCAAATGTAGATGTGTCAGGTAGTTTAGTATTTTTCCTGGTTCTATAGTCTTGAGTGGGTTTTGGTTATTGTTGACTGAAGTATTTCAGTCTTTCTGGATGTAGTTTTGGGCAGTCCATCAGTATGTGTTTTATTGTAAGTGTGGCTTTACATAGGTGGCAGGTAGGTGCGACTTCCCCTACAAGCAGATGTTTGTCAGGATCATAAAAGGAATGATTAATGCTGCCATTTACAATTAATTTCTTAGAGGAATACTTGATCTAAACTGCTGAAGGTGAGCAGATGGCTCACATTTCTGCAAGACAGCTGCTCTAAGCGCATTCACAACGTGAAGGCTTAAGAATGAGGTGAAACCTTAAATGGCCAGTTTAGAGACCAACTTAAATCCAGAGAATAATCTGTCGATGGATTTAAATCGAGCCGCATGTCGATAGGACATTATAATCCACAAACAAACTTTTGTATTATATATGACATAGGAGGGTCTTTCATATCCCTGAGGTAACATGAGTAGCTTCCTCTGCTATCAAATTTTCACTTTAAGCACCTGTGATTATTCAACCTTGTTATAAACAGGGGTTACAAATCATTTTAAATTACTCCATCTTACATGCCATATGTGCCGAAGCAAATGCAATCACTAAACCAACATGTTTGTAACGGAGCTATTTTTCTAAAATCACTAGACTGAAAAATGTTCTTAGCTTTAGCTTCTGGAATATCAGCTTTTTGTTGAGTACATAACTTATTAAACACGAACACTGGAAACATGAAGCTGGGACATGCAGGACGTCTACACTGCTGTTGAGACTACCATGAACTGATGACGTGTGTGTTTGAGTGACAGCAGAAAAAAGTGAATTTTGCAGAATTATTTTGAAGAACCTCTCAGCATTTAGCATTTGAAAAAAAGTAAAAGGAAATAGACACATTATTTAACAGAAACATTTAAAATAAACAGAAAGAGACGTCGTTAAATAATCTAACATGGCTCTCTGTATAATATTTTTAATATTATAATCTATCTATTATCTTCCGCTTTATCCTCTATTAGGGTCGTGGGGGCCCATCCAGGGGAGAATGTTTTGAGCGCTGGGCAGATACACCCAGGACAGGGCGCCAATCTATCGCTGGGCACACACACACAAACACACACTCTATATTGTGCAATTTTGGAGAATTCAATTGAATTGATCCATGTTTTGGGACTGTGGGAGGAAACCGGAGGAAACCCACACGGACACGGGGAGAACATGGAAACTCCACCCAGATTGGGATTCGAACCGGGAATCCCTAGTGCTGAGAGGCACAGTGCCGCCCTAATTTTACAATATTTTAAAAATTATAATACAATATTACTGTTTGTTAATATTGTGAGTCATAGTATGTAAATGTAACCTGTTTTAAAGACACGAGCCTTGATGATGAACTGTATCACATACATATATTTGCCATAATTGCCGGTGGTATAACCATGAACTGAATTTACCTGTCCTGCTGAAGATGGACTAGCACAGTTCTTGCGGTAACATGCCAGGATCTGTGCGCACTGATTCACCAGACTGTCCCGTACGTTTTTCGTCGGGTTGCTAAGTATACTGCGGTATGCTGGAAGCAAAACAAATACGATAACCAATACGTGGTCATTCTACTTTTCTCACTTTATATTTTAATTGCATCTGGAGCACAAAATCAATGTTTGATTCTGCTCTCAATTCACTCACCATATTTCACAAAGAAGTTAATGATGGTGTCTGTCTCACAATTCCTGTAAAGGTCAGCCAGCTGGGCACAGCAGTTAACAGCCATGTTGTGCACACGAAGTCGCCGTTGACCACCACAGCTGGTGTATAGCACAGCACACTAAATCACAAACCAAAAGGTAATAAAGCACAACTGTAGTTAATAAACCCAGCCTTAAAATAAAATTCAGTTCTAATTTTTTACTACTCACACACCTGAATAAGTGCCCCAGTCTCTTCACTGAGCTTATCATCATGTCTGAACTCTACTGTGACCGTCTTGTCGCAATCCAGACCTGCCAGCTCGACATCTGTGGTGTTGCTCATGTAGAACGATCCAAAAAAGTCTGTAGCACGAATACCTGGAGGCACACAATCAAAAAGCCTCTAAGCCAATATAGATATTTTTAGGGTATGAAAGATTTTTATTGCAAATGCAGAACAATATAATGCAATACGATATCAAGGTTATTATTATACCCAAAAATTATATATATATATATATATATATATATATATATATATATATATATATATATATATATACACGAATAGGGGTGAGCTGCAATATTCGCTGATTCGACGATTCGATTCGGAGAACCGTAGTCGACTATGAACCTCATAGTCGAATGTACCATTTTGACCACATGGGGGTGTCCATGGCTGCTGCTAAGCATTAGTTTTTACATGAAATGTCTTTGTTTTCGTTATATATATATATATCCTTTTGTCAAATAAAATCATCCTAATTTCTATAAATTTTTTTTTTTAAATGATGTGTGCACATTTACGGTGCTCTAGAAAAACAAAATATAAAAAAAAATATAAAAAAAAAAACACGCTTATAGCGCCATCTTGTGGTGAAATTTTAACTGATTCGACTATCAGTCGACTATAGGGAAAATCTGACGAATCAGATTCGACTATGAAAATCCTTAGTTGAAGACACCCCTATATATGAATACATAATTATTGCCTCTTATAAATAAAATTCACCTACAAATTCACCTATAATTAATTTAATATTTAAAGTTTCATTACATTACATTATACTGTTCCAACACTTTAAAAATGACTTTACTGTTTAAATGTTTAATTAGCTTCAGGGTTAATTTTTTCCGTAGATTTACAGAATTTCTTTGTGATGTAGGTAATAGTTTGATTTTCTTTTTATATGTCAAACAGCAGACTGTACAAGTAATGATCAAAGACACATTTGCTTGCATGTGCAGCTCATGTCAATAAGCAGAAATGAAAAAATAAAACTATGGGCTGTGTTAGAAGAGCAGATTTGAAAGTTAGCGTTTGAACACGATTCATGAAAATCCATTTTTATCTCCCCTCATTGAGGGAGATTAAAAAATTTCTGGGTCAGTTACTTTCATAAAGTCGTGTCTGAAATTAAGCTGGATTTAGGAGAGGAGGAAAAAGTGAAGTGGAGAAGAGGGTGAGTGCACTTTATCAAATGCCTTATAGAGTAATATTTACACGTTATAACAGTTTATTAGCTTTTGCGTGTCCAGTGTAATTTATCTGTATATTATTAATAAAACATTTTAAATGCAATTAATACATTTATATCATATTAAAAGGTATAATCTATAATAAACGCATTTACTTTACACACTGTGTCTCAGTCATGCCGGAAAAGAAAGTTGGAAGCACACAATTGCCAAAAAACAAAGGTTTTGTATGAA
This sequence comes from Corydoras sp. C115, assembly GCA_019802505.1. Lineage (NCBI taxonomy): Eukaryota > Metazoa > Chordata > Actinopteri > Siluriformes > Callichthyidae > Corydoras > Corydoras sp. C115. The sequence continues at coordinate 4,657,137 of JAFMOC010000004.1, forward strand.
CGGCATTGTGATAAAACGAATGAGGTTTGTCTCAGTGTTGTTGTCCATATATAATGCATTATAAGCAATATCCTTGATGCTTTTCTGCTATTTTTTAAATCTATTACAAGACCTATTAGGGCTCAACAATTATTCATTCATTCATTATCTTCCACTCACCAGTGCTCGTTCGGACCCTCATCACGGCATCAAAACCCATCTGCTTCTGGACGTCTTTTCTCAGATCATTAAGGAACCGGTCCTGATCAGATGGTGCCTGAAAATATAGGTCATAAGAGGTCACCTGTCTGTGTTTGTTTTTCTTTTTTCTTTTATAACAGATCTACACAAATGTGAAAAAAAAAAAATTATTATTTAAAAAAAAATTCAAAATTTTGAATTTCATTTACCTGAAAATATGAATATTTGTAGATTGAGCCCCCGGTGGATGAAGGAACCACCCCTAAAGTTGCCACATCCACATACTGATTAGGGAACAGAAAGAGATCCACGCAGCATCCCTGTGCTACACAATCCTTTGCCAGGTTTGAATAAAAATTGACCTGAGGCTGGAATAAGGACTAAAAAAAAAGCAGAATAAATCAGGGAAATACTTTAAGTAGTCAACACAGAATTTATTTATATTTTTAATTTATTATTATTTTTTTTTAAAAGGACCTACACACCTTTTCTTTGTCTGTGCCAACCAGTTTTTTATCTTCTCTGTTCTTCAGCTTGCCTGGAGCCTCAGCAATGGGCAGAGATGTGTGGAACACAAAAAGTTTTCCACAACAGTCTGCAGCCTAAAACACAAAAGGAGCGTTCAATACTTTAACACAATCCTACAATCCACGTGCTTTACAGATGGGACGTAGTTTTAATGTTTGAAAGTAATATTTGTTTTGTCAAATAATAAAGCCTCTTATTTATATATGTATATATAAATATAAATATATATAAATAAATAACTTGAACTTAAACTAACAGGATCTATTTTGCTAACTGCACACAGACAACGGTGTTGTTTTCGGAGTGCAGTGGCCTTCTCCTTAAATACCTACCAAACACACTGATGTTCAGTATACTCCTAATGATGGATTCATGAGTATTAGCAGTGTGTACTCCTAATGATGGACTGTGAGAAAGGCCTTTATTATGGGTTCCTTCACTCTGGGACCCTTATTACTTAGAATTATTATTGACATTGCATATCGTCATTGCGGACGGACCTTTAGAGTGGATTAGAGAGACCTTCATTTTATTTGAACACAATTTGTTTGACTGTGAATCAGTGGAGTCCCTTTAAAGAAGGTTCTGTAAACATTTTTATCCCAAAGAGCATCAACATCACCAGAGATCCTTAGAAATATTTGTTCGTGCCATAATGCATTTCAACAAACATTATGTGAAGATAAGACATTGATTGATTTATGTTCTTTAAACTGATAAATCAGTTCTTCAAAACTAGATGACAATATAAACATAATTGTTCTCTTCACTCTAGTGATGAATGTTGTCTGGTGATTTAACCTCACACCATGGGGCTAATTCTCAGTACGCATCGTCTTCCCAAATCTGTTCGTAAGGCAATTAGCATGTTCAAAAAAACATCTTTTCCACAAAATATAAAATATATTTGATATATATATATATATATATATATATATATATATATATATATATATATATTCATTATCTCCCGTTTTATCCTCTATTAGGGTCGCGGTGGGGTTCCCCATGCCCATCCAGGGGAGAGCATCTCGGGCGCTGGGCAGATAGACCCAGGACAGGGCGCCAATCCATCGCTGGGCACACACTCACTCACACAGACACACTCTATATGGGGCAATTTTGAGAATTCAATTGACTTGATCCATGTTTTTGGACTGTGGGAGGAAACCGGAGAACCCGGAGGAAACCCACACAGACACGGGGAGAACATGGAAACTCCACCCAGATGGGGATTCGAACCGGGAATCCCTAGTGCTGAGAGGCGAACGTGCTAACCACTAAGTCACCGTGCCGCCTATATATATATATATATATATATATATATATATATATATATATATATATATATATATATATATATATATATATATTTATTTATTTTTTAATAATAGACAGACGTGGATAACAATCAGGTTTTGATAAATCTACAGTCTTAACCATAGACTTGTGTTTTTCTTTCATTTGTAAGTCGCTGCTAAATGACTAAATGTAATGTAATTGTAATTGTAATCCCATCGACTGCAAACACCTAACGATCTGCTTATTCTTCTTTTTCCACAAACACATCATATACATTCAGTTTTCACATTAAATATATGAACTAAAATGATTTTTTTTTCTATTTTCAGGACTTATTTTTTTACAAATCTGATGATGTTTTAGGTCAGAATTATGGTAAAATATATAAATTATTTTGGTTACATGTGCAATTTTGTACCACAAATTTAATATAGACTTCAAACAAGCATTAAACAAAATACATACATTATAATGATTTGTGCTAATGTTAGCTAATTTAAGACAAATAAATATTAGTGAACTGAAAAAAGTGCTGCTATTTAGAGATGCACTGGAATTCCGAATCTTTATGCATCATTTCATATCATCATCATCGTTATGGCTATGATTTATTTACACGTCTATAAGAGCATTTAACAGCTCTGTATAGATAGACATACCTTCAGTGCTTCCAGCCCTGCTTGGATAACGGGTGCAAACACTGTCTCTGTCTCCCTTGTGTCAGCAAACAATTCAGGAATCTGATCCAACAAACTGCAGGTATGACAATGTAAAGAAATTGTTCATTGTTCAAAAAAAGTTTTGAAAAAAATAAACTAATTTGTATGAAAAAACACTTCATTTGTACCTCTCAATCACAACCCTGGACTCTGAGGGATTAACAAGGAATCCATCCAATAATGGGACAAACATGTCTGCCACATCTGAGACCACCAACATCTGAGGCTGCCCCAATGTAGCCTTTACATTATAAAAGTGCAGGACTTTGTTGTAGGTTACGAATCCTACTCGTACATTTGACTCCATGTCAGGATGTTCTCTGAAAATACAATAATAAAACTCAGAAGATTCATCGATAAACAACTTTTATCAGACCACTTTAATTAATTTTTAACCCTCAAATATTAGTACCATTCTGTTTTAGCACCATCTAACAGACAGAAACCTCAAACACACACAGTGTTGGGGAATAACACAACAGGGCTGGTTCTCATTATATTGTTAACGCTGAAATTTTCATGAAATATATTCCCTGTGTAAACATGAAAACTCTAAATATACTTTTAGGGATTTGAAAGTCCAAATGAAGACAGTTATTACATTAACTACAGAATAGCAAAAAAAAAAAAAAAAATTATCATGAAATAAAAACATTGTGGGTGCAATGCTATGCTGCCAAAAAGATTACGTCTTGATTTCAAAATGACTTCCTCTCATTTAGTCCAAATTTCAAAACAAACCTGGCAAAAGATTTCAAACTTAATAATAATAATAATAATAAATAAATTATTTCCAAGGGGGCATGGAAAAGATAAGATATATAATAAGAAGATAATGAGAAAAGATTAGCTTGCAAGGGGGCAATAAAAATAGACAAAAAGCACTGAATTCATAACAAAAATGAATGATTAAATTAACGCAAGGCAGATTTAATTTAATGTAAAGAACAGGAAATGGCTACTTTGTCAGTTTTAATACAGTAATATTTAATAAGGCATTTCTAATTAAGCAAAAAGTAACATTTCACACAATTGAAAACAATAAACCTGTACCTGGGCAGGTAGTCCAATAAAGTCTTGAGTTCCTGACATACGATCTTCACCATTCCATTTTTCACAGCATTATATGAGACATCAATCAGAAAGATAAATGCTGGGGGTTGAGGAATTTTGTTGTTCTTTAATAAGAAGAGAACAATGGAGGGAACGTTAACAACAAGCCTTCAAACTACTTTAACAGGATTAAAATTTCTAAAGATTTTTAATCCTTGATGTCTTAATGGGGGTGTTCGCCTCTCAGCGCTAGGGATTCCCGGTTCAAATTCCAATCTGGGTGGAGTTTCCATGTTCTCCCCGTGTCCACGTGGGTTTCCTCCGGGTTCTCCGGTTTCCTCCCACAGTCCAAAAACATGGTTGAAGGTCAACTGAATGCTCCAAATTGCCCCATATAGAGTGTGCCTGTGTGAGTGTGTGCCCAGCGATGCATTGGCGCCCTGTCCTGGGTCTATCTGCCCAGCACCCGAAACGTTCACCCCTGGATGGGCATGGGGAACCCCCCCACGACCCTAATAGAGGATAAAGTGGAAGATAATGGATGGATGTCTGTCTTAAAGGTGCTGGTAAATGCTAAACCTTGCAATATTCCGCCGTGGCAAGAAACTCGTAGCTTCCCATGTAGAGCTCTGGTCTTTCGTAGCAATCCACACGTTTCCCTGTGTGGTCCAGATGCTGGAAGTAATGGGGAGGCACTGCGAAAACAATTAGCCAGAAAAGTTAGTGAAGTGATTTCTTTTTTAACAATTGAGGTAGCACGACACTTGATTACATTTGTGCTTTACCTTCCGTGACACAGCTGCAAAAGCCACACTGAAAACGGCGCCCTCCCTCGATGAACTGCATGTAGGGACACATGTAAGCTTTGCAACGATTACAGCGAATAGGGCCGCTTTCTCCATGGTCTACTATATAAGGAGGATTCTAAAAAGGATAAATAAGATAGATAGTTAATGAATGCATGTTTCGCTTAGTCTTTTATCCAAAGCGACTAACAAGTTTCCCAACTTGATTAGGGACAGAACACAGAACACAACCCCCCGGAGCAATGAGGGTTAAGGGCCTTGCTCAAGGACCCACACTGGTAACTTCAGTGGACTTGGGATTTGAACCCCCAACCTTCAGAGTGATCGCCCAACACACTAACCTCTGAGCTACCATGCTCATAAATAAAGAAATAACGATAAAAATAATATAAAATAATAAATAAAATGTAGGCGGCACGGTGGCTTAGTGGTTAGCACGTTCGCCTCTCAGCACTAGGGATTCCCGGTTCGAATCCCCATCTGGGTGGAGTTTCCATGTTCTCCCCGTGTCTGCGTGGGTTTCTTCCGGGTTCTCCGGTTTCCTCCCACAGTCCAAAAACATGGATCAAGTCAATTGAATTCTCAAAAAAAATTGCCCCATATAGAGTATGTCTGTGTGAGTGAGTGTGTGCCCAGCGATGGATTGGCACCCTGTCCTGGGTCTATCTGCCCAGCGCCCGAGACGTTCTCCCCTGGATGGGCATGGGGAACCCCACCACGACCCTAATAGAGGATAAAGCGGGAGATAATGAATGAATGAATGAATGAATAAAATTAAAGAAAAAATTAACAATATATTATCTGTTCTAGGTTTTCCCCTCAGAATAAGAACTCCGATCTGACCTCATTTGGAGGCAGAGTAGCCAAAGGTTTGATGACTGCAGCCAGCGGCACCTGGGACTGTTTGGCCATGTCGGAGGTGCATGGCATGTTATAGGCTGTGCATCGGAAAAACCGTGGACTCGCATTACCTATAAAAATACAAAAAGTACAGTTTCAGTTTATAACAGTGTGATTAATACAATATTTCATTTACTTTACAACAGAGCCTGCCATATTTTAACTGATTTAATGATTCAGTTTTATTGCTTATGTTTACAGTTTAAAAAAAAATACAAAATTTTACATTTAGTCATTTAGCAGACGCTTTTATCCAAAGCGACTTACAAATGAGAACACCACAAGTCAGAAGCCATGGAGAAAACCAACTATACTGTAAATTCATCAAACCTGATTGTTATTCGAAGCTGCGCCCCCCCCCCCTTTTTTTTTTTTTTTTTTTTTTTTTTTTTTTACAACAGGTAAAAATTTTAAACTGTAATGTACAGGATTACATGTTAATGCTGCCCAGCCACTAGAGGAGGATGAGTTTCCCACTGAGCAAAAGATTCTTCCAACAACTCCAGGGAGTTTTTCCTTGCCACTGTCGATTCGGATTGCTTTAGAAGTTTGGGCTTAGTAGATTGTAAAGCTACTTTGAGACAATGAACTATTGTAAAGATCACTATATAAATAAACTTAACATGCTCACCCCTTAACAGTCCATTAAACCATCGCAGGGCAGATACACAAACACATTTACACCGGGGGTCAACTTAAACAGTCTTTAGATTTTAAAATAAAAAAAATATATATAAAAAAAGATATGGGAATTAGAGGACATACAAAGAATCTGAATAATTCTAGCTGTGCCACTACAGTAATATAAAACATACTTGGGTAAAAACTGAACACCTCTTACCTTGATCCTTAATCTGAACATCAGTTGTGACAAGGGGAGGGGCCTGGCCTCTGACGCCTGTAACAAAAGGCTCATTGCCTTTGTTTGTTTTGTCGTCCTCAATCACCTGAATCTAAAGAAGCAGAAAACTAGTTTAAATATCCAGACTTTACGAAATGAACAACAGAGAAACTTATTGTTTTACATACATATTGATAAGATGCTATTGATAAGGTCATATTTTCATTCTGCTAATCATGCAGAAATTTTAGCTAGCATGCAAGAGGAAGGGAAAGGGCAGCAACTTTGCAGGTACCAACTAATGATGGGCACAAAAAAACAAGTACCAATCTGAATGTACTGTTATAACACTGGACATAAAGTGAAGATTTGTCCTTGCCACTTTGGTGGTTCAGTCTTGGAACATTGTAAAGTTGATTTGAGACAACGTAAGTTTGTAAAAAGCTCTCTATAAATAAATTAATTTACATTTAGTCATTTAGCAGATGCTTTTATCCAAAGAGACTTACAAATGAGAACATGACAATCAATAGTTAAAGCGGAACCCAGCAACATTGTATAATTTTCAAACCTGCACTCAACCCCTGGAATCACCAGACGACATTCATCACTAGAACGTATTTAAAAAAATATAGAGTGACAGGAAGGGTGGCACGGTGGCTTAGTGGTTAGCATGTTCTTCTCTCGGCGCTGGGGATTCCCGGTTCGAATCCCCATCTGGGTGGAGTTTCCATGTTCTCCCCGTGTCCGTGTGGGTTTCCTCCGGGTTCTCCGGTTTCCTCCCACAGTCCAAAAACATGGATCATGGTCAATTGATTTCTCCAAATCGCCCCATATAGAGAGTGTGTGAGTGGCCAGTGATAGATTGGCGCCCTGTCCTGGGTGTATCTGCCCAGCGCCCGAAACGTTCTCCCCTGGATGGGCATGGGGAACCCCCCTCGTGACCCTATTAGAGGATAAAGCGGAAGATAATGGATGGTGGATAGAGTAACGGTAAGAGGGGGCAGATCCAGAAATGGTCCTGTAGGGCAGAGTCAGTGCCATGTACAGAATGCGAGCAGCTACAGGGAGCCAATGATGAAATTCAAATTCAAATTTTGAATTTTAGATGGTGAACATGCACCATAATCAAAGCTAGTCAGTTTAAAAATATATATAAGTGTACAATTTCTTTAATTAAGTGGCAGCAATGTCATTTTTCTGTTAATTTATCATGACATTGCATGCTTCTGCTTCCACTCTTTGTGTTTGTGTTTACTGCAGCATTTTGTACATGCTGTGTTGCTGATTGGGTCTCCACTCTTTACACTCATGTAAGTAGGTAATTAGCTCCCGACCAGGCAGGCGTATAATAGCTTATTACATTACACATTTTGGTTCTTTTTTTCAAAAAAAGAAATGAAATTAAGGATTCACTTGGCAGACTCCAAACAGAAGTAAATCAGGCGCCATACGTTTAAAACTAACACGAGTGATCTGCCTTCGAGTCATTCCCATTTCAGGTTACACTAAAGCAAAAACATTCATTCATTCCTTCATCCATTATCTCCCGCTTTATCCTCTATTAGGGTCGCGGTGGGGTTCCCCATGCCCACCCAGGGGAGAACGTTTCGGTTGCTGGGCAGATACACCCAGGACAGGATGCCAATCCATCGCTGGGCACACACTCACTCACACACACACTCTATATGGGGCAATTTGGAGAATTCAGTTGACTTGATCCATGTTTTTGGACTGTGGGAGGAAACCGGAGAACCCGGAGGAAACCCACGCGGACATGGGGAGAACATGGAAACTCCACCCAGATGGGGATTCGAACCGGGAGTCCGTAGCGCTGAGAGGCGAACGTGCTAGCCACTAAGCCACCGTGCTGCCAAAGCAAAAACATATCACATATATTAAAGTACCACCCAGGGCTGCTTTTAAATCATTTGCCATTATTTAAATGCATTCAATGCATTTAAATAATCATGATTCTGTTACTGATTGAAGAATATGATTTTATAGGAAACTAAAATTGCTTGCTTTTACAAACTTTTATAAATAACTTGTTTCTTTGTGCCCATCTTTGTGTCACTATATCTAGAACATACAGTCGGTCACCAGAAGGACAAAGTACCCAACGTTCCCCAATACAACCAATATCAGCATGAATAATCAATGTCATCATGACCATTTTAACAAACGGCATCTGTGCTTTAACCGTTTTCACCAAATCTCGCTGCACTTGTAGCCCAAAATAAAATTTTGGTACAAGTTTCGTTTTCGGTTTTTAAATGAAGGACAGATCCTGAAGGACAGGGTCACTTCGGTTATTTAAGAGATTGGCTGAGAGGAGAACAGGTACACAGTAGCTAGATTAGTGTTAGTGCAACAACACAGAAGTGCAAAGAGGCACTGGACACTTACTGGGCTGGGAATAGCGTCTGGGTCTATTCTATGTCTTGTTTTCTGCACAGGCGGTATGTCAGAGGCTTGCTTTATATTTTACAAATTTAGTCCAGCAAATTAAATAGAGGAAAGCCAAAACAAACAGAGAGAAAGAGCAAAGATAAACAGAAGAGTAACCTCAGTTACTGTACCTCTGCTTTCAAAAAATTAGAACAACAAGAATTATCCACAAAGCATTCTTAATGAAAATGGATGCAGAAATATCGTCAGAGAAACATGCAGTTTCTGGTAAAACATTGAGTTCTGACAGGCACGAAACCTCTAATGGATTTGCGTGTTAGCTGATAATCCGCCATAGTGCATGCACATCAGACACAGGAGACTCCAGAGCGGTGGCTTGCTCACAAAAACAACGCAACACACTCTTATTACCATGTTCGACACAGATAAGGATTACAGTGCTCTGTGATGTGTGTGAGGTTGAACAGTAGAGGTGGAATTTAAGCATGTGGCTGTACAAAGACTACGAACATAACGATACACAGATCACATTTTGTACATGTGTAATAGACCATGGGCGACAGGTTTACTGTGTATATACCGGGCTGGGAATAGAGTCTGGGTCGAGTCTTTTCTGTGCAGGAGGAGGGCCTTGAGCGAGAGGCCCAGTTCCATAAGATGGCTGCCCAGCATATGGACCTGCGTAGCCAGGCTGAGGAGCCCTTACTTGCCCAAAAGCACCTGGAAAGAAATAATTGTATAAATGTTAAAAGTTTATATAAAGCACAACAAAGTGACTTGAGAGATGAGATGGTTATAGATTTTAACACGATTACTGTCCAACGGTGGCACCGGAAACCGGAGAACCCAGAGGAAACCCACGCGGACACGGGGAGAACATGGAAATTCCACCCAGATCGGGATTCAAACCGGGAATCCCCAGTGCTGAGAGGCAAACGTGCTAAACACTAAACCACCGTATTGCCCATATATATTATTCATTCCTTTCATTCACTATCTTCCGCTTTATCCTCTATTAGTGTCGCAGTGGGGTTCCCCATGCCCATCCAGGGGAGAACGTCTCGGGCACTGGGCAGATACACCCAGGACAGGGCGCCAATCTAACGCTGGGCACACACTCACTCACACAAACACACTCTATAGGGGGCAATTTGGAGAACTCAATTGACTTGATCCATGTTTTTGGACTGTCGGAGGAAACCGGAGAACCCGGAGGAAACCCACGCGGACACGGGGAGAACATGCAAACTTTACCCAGATGGGGATTCGAACCAGGAATCCCTAGCGCTGAGAGGAGAACATGCTAACCACTAAGCCACCGTGCCACCCTCATATATAATATAATAATATAAAAAAATAAGTCACTTAAAGTACATATCTGTATATACATTTGAAAGAAAACGAGGGATGAAGGACAAAGTAAACTGATGAGTATGATGCAAGTGTAACTTTATTTTTGTTCTGTTGGGGAACTTGGCACAGATTTTTCTTATGAATGTTGTGACGATGTTGAGGTGCTCTTACGATTCTTATGCAAAATGATTAATTGTTTCATCTTTGAGTGACTTAAGTTTGAGCCATTCACAAGCAGCCGATAAAGAAATAAAATGAAAATCACAGGGATTCAGATTTTCAGTGCAGACTTGCAAGAACACAGTACACACAATTTCAGTTCTGCCCTATATTTTAACCTTTATTTACGTTACATCTAGACTAAACCCAGACACTGGCAGTAACATGCTGTTGGACATAGCTAGCAAAGTCCAGTAGCAGATATTAAAACTTTTATTTAAAACTGTAGTATATTTATTCCTATATATTTGAATAATCAAACGTGTTTTATTTGCTCTAAAGACAGAATATCTTCATTATATCAAACTTCAAACTAGCAAATGACCCATTTGTCAAATACATTCTGGGAAATTTGACTAAGTATGTGTCACCTCTTGATATATCCTTGATAAAACCCATAGATAGAGGACATTTAGGGATATTTAATCTATACTAGGGCTGTATTCATCTAAAGATTTTCATAGTCGAATCTGATTCGTCAGATTTTCCCTATAGTCAACTGATAGTCGAATCAGTTAAAATTTCACCACAAGATGGCGCTAAGGGCGTAGTTTTTTTTTTAAAATATATATTTTTTATATTTTACTTGTTTTTCTATTTTGTTTTGTTTTTGTTTTTTCTTTTTTTTTCTTTCTAGAAATTAGGATGATTTTATTTCACAAAAGGCTATATATATAACGAAAACAAAGACATTTCATGTAAAAACTAATGCTTAGCAGCAGCCATGGGCACCCCCATGTGGTCAAAATGGTACATTCGACTATGAGGTTCATAGTCGACTACGGTTCTCCGAATCGAATCGTCGAATCAGCGAATATTGCAGCTCACCCCTAATCTATACTATAGAAAAGGCAGATGTTGGCAATATTATTTTAGAAAGAACGCTTTCTTTTTTTATTTTATTTAATTTTTTTAATTTAAAAAATTTAATTAAAAGCAACAAGGTGTATGGTCTTTCTGCACTCACCATTCTGCGAAGCTGGATAGCCCGGCATCCCTGGCTGTGGCGGTGGCATTCCAGAAGCAGGGGGACCATGTACCATCCCAGGAAGCTGAGGAGCTACATGATTCATTTGGGTCATTGGAGGCCCTGGAGAAGCCAAAGGAGGCCCATGCATTCCTGGTTGTTGAGGTCTGGGAGGAGCACCTCCTTGGGTTGGAAATCCCATTGCTGATGTGGGTGGAGGAGGGGCACCTGTGTGAAAAACTGAGGGCTGAGACACAGCCGGGATGGCTCCAGTATACTGAGATGGGGTGGAAGTGGGTGGAAGACCTCCAGGGAATGCAGAAGGCTGAGAAGTCGGAAGGGTTTGCCTAGAAGGGGGTGGCCCACCATACATGGAATTGTGAACTACAGGTGGGGCTGAAGAAAACGGAGGCTGGGAGACTGGGGTAGCCGGAGGGTAAGACTGATGAGAGGAAAGTGGTGGCGCAGGGGGTTGGGTTGGACCTGGTGCAGCGGAAGAAGCTGGGGCTGATGATGGAAAAGACTGTTGAGCAGGGGGAGGTACGCCATAGTAAGCCTGAGACTGTTGGGTGGGTGGGGGCTGAGGAGGGACAGTAGATGATGGTGCAAATGATGAAGGAGGCATATTGGGGATGTAGGCGGTAGACACAGGAGCATGGGAGCTGATGGGTGGAGCTAATAGGGAAAGAGAAGAGGGAGAGAATAAAACATTAATTCAATGTAAAGGTAAAGAAAACAAGCAAGATATAGAAAAAAAATATTTTTTAAAAACCACCCCTATATCACGTTAAATGACTTTATCCTGAATTAATTCTGCTTGAGGCGGCACGATGGCTTAGTGGTTAGCACGTTTGCCTCTCAGCACTAGGGATTCCCGGTTCGAATCCCCATCTGGGTGGAGTTTCTATGTTCTCCCCGTTTCCGCGTGGGTTTCCTCCGGGTTCTCCGGTTTCCTCCCACAGTCCAAAAACATGGATCAAGTCAATTGAGTTCCCCAAATTGCCCCATGTAGAGTGTGTGTGTGTGTGTGTGTGTGTGTGTGAGTGAGTGTGTGCCCAGCGATAGGTTGGCGCTCTGTCCTGGGTGTATCTGCCCAGCGCCCGAAACGTTCTCCCCTGGATGGGCATGGGGAACCCCCCCACGACCCTAATAGAGGATAAAGCGGAAGATAATGAATGAATGATTAATTCTGCTTGAGAAGTATACAATTTAGTAAAAGATGGCCACTTTTTTCACAGAAATAACTACCACTAGTTAATTAATTGGTAATTGTTTTAATTAATTAATGTGTTGTCATCGACAATGAACAATTGTGCAAACTTTTTACTAGACACACAGACTAATAGATGAAGCTAATATAGAGGTGCTAAAAATAAAAATCCATCCATTCATCAGGTTCTGCTTTATCCTCCATTAGGGTCACAGGACAGGGTGTTCCCCATGTCCATCCAGGGGAGAACGTTTCGGGCGCTGGGCAGATACACCCAGGACAGGGCGCCAATCTATTGCTGGTCACATGCCAGTTTTTCCAGTCATGACTTTGTCGATAATGCAGTTCTGACGCCTCCATATTCATATCAATGTGTGAAATACAAGATATTATTTTAAATCTTGCATCGTAAATGGAAATACAGATAAATATAAATATAGATCTCATTTCCTGATAATCTCTAAACCGGCATCCTGTTGCTCACCTATCAATGTTCGCTTTAAAAAAATCTGACTAAATTACGTTGCAGAGTACAAGTTTAATAATTGTTTTTTTTTCAAATACACACATTAATGTAAAAGGTCTAAATTAAACCTTGTTTTTTACTATAGTGTTTTCATAACCATTTTATGAACGCAGTAAGGCACTCGAGGCTGTGCATTGCTGTGAATATTCATTCATTATCTCCCGCTTTGTCCTCTATTAGGGTCGCGGTGGGGTTCCCCATGCCCATCCAGGGGAGAACATCTCGGGCGCTGGGCAGATAGACCCAGGACAGGGCACCAATCCATTGCTGGACACACACTCACTCACACAGACACACTCTATATGGGGCAATTTGGAGAATTCAATTGACTTGATCCACGTTTTTGGACTGTGGGAGGAAACCGGAGAACCCGGAGGAAACCCACGCAGACACGGGGAGAACATGGAAACTCCACCCAGATGGGGATTTGAACCGGGAATCCCTAGCGCTGAGAGGCGAACGTGCTAACCACTAAGCCACCGTGCCGCCCTGCTGTGAATATATCATGGAAAACGTATAACAGGTCCACACTTGACCAACACCTCTTTCCTGTAATTTATTGGGTATAAAGCATGCCCTCTCATGCCTTATTGCTACTTATAACACTAGTTGTTAATAATATTGTAGCTCTGCGCGAAGCTTAAGTTAAATAAAAAAACAAACAATAAGAATAATCCTCAATATTGATTCAGTCTGATTGCAAACATTTAAATGTATTTATATTTATATATACTGCAATTCAAAATCTAAAAGAATACAATGACTAAAAGAAATCCACTTCAAACACCATCCACATCCGCAGAGCACCGTTACTCCACATATAACTCGCAAAATGTCAACTTAAGGATATTCACCATAGCCTGGCCCAGCGGGTGAAGGTACAGTCATCCCAATCTGCATGCCTCCCATCTGGGTGGTCATCTGCTGCATATTAGTTGCTGGCGTTCCAAATTGCGGTCCAGAGGGGTTCACTGCACCTTGAATGTAGGGCTGAGATGGCGGTGCCCTGTACAAAAAAATGAAACATTACAAGGCTGCTACGTGGCTATGTACTGAAGATTACCATACAAAACCTACATTTTAAACTTGCGAGTGGTAAGATTTTCTTTAACCTACACACTTTTATTACATCATAACATATACCCCAACACAATACCCTCTTTGTGGATATTACATTTGTGGAAAGGCTTTCTACAGTCTGGCATGTATCTGTAGATTTGGCTGTTTAACCAAAGTAACATTTTTGTGGATGAGAAAAACAGGCTTACAATTTTGATTCTAGTCTATAGAGGAATTCAATGCATAGTTTTTGGTCAAGGTTTTGCATGGGTTAGGAAAGTTCTTCAGTAATAAACTTGCCCAACCATGGGTGGAGTTTATAGTTTCTGCTTTGTTCACTAAAGCAATCAAGCCAAAACATAAAGGGCCTTCACCAAAACGTTCCAACAAAGTGGAAAGCTTTAAATAATTATTTGAATTGCGTGGCCATGTGCTGGATTCTTTCACACCTTTGGCAATGGCACAAAAAAAACACCAATATTTACCAATATTTTTTTTCAGGAGAATACAGCTCAGAGGGCGGCACGTTGCTTAGTGGTTAGCACGTTCGACTCTCAGCACTGGAGATTCCTGGTTCAAATCCCAATCTGGGAGGAGTTTGAATGTTGTCAATATGGGTATCCTCCGGGTTCTCTGGTTTCCTCCCACAGTCCAGAAACATGGATCATGATAAACTGAATGCTCCAAATTGCCCAGTAAAGAGTGTGTGTATGTGTGTGTGAGTGAGTGTGTGCCCAGAGATAGATCAGCACCCTGTCCTGGGTATATCTGCCCAGCGCTTAAAATGTTCTCCCCTGGATGGGCAGAAGACAATGTGTGGATGGATCAGATCAGCACTATGAGTCTTATGAACCCGTTATTAACTGCTGATTTAATAACATCTTTGTGCATGGAAATACAGTGGACTAGACACCTGCCCTAGTTACAAAATGTCATCAGCAATATGATCCAGAATAGAGTTAGGGTGTGTTTATACAATACCATTACAGATCAAATTTCAATTAATATTCTATTCACAATGAATACTGAAAATAAAACACGCACCAGCCTTTGTATAACAAAACATGCACCATAAACAATAACTCATCATCATCCTTAAATAAACAGAGAAATTCAGGATTACCTCTGGGGTGGGGCACCCATAGATGTTGGTGGTCCATTTTGCATGTCACCCTGCCCAAAATGGGTGTATGACTGCGCAGCAGAAGCTGGGGGGGCACTGGAGGCGGGAGGTCCTCTCATACCTGCAACACAACACGTTGAAATACAATTATTCATTAAGCAACAGATTTCCATTACATTTAATTATCCAGCAGGTGCTCTGATCCAAAGCAACATACAACTGAAAAAACAATCCAAGAAAATTACTAAAGAAAAAGCTAAGCTGCAGTTTAATCAACCACAAACTGATTTCAATAGATCTCATCATATTCAACTTAATCCTATAATAGTCACTAAGGTTCCCAAGCCCATCTATGGAAGAATGTTTCGGGCTCTGGACAGATACACCCAGGACAGGGGGTCAATAAATCGCTGGGCGCGGACACATGCTATATAGGGGCAATTAAGATGGGCAATTTAAGAGCAACCAATTTACAATGAATCCATGTTTTTGTGGGAAACTCG
The DNA here is from genome assembly GCA_019802505.1 of Corydoras sp. C115. NCBI lineage: Eukaryota > Metazoa > Chordata > Actinopteri > Siluriformes > Callichthyidae > Corydoras > Corydoras sp. C115. The sequence continues at coordinate 4,672,838 of JAFMOC010000004.1, forward strand.
CGTGACATGTAGAGGACATGGAAACTCCACCGAGTTCAGGATTCAAAGATGGACGTGCTAACTACTAAGCCACCCTGCCAGCTTACACATTAACCTTTAATCTCATTTCATATCTTGCATATAATTCTCTACTATGGTCAATGGGGGGGGAGGGGGCACTCGTTGAACCTGGATACCCAGTGCTGAGAGGCGAACATGCTAAACATTATGCCACTGTAACCAACAGAACAGAGTCACAAGGTGCAAAATCCTTAAATGAGCAGTTATTAAATTAACATGAACAATACAATTAGCTTTTTCAGTTCTTAATGCTGTATATGAACAGTATCAAAAGCAAAAAATGCATATAATGACATATTATTCAAGTTATTGTAGGGCTTTAACAAATTTTTGAAAATATTTCTAGCCATTTTATGCTTTAAATCAAATTACAACAGGATACAAATATAACCCTTCTGGCACAACAAGTCAAAAGAGCTCAATTAACAAGACACATTCAATTAGCCCCCAAAAAAAAAAAAAAAAAAAAATTATTATATATATATATATATATATATATATATATATATATATATATATATATATATATATATATATATATATAATATAATAATCATATATCATATAAATATATAATATAATATAAATATATAATATAAATATATATAATATATATATATATATATATATATATATATATATATATATATATATATATATATACACATACATACATACATACATACATACATACATATATATATATATATATATATATGGATGCATATTTTTTACATCAGATAACATTAATTAAGGGATATATATATATATATATATATATATATATATACACACATACATATATATATATATATACACACACACATACATACACATATATACATATATATATATATATATATATATATATATATATATATATATATATATATATATATATATATATATATATCCCTTAATTAATGTTATCTGATGTCAAAATATGCATCCAGTCAACCAGTTTAAGTAAAACTATATGATGAAAGCTGTTGAGAGATCAATCGTCCACTCAAACAACTCTCTCAGTGTGAGCAAACTGAGATGTTAGATCATATTATTCAACACCTCTGAACTGCAAGAATGTTGACAGGGAACATGCAAGAAACAGAAAAGCTGCTAAGCGCAATCAAAGCAGTTACCTAAATCAAGAGCAGAGGAAGAGGACAGGTCAGAGACTAAGTTTGCAGCAAGAGCCTTAGAGGGAAAACTTGCATAAGGATATCCTGAAATACAAGAACAAAGAAGCAGTGAGAAACAGCATTGGTGAAAATGGCAGGAGCTGCGTGTTGAGAACATGAGGACAGAATCTGTTGAAATAAAATCTAACTAATCTAAAAAACATCTTTCTCACTTACTAAAAAAAAAACAATAAATATAAATTTTCCTAATGATCCAGACTTAGAAAGCAGAACAGATAACACAAAATAAGAAAAAATTAAAATAAAAACAGAAACCAACCAATAACTATGAACTAGAAGTTATAAATAATAATTTCAGTATAATATTTAAGTAGAACAATATTAATATACATATACTGTTTGATACATTTAAATTAATACACATCACCTTGAGGTGGGGCATTTTGGTGTGTAGGAGCAGGCCCATTGTATGGCACATACGGGGCTTGGGCTGTATAACCTCCTGAGACCTGCTGACCCCCAAAACCAGGCTGTGGATAGCCCTGGTACCCAGATTGAGGCTGTCCGTAAGGAGAGGCGATGTGAGGTTGCTGGTTGACATTCATTTTCAGTTCATCCTAAATCTGAAAAAAAGAAAACAAGGACAAAGACTTAGATTTATATTCTTCAATGCTTCTTAAAGATTATATGCAAATGTCAGAATACAGGGTTAGCCAAGATTCAGACTCCCTGTAGAAATCAGGATCTAGGGTCTTGTTTGAGGGCCCACATGGGTAACTTTAGTGGACATGGGATTTATCATTCCAGATTGATAACGAAACACTCCAAGCACTAAACTCCCATGCCCCAGTTCATAAGTTAACACAACTATATTAAGTTACATCCCTATAAAATTAGGCATGCAACAAATTATTCAGCCAAGAATGAAAAAAAAACACGTCAGCAGTGTTTGTCAGAATAAATAAGATTAAATAAATTATTAAGTAGTGTGGCAATCAATTTAAAGGTTGTGGGTTCAAGGTCACCAATGTGGTGTTTGAGCAAGACCCTTTAGCCTCATTGCTCTAGAGGTGCTGTATAAAGCCCATGTTCTGGCCCCAACCATAAATTTAGGATACTTTGTATAGTCACTTAGGATAAAGGTGTCTGTTAAATGCCCTAATGTAATTTAATGGGATGTCACTATGTTCATATTAAATTTTCATACCATATAATTGAATCAGTTTTTCTGATAATCAAGCAAAATAAGTTGTTGTTTTTTTTCTTAGTCTATTAAATTCATTTAGAATATTACAACTACAACCTCCTATTCCTATAATGGAATATGTAAACTCCATGTTCTCCCCGTGTCCGCGTGGGTTTCCTCCGGGTTCTCCGGTTTCCTCCCACAGTCCAAAAACATGGATCAAGTCAATTGAGTTCTCCAAAACTGCCCCATATAGAGTGTGTCTGTGTGAGTGAGTGTGTGCCCAGCGATGGATTGGCGCCCTGTCCTGGGTGTATCTGCCCAGCGCCCGAGACATTCTCCCCTGGATGGGCATGGGGAACCCCACCGCGACCCTAATAGAGGATAAAGCGGGAGATAATGAATGAATGAATGGAATATGTAAACCAGACATAATGTAATTGTTACGTTTGTGTAAATGTGCAAAGTAAACAGAAAGGACACAAATTGCTGAAGTATATAGTTTAAACAATTTAAATAAAAGTAAAATAATATAGTTATGTGCAACCATAGCAGTGACTAACACATGGCATGAGCATAAAAAAATGAAAGGAAAAATAATTGTGTATGAGATATTTATGCAAACATTTTGTGTCAGGGTTTTTTTTTGTAGATGTTATTGTAGCTGACAATTATCTAGTTATCTTTCTTAATATTAAAAGCATCATTGCATAACTGCATCATATCAACTTAAAGTAACTTAAGAATCTATGACTTCACTTTATATTCATACCCAAGACTTTGGGCAAAAATGGACTCTAGACCGGTTATAAAACAATTAACTGAAATTGCTAATGCTTCAGCTTAAGTAATAGAATGAGTCATCTGGCCTTTACTGCTTATATACAAACTGATAGCTAGTGTAACTGCTCCACAAACACATCATAGTCGCCTGAATAATTCAATGAAACTGACACTGTAACACTGTACACTGACCAGGGTACGTAATGCATCACTGACATTATATGCTGGTTAGGATAGCAACTCAAGTCATGACATGACTGGCTGCATCTCTGGAGAATATTGTCAATACTTTCTTTGCTCCAAGTTAACTTTGGTAGGTGGGTCATTAAGAACTTTAGTAAATATTCTTTACCAAGATGTAATTACATACACAACACACAGTGGCATACATCCTGGCAAATGTGGTTGCCAAAATTAGAAACAAACATTGTTAGCAAATACTCAACTGAAACACATTTCAATGCTAACAGAAGCAAATGTGACCAAACACAACGGACCTGCAAGCTAAAGAACTCGCTTAATTAAGATACTTGTAAAGGAAGTGCTTGAATATGGCAGAGAACACCAAGAGGAACATTTATCAGACAGTGGAATAATCACAGACTGTGCTGATCACTGTTCACTGGTGACGTTTTAATAATTGAAAGAAAAAGTTCCACTTTACCACAAAACCCACAGTCTTAAGTTTGCAGAAGGCCGAGTTAGTTCTGTGAACTAAACTGGAATATTTTAGGCAGCAAAATATTCACAAAAGATGAATAATTAAGCCAAAAATAACTGTGCATGATAAAAGAACTAATTTTAATGGTAAATTTACAGCATAAATGAATTTATAAATGAATAAATAAATAAAAAATCAATCAAATAAAAAAAAAAAGCACAGAAATAAACTCAAACTTCAAATAAAAGTGCAGCTGTACAATGACCAGAAACATCTGGAACACCACCAAATCAAACAACTGTCCAGAATAAACATCAAGGACTGGAACTAAATAAACATTCAATCACTAACAAGGATGTAAATGTAGCTGTGTGATGCTGAAATAATTGAAATATCAGTGAGAGCGATCAGTTAGAATCCTGCTCATACATTCTCCTACTGTGATGACTCCCATTTTACACAATGATTTACTTGTGCCTGAATTAAACAGTAAATGACTGTCTTCTTCTATTGGTATGTTAGATTATCAAATAATAATAATCATTATACATTATATAATATTACATTAAGGTCTTGTGGTCACTGCAACATTTACTTCAGCATGCTAGACATTCATTCATTCATTATCTCCCACTTTATCCTCTATTAGGGTCGCGGTGGGGTTCCCCATGCCCATCCTGGGGAGAACGTCTCGGGCGCTGGGCAGATACACCCAGGACAGGGCGCCAATCCATCGCTGGGTAAGCATGCTAGACAGACTTTGGGAATTTATTGCAGTTTTACAGAATACAAAGTTGCTATAAAATGAAATCCAATAATACAAGAAGAAACAGAATCAATATTCCAGCCTTTACAACACGACTTTACAAATTTACAATTACTACGCAGTGATTTAAATTTAAAGCATTTAGCAGATGCTATTATTTAAGGGCAAAACATTATTTAATCCACACAACTAAGTATTAAAGCCCATGGCAGACTGACATTACTGGAATCTGAACCATCAACCTTTTTAAGCTGCAGTCTGGAACCATAACCAGTCCGTCAGCACTGCCTTATCAAGTTTATATTGAGCAATAAACATTAATTATTGTCGTCTTGAATCCAGACCTTACTATTGACAACACAGTGATACCTAATCTATTAGTGTCTTGACTTTACTGACAGTCTTCTTTTAAAGATAAAAGTCTTAACTGGCTTTAATAAATCAACCAGTTCGTGATAAGGTAAGTGTGTAATATATTTTTATATTACTAAATAGTTTTTCTATTTTAGAGCATCGCTGGATTGGTAATCTGGCAAACTGCATATTTTCCCGGTGGGCAGATGCTGTTGCATATTTTTACACCCCCTCCCCCACCCACCCCCCACCCCAAGAGACTGGGCAAAAATTTCAATGGGGGTGACCCATTAGTCCATCTTCAATACAGACAGTGCACTAAACCAATCAGGATATGGTATAAAAGAGGCCCCACATTCCCTGTGTGATTAAGCACACACACACACACACACACACACACACACACTCCACTGACATCACACCATGGCCTTAACTGCAAAAATATATGACATGTCTTATCATCTGAGAAAATCGTTGTTTAAATGTCTGCTTTGCGATTCCAAAACCAATAAAACAGAAAAAAAACAAAATCTAAAATAGATTTTTTAAAAATCTAACATTTCGGTGTTAAGACACATGTATGAAATAATAAATGATCTACAATTTGCAGAGCATTTTTGTACCTTAACCCGAGCATAGTCTGAACACAACTGATCTGACGTTCTAAGTGACGTTCCTTTAGTTTTATACGATCAGAACCACCAGTCTGAACTTACAAAGTTTTGGGAACGGTCCATTAAACTCTGCGGAAAGCAGAGGTTTAATAAAACCTAGCTAATAGTGTTTATTTGTAGTTTTGACAGGTTGCGGTGTTGTTTACAGTTTGTTCCTGTCACGACGCTATTCCTTTCTTCTCCAACTTCGAATAAACGCAGATTGTCTGCTGTGCAAACTTCATGTAAACGCAACTCGGTTAACTTACTAACTAGGAGGGAGTTAGCAGTTAACTCCGACTGCTTGTTTAACCTCCACGGTGTAACGTAATGTAATTTAACGTTCTGTTTTCTCACCTCGCTTACAAAACCCCGAACGAATTTTCAACAACATTTAAAGCCAGAGAAACTGACTAAAGCCGCTAGCGAGAGCGGCCCGAAAGACTGCGGCCGTGTCCCAATCCGCATATCCCTACACTACCCTTGCCAACTCATCACTAGAACATTCAGGCTGAGATTCGCTGTTCGTCAAGTTCACATGAACGCGGTTTGGGACGCGACCCGATTGTGGAAGTCTTCCTAAGCGGCTAAACGGCTCGCTAACTGACACGAGTACAGAGCGTCGGTTAAAGGCGATCTATGTCGGTGTCACGTATTATAATTATGTTATTAATGAAGACATGATGTGTCAAAGTGGGACCGAGCAGATTCCAATGGATTAATGAGTGTAGACGGCGGTTACCGGTGAGGGTCGGTGCTAGTTGGCTAACGGGGGATTGCAGAGCTGACGGCTGCTAAAGCTGTTAGCGCTTAATGATCGGGGTGTTGTGTAACTTACCTCCGCGCGAGTCTGATGTCTGACTGATCCAGCGGACAGGATCTCCTCTCCCGCTGGCGGATGGCGGATGGCGGTGCGGATGAGCGGGGTGAGGCTCGGGTCTCTCTCTTCAGCTCGGTTCCAGCAGCGGCGGCGGCGGCAGCAGTCGCGTTAGCACCGCGGTGACACTCGCGCCGGAAACACAGCAACTTTGTGCCACGTCCACTTCCTGATGCCCGAGTTTCGGTTTGCACGTCATGTGTTGTGATCGCGGCTGGCGGCGGGACGCGCGAGCGCGGCCATGCTGCTGCACGTGAACGATAACAGAGAGAACGATCACAGAGAGAACGATCACAGAGAGAACGATCACAACTAGAACGATCACAGAGAGAACGATCACAGAGAGAACGATCACAGAGAGAACGATCACAGAGGGAACGATCACAACTAGAACGATCACAGAGAGAACGATCACAGAGAGAACGATCACAGAGGGAACGATCACAACTAGAACGATCACAGCGAGAACGATCACAGAGAGAACGATCACAGCTAGAACGATCACAGAGAGAACGATCACAGAGCGAGAACGATCACAGAGCGAGAACGATCACAGAGAGAACGATCACAGAGAGAACGATCACAACTAGAACGATCAGAGCGAGAACGATCACAACTAGAACGATCACAGAGAGAACGATCACAACTAGAACGATCAGAGCGAGAACGATCACAACTAGAACGATCACAGAGAGAACGATCACAACTAGAACGATCACAGAGAGAACGATCACAGCGAAAACGATCACAGAGAGAACGATCACAGAGAGAACGATCACAGCGAGAACGATCACAGAGAGAACGATCACAGAGCGAGAACGATCACAGCGAGAACGATCACAGAGAGAACGATCACAGCAGGACACGGTATGCACATCCCATAATATCAGAAATCCAAAATAACAAACCATTTAACAGATCTATCACCCTTCACCTCAATAACTGCAGGTTGGAACTACATTTTGTACATCAAACATATATATATATATATATATATATATATATATATATATATATATATATATATATATACATTCATTCATTATCTCCCGCTTTATCCTCTATTAGGGTCACAGGGGGGTTCTCCATGCCCATCCAGGGGAGAACGTCTCGGGCGCTGGGCAGATACACCCAGGACAGGGCGCCAATCTATCGCTGGGCACACACTCACTCACACAGACATACTCTATATGGGACAATTTGGAGAACTCAATTGACTTGATCCATGTTTTTGGACTGTGGGAGGAAACCGGAGAACCCGGAGGAAACCAACGCGGACACGGGGAGAACATGGAAACTCCACCCAGATGGGGATTCGAACCGGGAATCCCTAGCGCTGAGAGGCGAACGTGCTAACCACTAAGCCACCGTGCTGCTATATATATATATATATATATATATATATATATATATATATATATATATATATATATATTCGAATCCCCATCTGGGTGGAGTTTCCATGTTCTCCCCGTGTCCGCGTGGGTTTCCCCCATATGGTTTCGGGGGCTGGGCAGATACACCCAGGACACCAATCTATCGCTGGGCACACACTCACTCACACAAACACACTCTATATGGGGCAATTTGGAGAATTCAGTTGACCTTGATCCATGTTTTTGTACTGTGGGAGGAAACCAGAGAACCCGGAGGAAACTCATGCAGACACGGGGAGAACATGGAAACCCAGATTGGGATTCAAACCGGGCACCCCTAGCCCGTGTGGGTTATATATACCTATACTGGTTGAAACAGGGCGGTGGCTTAGTGGTTAGCACGTTCTCCTCTCAGCACTAGGGATTCTCGGTTCGAATCCCAATTATAACCCCCACCACTGAAAGGTCAATGTGCACTAAGCCACAGGGTTTAACAGGATTTTTAGGCATTATAATGGTGTATAGTAAAATGTAATTTAGGATTTAATCAAGCAAATATTTTTAAATGTTCTTTAATTTCAGATTTTAACAGTATTAGACCCAAAAAACCCTGCTACCAACATGGATGTGTCATTTAAAGGCAAGAAACTGGTCCACTTGGATTTAAAGGGGGCACCTCCCAAAATCAGCTACTTATGTGAGGTATGAAACGGTCTGCTTCATTCTTAAATACAGCTGCTGAGGGTTCATTAAGGTTCATTCAGTTCTTTTACTTTACTATATTATTTCAGCTGATTCAACTTTTTGGAGATCTTGGAGCAAATGGAATTCTTATTGAGTATGAGGATATGTTTCCATATGAAGGAGAGTTAAAGATACTTCAGTCAAAAGCCCATCCACCCTACAGGTAAACAAAGGATGTTTTTGTGTCTTCAGTAAGTTAGGCCATGAAAGATTTGTCTAAAGTCTACATCACTTTTCTTGTGTACAGTCGTGAAGAACTTGCCACCGTTCAGAATGTTGCTCATTCCAAAGGAATGGAGGTGATTCCTTTGGTGCAGACCTTCGGACACCTTGAAGTGAGTTGGTGAGGTGAATATTAATATATTTGGCATTAAAGTCATGATGCTATACTGCCATTGACATAAGCTTCCATTTATGCAGTGGTGGCCATCAGGGCCTCCAAGCCCTTCTCTGCAGTCCAAAAAATATCGAAATCACAGACTGATGTTAATTATATTTTGTCCATGGATACTTTTAATTTTAAAGATTTAATCATTTCAAATGAACTGTCCGCTTCCTTTTTGCATTACTGCATTAAATACTGCATTTCTGCATAAAAAGATGGTTCTTATTAGGGGTGAGCTGCAATATTCGCTGATTCGACGATTCGATTCGGAGAACCGTAGTCGACTATGAAACTCATAGTCGAATGTACCATTTTGACCACATGGGGGTGCCCATGGCTGCTGCTAAGCATTAGTTTTTACATGAAATGTCTTTGTTTTCGTTATATATATATAGCCTTTTGTCAAATAAAATCATCCTCATTTCTAGAAAAAAAAAGAAAAAACAAAAACAAAAAAAAAGGTTTTCTTTTGTTAGAAAAACAAGTAAAATATATATTTAAAAATATTTTTTAAAAACTACGCCCTTAGCTCCATCTTGTGGTGAAATTTTAACTGATTCGATCAGTCGACTATAGGGAAAATCTGACGAATCAGATTCGACTATGAAAATCTTTAGTTGAATACAGCCCTAGTTCTTATAGCCATCAAATAGTTATTGATAGGTGAATTGATTCAGACGGAGCATTACTGAAGGCCTAGATGTGAAATGCACGACGGCACTGCATTTACATGATCTATTTTTTACCCAATAAATATACAATAATGTTAGTATTTGCATTATAATTTATATAAACATACTTTTTGTTAGTTTTTCCTGAAGCACAGCACCTTTGCGAATTTGCGGGAGGTAAAGACCTGTTTAGGGACTTTGAATCCGCATAAGAACCAAGGATTGACCCTCATCCTGGAAATGATAAAGCAAGTGATGGCGCTTCACCCGAAGAGCACAGCCCTTCACATCGGTGCAGATGAGGTACGTTGTGAGACAGTGTAATAAATGTCTGCATGCCTTGACTAATTATTAGTTTAAAATCAAATGTTGACGTACATTAAAACTTAAAAGTTTTTGGGCTTTAAACTTAATTAGATTTTTATATACATATATAGATGTTTTATTTATCCCAAGGGAAATTCTTGAAAATAGACACCATCACCCAACGCAGAGCTCAAACCCATGACCTTGAGGTGCAGAGTTAGCCAGGCTAAACATTCACACATTGATTAATTGATTGAGTAACTGATGCAAATCTATTGCTCTGTACAATAATATGACAATAAGACAATAAAATGCTCATAGCATCAACCAGAAGTGCTAAGAGATGGCATTGTTGTGCAGTAAAATACAGTGCAAAGTATTTTATAGTTACAAAAGGTGCAAAGGTGCATAAATGGTAATAATGACGATACGTGGAACATAGTGTAAGTCAGAGTGTTTTTAAAAATGTCAAGTTTGTGCAGGCGGCACGGTGGCTTAGTGGTTAGCACGTTCGCCTCTCAGCACTAGGGATTCCCGGTTCGAATCCCCATCTGGGTGGAGTTTCCACGTTCTCCCCGTGTCCGCGTGGGTTTCCTCCGGGTTCTCCGGTTTCCTCCCACAGTCCAAAAACATGGATCAAGTTAATTGAGTTCTCCAAATTGCCCCATATAGAGTGTGTTTGAGTGAGTGAGTGTGTGCCCAGCGATGGATTGGTGCCCTGTCCTGGGTCTATCTGCCCAGCGCCCGAGACGTTCTCCCCTGGATGGGCATGGGGAACCCCACCGCGACCCTAATAGAGGATAAAGCGGGAGATAATGAATGAATGAAGTTTGTGCATGTCAGTTGATGAGTTCATTGGTATAACTGAGAAAAAGCCGACTGGTTCCTGAGCCGACTGGTTCTGGCGCGGATGCTCCGGTATCTTCTTCCAGACATTGGACCACTGGCAAAATATTAGGGATTTAATAATACTGTAGTTCCAACTGCAGTTATTCTGTTATCCTGATAATGACTTAAGAAACTAAACTAACTTAGTATGTAAAGGATTAGCAAATTATATAGAGAAATCTGATGATGACTGTGTGTAATAGTAGAACTTTTTTGTTGCCTCGCTGCTCAAGGAGAATGAGTCCTTTACTGAGCCTCAGTCCTCTCAAGGTTTCATCTTAAAAAAACAACGTAACAGAAGTTTTTTCTTTCCACTGTCACTTCGGCTTGCTCTTTGAGGGTTCATACTGGGAATACTGTAAAGCTGCTTTGTGACGATGTACTGTTGTAAAAAGCGCTATGTAATTAAATTTGAACTTCAATTTAAATGTGGCGGCATGGTGGCTTAGTGGTTAGCACGTTCGCCTCTCAGCGCTAGGGATTCCCGGTTCGGATCCCCATCTGGGTGGAGTCTCCATGTTCTCCCCATGTCTTCGTGGGTTTCCTCCGGGTTCTCCGGTTTCCTCCCACAGTCCAAAAACATGGATCAAGTCAATTGAATTCTCAAAATTGCCCCCTATAGAGTGTGTCTGTGTGAGTGAGTGTGTGCCCAGCGATGGATTGGCGCCCTGTCCTGGGTCTGTCTGCCCAGCGCCCGGGACGTTCTCCCCTGGATGGGCATGGGGAACCCCACCGCGACCCTAATAGAGGATAAAGCGGGAGATAATGAATGAATGAGTTTAAATGTGAAGGTCAGTGGAACTGATACAATGAACACCAAGCGTAGAAACATCAAAGTGTCTGAATCTATTAAACTGAGCGGTGATGTATTTATATACGTATGTATTTATGCATATTACATTACATTTATTGCTTTTGTCGCAGGTGTACATGCTCGGTCAAGGAGAAGAATCCGAAAAGTGGTTAAACATTCCAGGTCACAATATTCACAAACTCTTCTTAAGCCATATTTCTAAATTAGTTCAAAGCATTCGGGCGAGTTATCCCAGCCTCAATCTGATAATGTGGGACGACATGCTGAGGAGCATGACTTCTGACACAATTAAAGGTAATTACACATTTTCACATTGTTTCTTTAGCTTTTGTTTCTGCATTTCACATGTTTCTCGATTAAAAGGTCTTCATTTTGGTTTGAAATTGTTGTAGAACTAGCCTTACTCATCAAATTAGCTTACAATGTAAAAAAAAATGAGCTAATTATATTAACAGTACACAAAATTGTATGACAGTAAATAAACACTTATTTCAGATTTAGTTTAGGTTATTTAAGGCTTTGTACCTCTAATAACAGTAGCATTTTATTATTTTTTTAATAGAGATTAAAGGATAATATTATGCAGTTTGAAATGTGTAATTTTTTATTCACATATTTGTTTTAGAAAGCAGATTGGTTGGACTAGTGCAGCCCATGTTATGGGATTACAGCCCTACTCTGGACGTAGACAAAAATAGTAAGTGAATTTTTTTTTTCCCAAAAACATTTGTACCATTCACCCATAACTTCAAATTTGTTATTGTGTATATATACTCTCAGTGCTGGGGATCCATGAACAAAGCCCAATCTTGGTGGAGTTTCCATGTTCTCCGTGTGTCCGTGTGTGTTTTCCCTGGGTTCTGCGATTTCTTTCTGGAGTATTCATGGTAAATTGGTTGCTCTAAATTGCCCCAATCTGAATTGTCCCTAGAGTGTGTTTGTGTATGTCTGTCTGTGTAAGTAAGTGTGTGTGCCCAGCGATGGACTAATGTCCAGTCCTGATCAGGATATTCTCTACTTAATGGGCTTGGCATGACCCTTCATTACATTACATTTAGTCGTTTAGCATATGCTTTTATCCAAAGTTACTTACAAATAAGAACACCACAAGTCAGAAGCTATGAAGAAAACCAGCTAATTATCAAACCTAATAAGTAGTCCTAGTATAGGATAGTAATGATACGAGATAATTAATTCATAGTGGCTGCGGTGAATTGCCTTTGTATAGTGTGTGTGTCATAAGTGTATTTGCCCAGCATCCCGAAACAAGCACATGGCAACACCCCCCCCTTTTATGTAACAGGAAATCTAATACGAGGATTTTCTTTTCTTTGATCAGAATGTAAAATGCATTAATAATAGGATTAAATGAGAATATGTTTCAAATATAATAAATTTGTAGTTAAGCATTTCCACTTAATATCATTACTTGAAATAAGTGCAATTGTAATTTTGGCATGTAAAAATGCAGACCAGGTGATGCATCATAAGTCATTACACAATATGTTTTTTTATATATGCAGTCATGTTGATGCAAACATACGGATCTGCTGGTTTAACACAACAGTGGATTGCAAGTTCCTTCAAAGGTTCAACCACCGTATACACATGTGTGACCAACACCAAAAGGCATGTTGACAATCACCTGCAATGGCTAAAAGTGGTTTCTGCTCTCCCTCCTGGAATTGAGCTACAGGGGATTGCACTGACTGGATGGCAAAGGTAATTATCTGTAATAAGGATTATTAATACTAATAATAACAGAAAAATTATTATTATATGTGATACAGATAACTGCAAATGACAGTGTTTTTAAGACAGCATTTGATTTTGTGTGATTATGTTACAGGTATGACCACATGTCTGTTTTGTGTGAACTGATACCACTTGGGATGCATTCTCTTGCCTCATGTTTGCAAACTCTTGAACAAGGTGAGTCTTGCTTTGCCTTTTTATGTAGTGCTAAAAACATTTTTAAAGTTTTTGACCCTTTTTATGTTTTGTTTGGCCTAAATACACCTTTTGCAATACATTAGGTAGTTTTTCTCAGGAGGCACAAAGCAAGGTGAAGGAGGTACTGGGCAGCGGCACAACGGAGGTTATTGACATGGCAAGGTACTGCAATAATCAGTCTGCACAGGGCAATACATTCATTCATTCATTCATTATCTCCCGCTTTATCCTCTATTAGGGTCGTGGTGGGGTTCCCCATGTCCATCCAGGGGAGAACGTCTCAGGCGCTGGGCAGATAGACCCAGGACAGGGCGCCAATCCATCGCTGGGCACACACTCACTCACACAAACATACTCTATATGGGGCAATTTTGAGAATTCAATTGACTTGATCCATGTTTTTGGACTGTGGGAGGAAACCGGAGAACCTGGAGGCAACCCACGCAGACACGGGGAGAACATGGAAACTCCACCCAGATGGGGATTCGAACCGGGAATCCCTAGTGCTGAGAGGCGAACTTGCTAACCACTAAGCCACCGTGCCGCCAGGGCAATAAATATTATCCACTTTATTTTATAATAGTAAATTTGTAAAGAAATTGAAAATAAAGTATTTTGCAGTAGTTTGGGAATGTTCGGTTAATGATCACCTCTCTGTTTATATCTGAACTTTTACCTACAATGTTCAGATGCTATATGTTATAAATTATGATGCTTTAGAAATTTGGGCTTTTTAATGTTTGTAAATTTGGAGAAATTAAAAAAAAACTTTCTGGATTTTTAGTCAGTTCTTAATCAGTCAGTCTAGCTTTTGCTTTTGTTCATGTCTTGTTGTCCATCTTAACACTTTTATTTGTCTTGAACAAAATCTATCCGTTTTTGTCTCACACAACTTTGCTACACTTAGATTTAAATGTTTTATATTTAATCAAAATATTTACTTTACATCATTTTAAGACAAGAATAATCTAAAAAGGAACGACATTATTTCAGGTCTTTTTTTTTTATTTAGGTAGTTTTAGTTGGGGGTGGGACGGTGGCTTAGTGATTAGCATGTTCATGGAGTTTCCATGTTCTCCCTGTGTCCGCATGGGTTTCCTCCGGGTTCTCTGGTTTCTTCCCACAGTCTAAAAAACATGGATCAAGGTCAATTGAATTCTCCAAATTTCCCCATATAGAGTGTGAGTGAGTGAGTGCCCAGCAATAGATTGGTGTCCTGTCCTGGGTGTATCTGCCCAGAGCCCGAAACGTTCTCCCCTGGTTGGGCATGGGGAACCCCACTGTGACCCTAGTTGAGTATAAAGTGGGAGATAATGGATGGATAGATAGTTTTAGTGAGAGTTTTTAGGTTTAGGTTTTGGAGGGGGGGGGTTTACACTTATTTTGTTTATCATTTTCAATTCTCTTGGCTGTGTGTTTTCAAATTATTAGCCAAGTGTTATTGAGTTAGATGGAGCAATAATCTTAACAAAACAACATTCATTTTGAAAGAAAGATAATACCCTCAAACTTTAATGTTTCTTAATTGCTATTATTTGATTTTTTCAGGTTTTCTCAGAGTTCATCTCACTCTTATCCTGGACTGAAACTAGCTGAAATAGTTGTAAACTTATCAGGATTATTGGAATCTGATGACGTCCGACACTTTGAGAGCAGTATGTAAGTTATAAATGGTGCACTAAAACTACAGATTTGTGGTTGTGTATCATGTTTACAGAAGTAAACTAATCTCAGTCAATCTGTATGTGTTCAATTTTTGAACAGGTTTGTGAGAGGATGGTTCTCCCCTTATCAGCGAGAGAAAAATACGGTCAACCCACTCATAGCACAACAAATTCAACAACATGCAATGATGTAAGCCTCATGGTTTCAGTGATATAATATTTAATTTATAAAGAAAAATGGTAATAGTAAGTATAGTTGTAGCTCTCTCCGATTTAAAGTTGCACAAATATTCTTGCCAATACTGATTAGGTCTTTTCTTGAGTTGTAAAATATAAAATACTATTTAAATAAACTTTAAAACTATTAAAATATAAACTGCTCAAGTAGGCAGTTACAATAGGAATTAATCATACCTCTAATAAATGACTTTTTTGCCACACAGTTGAAAATGAAATCCCCTAGAACTCATCTATAGGTTTATTTTAAAGGGTCGCCAGCCACAACATTCAAGCAGCAAAAAAGAATCACTGTTTTTATGACACTTCTTTTTTTTTTTTTTGTTTCTGTCATCATAAATGATGTACGAATGGCACACACACTCACTCACTCACACAGACACACTTAATAGGGTCAATTTAAAGAAACATATTCACCTTGGGGCGGCACGGTGGCTTAGTGGTTAGCATGTTCGCCTCTCAGCGCTAGGGATTCCCGATTCGAATCCCCATCTGGGTGGAGTTTCCATGTTCTCCCCGTGTCTGCGTGGGTTTCCTCCGGGTTCTCCGGTTTTCTCCCACAGTCCAAAAACATGGATCAAGTGAATTGAAATCTCAAAAATTGCCCCATATAGTGTGTGTCTGTGTGAGTGAGTGTGTGCCCAGCGATGGATTGGCGCCCTGTCCTGGGTGTATCTGCCCAGCGCCCGAGATGTTCTCCCCTGGATGGGCATGGGGAACCCCACCGCGACCCTAATAGAGGATAAAGCGGGAGATAATGAATGAATGAATATTCACCTTGAATTCATATCGATGATCTACGGACAAAAACCCAAGAAACTAAAGAAAACCCATGCAGACCCATGGAGAACATAGAAACGTCACCATGTGCTAATCATTATCATTGATCACTTTTTTGCCACACAGTTGAAAATGAAATCCCCTAGAACTCATCTATAGGTTTATTTTAAAGGGTCGCCAGCCACAACATTCAAGCAGCAAAAAGGAATCACTGTTTTTATGACACTTCTTTTTTTTTTTTTGTTTCCGTCATCATAAACGATGTACAAATGGCACACTCACTCACTCACACAGACACACTTAATAGGGGCAATTTATAGAAACATTCACCTTCAATTCATATCTATGATCTATGGACAAAAAACAGAGAAACTAAAGAAAACCCACGCAGACACATGGAGAACATAGAAACGTCACCATGTGCTAATCATTACGCCACCATGCCAGCTTTTTATAAAATCTGGTCCAGCAGACTGAAGTCCTCTCTCAGCTCCCAGCCCACCTTATTCAACTAATCAGCTAATCAGACATTTTAGGAGTGTAATTGGTGTTAGAGGAGGAAAACACACGAGAACCAGGATTGGGGAATATGAATTCATGATCATGGCTTAGTGCTCAGTGCTGGGGTTCCAGGTTCGAATCTCAATCTGGGTGGAGTTTCCATGTTCTTTTTGTGTCAGCGTGGGTTTCCTCTGAATTTTCCTGTTTCCTTCCACAGTCCGAAAACATGGATTCAAGGTAAATTGGCTGCTCTAACTGTGAGTCTGTTCCCGGAGATAAATTGGTGCTGGATATATGTGTGGATTTATCACCCCTGGATCTCTAGTATAGATTAGGTGGAAGATGATGGATGGATTTTCCATGCACTGTGTATCAGTTTGTGAAGTCATAAAATTGAAATAATATCAAAATAATTTCTCATACCAGGTTTGTTGAAGCTGTGGAGAATAAGGTGCAGGAGTTGAGACAAGAGATGCTACTGTTTTATCCAGACGCAACGTTGGACGAATGGATCTTGCAGCATGTCACTCCTGTACTGAAACCATTACAAGATTTATTAAGGGATATCCAGTGTACCATGGAGAAAATGGGACTTTAATCTTAATAAACTAAAGAATGATGACCAAGACAACCGTGATTAGATCAGTCACTAGAAGAAGAGGTTTACACTATATAACTGCATAAAATAATCAACCTGTTAATGAGTCCACCTACATTTACATTGTCATTTAGTTATTTAGAACATTTTATCCAAAGCAACTTACAAATGAGAACAACACAAACACTGACATTGATTCTGAAGTAAAGCGCTATTTCATAGTACTGTTAATATTAACTGTGACAGTACATAAAGATTGTTTAACATGGTAATTGCTGACAGTTCACTCTGGTTTTGGACTGCATAAAAATCTCCATTTAATGCAAGGTCTAGAAATACGTGTTCTAATGAGTTTGGACATTTCAGTGATCTCCACCCACTGTAATTCTCCATACAAATTCCACACAAAATAAAGCTGTTCATTTTGAACAACGCCTTCATACTTTTAACATTGAGGCTTCACCAAAGCTTTATATTTACCACCCTAACACCAACAGGAATTTAGTAGAACACTGTATAAGGATTTACTTGTGGCATTTCAGAACTTCTAACAAACGTCTTGCCTTTCATAATGGGACATTGGATCTGGGAATGCCATTGTTCCCTTTAATACCAGTTAGCCCTGTTCCTGTTCTCCGGTTTCCTTCCACAATTTAAAAACATGGATTCAAAGTGAATTGGCTGCTCTAAATTGCCCATATATAATGTGTGTCTATGTAAATGAGTGTTAGCCCAGTAATGGGTTGGTGTCCTGTCTGGTACTAATAAGACTAAAATACATCCCTGCTTTAGGAAAATGTCAGTTATAGCATACAGATCTTTAAAATAAATAACCTCAACGAATCAGTCATAATCGGAGTGATCGTAACAGCGTTTTATTTACATTTCTTGGTTCTATATTGGGCTGCATGGTGGCTTAGTGGTTAGCACGTTCGCCTCTCAGTGCTACGGAATTCGAATGGGTTCGAATCCCATTCTGGGTGGAGTTTTCATGTTCTCCCCGTGTCCGCATAGTTTTCCTCCAGGTTCTCCAGTTACCTCCCACAGTCCAAAAACATGGATCAAGGTCAATTGAGTTCTCCAAATTGCCTCATATAGAGTGTGTGTGTGTGTGTGAGTGAGTGTGTGCCCAGCGATGGATTGGCGCTCTGTCCTGGGTCTATCTGCCCATCGCCCGAAACGTTCTCCCCTGGATGGGCATGGGGAACCCCCACGCGTTCTATATTGGCCTTTTATGAGAAAAAAAAAAAAACAAGTATGAAGCCCCTAAAAGCATTTTTGAACAGTTAACAATCGATAAGTATCTGAAATCTATTATAGATATGGCAAAAGAATAATATTTCTATTGTTAAGGATGTTCTAAACTTGACAGCTTAAATGTAGATAAAACATGAGGATGACACATAGCTAATATAAAGAATCCATCCATCCATTATCTTCCGCTTTATCCTATATTCGGGTGGCGGGGGGGTTCCCCATGCTCATCCAGAGGAGAACGTTTTGGGCTCTGGGCAGATACACCCAGGACAGAGTGCCAATCTATCACTGGGCACACACTCACTCAGACACACACACACTCAATATGGGGCAATTTGGAGAATTCAATTGACCTTGATCCATGTTTTTAGACTCTGGGACGAAACCAGAGAACCTGGAGGAAACCCACGCAGACACAGGGAGAACATGCAAACTCCACCCAAATTGGGATTCGAACCGGGAACCCCTAGTGCTGAAAGGCCAACGTATTAACCACTAAGCCACTGTGCCGCCCTGATGTAAAGGATGTAATAATGAAAATTTAAACTACATTTTAAGGGTTGTTTTATGAAATGACTATTGACATACAATACATTTCATCTATCCATCCATTATCTTCCGCTTTATTAGGGTCGCGGGGGGGTTCCCCATGCCCATCCAGGAGAGAACATTTCGGGCTCTGGGCAGATACACCCAGGACAGGGTGCCATCTACCATTGAGCACACACTCACTCACACAGACACAATCTATATGGGGTAATTTGGAGAATTCAATTGACCTTGACCCATGTTTTTGGACTGTGGGAGGAAACCGGAGAACGCGGAGGAAACCCACACGGACAAGGGGAGAACATGGAAACTCCACCCAGGTTGGGGTTCGAGTGCTGAGAGGTGAACTACTAACCACTAAAGCCACTCTGCTGCCCCAAATGTAAAGAATGTTACAATGAAAATTGAAACTACATTTTAAGGGTTGTCTTATGAAATAACTATTGACATAAAATACATTTGGCGGCACGGTGGCTTAGTGGTTAGCACGTTCACCTCTCAGCACTAGGGATTCCCGGTTCGAATCCCCATCTGGGTGGAGTTTCCATGTTCTCCCCGTGTCTGCGTGGGTTTCCTCCGGGTTCTCCGGTTTTCACCCACAGTCCAAAAACATGGATCAAGTCAATTGTATTCTCAAAACTGCCCCATATAGAGTGTGTCTGTGTGAGTGAGTGTGTGCCCAGCGATGGATTGGCGCCCTGTCCTGGGTCTATCTGCCCAGCGCCCGAGACGTTCTCCCCTGGATGGGCATGGGGAACCCCACCGCCACCCTAATAGAGGATAAAAGCGGGTGATAATGAATGAATGAATGAATGAATAAAATACATTTAAAAATCGAAAATAAATGTTGCAGTCTAGTAGCAGAGTATTAATGGCATATTAAAACGGATACTATTCAAATATTAGTTGTGAGTTGTGTCACATTTGTATCATAAATAAATATCTTTGACATTTTTGCATGTGTATTTAAGGATAAAACAGTATTTTGCTCTTTTATTCGAACTTTATCGGTGGGAGGCTGTGTTAGTTTAGCCGTGTAGCCGCTCAGGCTTTTATTCTGGCTGAGGCAGCGCGACCCGGCAGCGCTAGCTTGTAATTCCGTCATAATATTTGCAGGGGGTTAGGGGACTCGTTGAAATAAAGACGGCTGGTGTGGAACTGCTTCGTTCTGCTTTTGCTTCACAACATTGGGAGTGATGTTTTAATAGCGTGTTCGGTGGTTCGGTGTGTCGGCAGCGCCTCGCCTCGCCTCGCCTCGCCTCGCTGCACTACGCCCTCCATCAGCGGCCGCTGGCCTCGGCAGCGCGGTGTTGATGCCGCTGTGATACGGCGGGCAGGCGGGGCAGAGCTACGCGAGGCACCGCGCCTTGTTCCCTCCGCGTCGCAGCCGTTAAACGCAGTGGGTCCGCGTTCGCAGAACATGGCGGAGCTGCAGATGGAGGCGAACGCAGGCGGCCTGCTGGAGCAAGCGGAGCACCGGGAGAGCCGCGGCGGCTCGCTCAGCGTGCGTCTGCCGTCCCCGAGTCTGGTTCTGTCGGCGCGCGGCGGCTCGATCAGCCCCGGTCTGGCCGCCTCCAGAGCGGCCGTGCTGGGCTTCCCGCTGAAGAGCAACCCCGCGTCTCCATCCGACAGCGCGGAGAAACCCGGCGCGCGGTGGGTGAGGCTCAATGTTGGCGGCACCTACTTCATCACCACCAAGCAGACCTTGTGCAGGGATCCCAAATCCTTCCTTTACCGGCTCTGCCAGGAGGATCCGGATCTGGACTCGGATAAGGTGAGGGTTGGTACCGCTGACCAGCATCACCATGATGCCCTGCACTCATCCATCCATCCATCCATCCATTATCTTCCACTTTATCTACTAGGATCACAGGGGGGTTCCCCATGCCCATCCAGGGGAGAACGTTTAGGGTGCTGGGCAGATATACTCAGAACAGACCACAATATATTGTTAGGCACACACACAAACACAGAGAACCCGGAGGAAACCCACACAGACAAAATGGAAACTGCACTCAGATTGGGATTCGAACCAGGAATCCCTAGTGCTGAAAGGTGAACGGGCTAACCACTAAGCCACACTGCCGCCCTGATGTAAAGAACTACATTTTAAGGGTTCTCTTATGAAATTACTATTGAAATACAATACATTTCATCCATCCATCCATTATCTTTCGCTTTATCCTATATTAGGGTGGGGGGAGGGGTTGCCCATGCCCATGCCCATCCAGGGGAGAACGTTTAGGGTGCTGGGCAGATATACTCAGGACAGGGCACAATATATTGCTAGGCACACACTCATTCACACACACACACACACACACACAAACACAGAGAACCTGGAGGAAACCCACACAGACAAAATGGAAACTGCACTCAGATTGGGATTCGAACCAGGAATCCCTAGTGCTGAAAGGTGAACGTGCTAACCACTAAGCCACACTGCCGCTCTGATGTAAAGAACTACATTTTAAGGGTTCTCTTATGAAATTACTACATTTCATCACATACATTTCACATACATTTCATTACATACAATACATTTCATCCATCCATCCGTTATCTTCCACTTTATCCTCTACTAGGATCACAGGGGGGTTCCCCATGCCCATCCAGGGGAGAACGTTTAGGGCGCTGGGCAGATATACTCAGGACAGGGCACAATATATTGCTAGGCACACACTCATTCACACACACACACACACACACAAACACAGAGAACCTGGAGGAAACCCACACAGACAAAATGGAAACTGCACTCAAATTGGGATTCGAACCAGGAATCCCTAGTGCTGAAAGGTGAACGTGCTAACCACTAAGCCACACTGCCGCTCTGATGTAAAGAACTACATTTTAAGGGTTCTCTTATGAAATTACTATTGACATACAATACATTTCATTCATCCATTCATTATCTTTCGCTTTATCCTCTACTAGGGTCGCAGGGGGTTCCCCATGCCCATCCAGGGGAGAACGTTTAGGGCGCTGGGCAGATATACTCAGGACAGGCCACAATATATTGCTAGGCACACACTCATTCACAAACACAGAGAACCCAGAGGAAACCCACACAGACAAAATGGAAACTGCACTCAGATTGGGATTCGAACCAGGAATCTCTAGTGCTGAAAGGTGAACGTGCTAACCACTAAGCCACACTGCCGCCCTGATGTAAAGAACTACATTTTAAGGGTTCTCTTATGAAATTACTATTGAAATACAATACATTTCATCCATCCATCCATCCATCCATTATCTTCCGCTTTATCCTATATTAGGGTTGGGGGGGGGGGTTTCCCCCATGCTCATCCAGGGGAGAACGTTTAGGGCGCTGGGCAGATATATTCAGAACAGGCCACAATATATTGTTAGGCGCACACTCATTCACACACACAAACACAGAGAACCCGGAGGAAACCCACACAGACAAAATGGAAACTGCACTCAGATTGGGATTCGAACCAGGAATCTCTAGTGCTGAAAGGTGAACGGGCTAACCACTTAGCCACACTGCCGCCCTGATGTAAAGAACTACATTTTAAGGGTTCTCTTATGAAATTACTATTGAAATACAATACATTTCATCCATCCATCCATTATCTTCCGCTTTATCCTCTACTAGGGTCACGGTGGGGTGGGGGGTGGTTCCCCATGCCCATCCAGGGGAGAACGTTTAGGGCGCTGGGCAGATATACTCAGAACAGGCCACAATATATTGTTAGGCACACACACAAACACAGAGAACCCGGAGGAAACCCACACAGACAAAATGAAAAATGCACTCAGATTGGGATTCGAACCAGGAATCTCTAGTGCTGAAAGGTGAACGTGCTAACCACTAAAGCCACACTGCCGCCCTGATGTAAAGAACTACATTTTAAGGGTTCTCTTATGAAATTACTATTGAAATACAATACATTTCATCCATCCATCCATTATCTTCCGCTTTATCCTCTACTAGGGTCACGGTGGGGGGGGAGGGTTCCCCATGCCCATCCGTTTCGGATGCTGGACAGATAAACCCAGGACAGGGCGCCAGTCTATCGCTGGGCACACACACACTCACTCACTCACACACACAAACATTTCTTCTGGGGCAATTTGGAGAATTCAATTGACCTGGATCCATGTTTTTGGACTGTGGGAGGAAACCGGAGAACCCAGAGGAAACCCACTCAGAGAACATGGAAACTCCACCCAGACTGGGATTCGAACCGGGAAACCGGATATATGTATATATAATAGAAACAGAAATCAGTATAAACAAAATCAAATTTTGATTCACAATTATGTACATGAGACGACATGATAGCTTGGTGGTTAGCACGTTCTCCTCTCCGCACGGGGGATCCAGATTCGAATCTGGGTGGAGTTTCCATGTTCTCCCCGTTCCTCATGGGTTTCCTCTGGGTTCCCCGGATTCCTCCCACAGTCCAAGAACATGGATTTAATGTAAGTTGAATACTCTAAATTGCCTCATATAGAGTGTGTTTGTGTGTGTGAGTGTGTCCAGTGATAGAATAGCACCCTGTCCTAGGTGCATCTGTCCATCGCCCGAAAGGTTCTCTCCTCTCCTGGGGAACCCCTCCTTCCCCCGCAACCCTTTTAGAGGAGTAAGTGGAAAATAATGAATGAATGAATTATGCACATGACATATAAAACACTTTAAAGAACAAATTGCACCAATGTTATATGTCAGTTTGGGGATTACTGAGAGCAACATTAATATTTAATTGCAAAGCATTTCATCCATCCATCCATTATCTTCCACTTTATCCTCTACTAGGGTCGCATGGGGAGGGGGGTTCCCTATGCTCTCCAGGAGAGTATGTGGAGGGCACTCACTCACACAGATACACTCTATATGGGGCAATTTGGAGAGTTCAATTGACCTTGATCCATGTTTTTTGGACTGTGGAGGACCCACGTGGACACAGGGAGAACATGGAAACTCGCTGAGAGGCGAACATGCTAACCACTAAGCCCCATGCCGCCCTGCAAAGCATTTATTTGTTAAAACTAATAATAAAATATGAAGCACTGATTATTTCATGGCGGCACGGTGGCTTAGTGGTTAGCACGTTCGCCTCTCAGCGCTAGGGATTCCCGGTTCGAATCCCCATCTGGGTGGAGTTTCCATGTTCTCCCCGTGTCGGCGTGGGTTTCCTCCGGGTTCTCCGGTTTCCTCCCACATTCCAAAAACATGGATCAAGTCAATTGAATTCTCAAAATTGCCCCATATAGAGTGTGTCTGTGTGAGTGAGTGTGTGCCCAGCGATGGATTGGATCTGCCCAGTGCCCGAGACGTTCTCCCCTGGATGGGCATGGGGAACCCCACCGCGACCCTAATAGAGGATAAAGCCGGAGATATTGAATGAATGATTATTTTTTTTTTTTTTCTGCATATTTGTACATAATTTAATAGTATTTTAGTCCTTAGCACTCTGAGGCCACTTGCTTTGCATTAAACATTCATTCATTCATTATCTCCCGCTTTATCCTCTATTAGGGTCGCGGTGGGGTTCCCCATGCCCATCCAGGGGAGAACGTCTCGGGCGCTGGGCAGATACACCCAGGACAGTGTGCCAATCCATTGCTGGGCACACACTCACTCACACAGACACACTCTATATGGGGCAATTTTTGAGAATTCGATTGACTTGATCCATGTTTTTGGACTGTGGGAGGAAACCGGAGAACCCGGAGGAAACCCACGCAGACACGGGGAGAACATGGAAACTCCACCCAGATGGGGATTCGAACCGGGAATCCCTAGCGCTGAGAGGAGAACGTGCTAACCACTAAGCCACCGTGCCGCCTGCATTAAACCTGCTCTACATAAGTTTTTGTTGAAATGGCCTCAGCTCGCTTTATTACAAAGCAGGTACTTGTTTACATGTGCAGTCAGAGGATAAAAAGGACTGATACTTTTGGTCTTTATAAAAAAAAACTACAAGTTACAGAAACAGCAATCAAAAAAATATTAATGCTCAAATAATATTAATGTTAAATAATAATATTAAAATTGATACTGTCTTATAGTGCATTTCTCTCTATAGGTTTATATGGTATTCGAAACTAGCTGACCAGTGCAAGTCTTTGTTTCATGAAACAATGAATAAAATCATGCGATAAATAAATAAAAATGTGATAAATCTCTTGTATGGCAGTTCTAGCCATTGTCTGTGGAGCTATTTTTATAATGTGGTGTGTCTCCATTTACTGTTTAGAGCTATTAAATAGCCATTGCCTGATTTCTAAAGGTCAGGATCGATCGTCACACTCACTTAAAGTTCACATGACTGAGCTTGAATAGGGCTGAACTCAATAGAACTTCAAATTAAAATTATAAGATTTACTGAGGATTCACATTTCTAATAACAGGCACGTATGAAAATAAAGAGAAGATTTTATCAGTTATGTTCTACCCTGGCGGCACGGTGGCTTAGTGGTTAGCACGTTCTTCTCTCAGCGCTAGGGATTCCCGGTTCGAATCCCCATCTGGGTGGAGTTTCCATGTTCTCCCTGTGTCCGTGTGGGTTTCCTCTGGGTTCTCCGGTTTCCTCCCACGGTCCAAAAACATGGATCGAGTCAAGTGAGTTCTCCAAATTGCCCCATATAGAGTGTGTCTGTGTGTGTGTGCCCAGCGATAGATTGGCGTCCTGTCCTGGGTGTATCTGCCCAGCGCCATAAAACGTTCTCCCCTGAATGGGCATGGGGAACCCCAGCCCCCCCCCCGAGCTTAATATAGGATAAAGCGTAAGATAATGAATGAATGAATGTTCTACCCTTCTCCCAAATTATTGATACTCCTGGTTTATAGGAATTTAAAGGGTTTTAATAAAATATCTTCCAAAAATATTTTGTTAACTGGAGCACATGTATTACAATTATTAGTTAAATGAAATTGTGTTAGGGACGGAACAGAGTTTCCATGTTCTCCCCATGTCTGTGGGTTCCCTCCGGGTTCTCCGGTTTCCTCCCACAGTCCAAAAACATGGATTCAAGGTAAATTGACTGCTTTAAATTGCCCTATATAATGTGTGTGCAAGCACCCGAATTTCCCCCTCCCTTTTATCTATTTATTAGTCGACTTTTTATACTGGTTCATTGCAAAGGTGTTGACTGTGGTTAAAGTCAGGGTTCAAGTTGTTCCACATTAAGCTCAACCAACCAGCATGCTTGATAGATTACGATTGAAATCCATGCTAGAACAGAAACCGTCTGCATTAAACACCTATAGAGAACACCTTCAGTAAACCAATAAATTCAATGATTAATTAGTGTTTGTATTTTAGTTGGCGGCACGGTGGTTTAGTGTTTAGCACGTTCGCCTCTCAGCACTAAGGATTCCCGGTTCGAATCCCCATCTGGGTGGAGTTTCCATGTTCTCCCCGTGTCCGCGTGGGTTTCCTCCGGGTTCTCCGGTTTCCTCCCACAGTCCAAAAACATGGATCAAGTCAATTGAGTTCTCCAAATTGCCCCTATAGAGTGTGTTTGTGTGAGTGAGTGTGTGCCCAGCGATAAATTGGCGTCCTGTCCTGGGTGTATCTGCCCAGCGCCCGAAACGTTCTCACCTGGATGGGCATGGGGAACCCCACCGCGACCCTAATAGAGGATAAAGCGGAAGATAATGAATGAATGAATGTATGTTAGTTAGTACGTGGAGCCAAGACGTAATGAACAAATGACTTTTTCAGTGTTTATTAATACAACATAATGTTTTGTTTTGAACAGGATGAGACAGGAGCATACTTGATTGACCGGGACCCAACATACTTTGGACCCATATTAAATTATCTAAGGCATGGGAAGCTGATCATCAACAAGAATCTTGCTGAGGAAGGTCAGATGGTGTACTGTTCTGTAATATTATTACTTTTTACTTTTAGGAACAATGTTTTGAAGTGCTGTTTCTATCTGATTGAGTGTGGTAGCTCAGTGGTTAGGGTATTGGTTGTCAATCAGAAGGTTGTGGGTTCAAATCCCAGGTGCACTGAAGATATCAAGGACCCACCTTGAGCAAGACCCTTCACCCTCATTGCTCCAGAGAGCTGTGGTTAACCCTCTGCTCGCTTTATAAGTCACTTTGGATAAAAGCGTCTGCTAAATGACCAAATGGAATGGTTTTTTTTGTTTAATATCACAATATGGTAAAAGTTCCTAACACAACTGTTCTGTAATCACACTATTCACTGTTCTACTGTGTTTGTGATCTTTGCTATACTATACTATTTATACTATTAATTAAAAACCTCGTTTTAGTTTTGGGCATTTGGTCATTTACAGACGAGTTTATCCAAAACGACTTACAAGTATTCTAAATGGTTGGGGTCAGAACACAGGGTCAGTCATGATACAGCCCCTCTGGAGCAACAAGGGTTAAGGGCCTTGCTCAAAGACCCACATTAACCTTTTTTTTTAACCTAATCCAGATTTTTACTACAGGCAATAATCATATAAGTATATCTGGTTTTGTGTGAAACCAGCAACTGCAGAGTGTCTTTTAAATGTAATGCAATTGGGCAATTGGTCACATTAAATTGAATTAAAAGAGTGCCAAGTAATTGGCTGTTCTAAATCGCCGTTATATGGTGTGTTCCCGCGTGAGTGAGTGTGTGCCCAGCGCCATGTCCTAGGTTTATCTGCCCAGCGGCCGAAACATTCTCTCCTGGATGGGCATGGGAACCCCCTGCACTTTAGTACCTAGTAAAGGATAACGTGGACGATAATTAAATGAGATAATAAATTGTAAAATGAATAACTGAATAGGTATTTTTTAACCTTTCTTTGTTTCCTGCTTTTGCCACTAATTAGATGCCACAAAAAATCATAATGTCTTTTTTTTTTAATTTTCAAAATATTTTAACATTATTAGAAAACATTCTGCATGATATTTTCTTTTGTACATATAAAAAGAATTCACACTGTGCATAAAATATATTAGAAGATCTGTATATGTAGATGTTTCTGAGACACAACCAAATTTATTTTTACTTTCATTCATTCATTATCTTCCGCTTTGTCCTATATTAGGGTCGCGGGGGGGGTTCCCCATGCCCATCCAGGGGAGAACGTTTCGGGCGCTGGGCAGATACACCCAGGACCGGGCGCCAATCTATCGCTGGGCAATTTTTTTAACTTGTTTTACCATAATTTAGTCATTTTAGTGGCAAAAATATATCAGTACTGTACCCAATGGTGTTACTCGTGTCCATAGGATAGAATCTAGAACACAGGTTAAATAAGATCTGAGAGCTGACTGAATAGTTTTCTCATTCATGTTGTCAGGTGTTCTAGAAGAAGCTGAGTTTTACAACATTGCATCATTGGTGAGACTGGTTAAGGAGAGGATACGAGACAATGAGAACAGAACGTCTCAGGTATGTGAAGGTTTGGGCTTCGTACTCGTTAAAGAGATCCTGACAAGCAGACATTGAAATGAGCTGTTTCATTCAGTGATACGGCTTCTGCTGTTTGTTTCTGAAGATCCAGTCACTTAAACTCTGTGACAGACACGCACACAGGCAGACAGACAGGCACGCAGACAGAGAGATGCATGCACGCACCCAGATGGACAGACAGACAGACAGACAGACAGACAGACTGCCTGCATGCCTGTCTGAGACAGACAGTCACTCAGGATCATCACAGAACAGGTATAATTTGGGTGGTGTATTGTTTATTGTCAGTTCTGCAGTGACACTGATGCAGTGAGGGGGTTTTAGTGCAGCAGTGCTGCTGTAGTTTTATTTAAACACCTCACTGACACTGCTGGGATAGGCATAATGCACCAACCAAATAATACCTACTCTGTGGTGCCATTAGACCATTAGAGAACAGAGTAAAGGAGACTAACACAGTATGTACTGTAGTCCACAAACAGATCATGTCCCTCTTTACAGTAAGTCAGTGCTTCTCAAATAGTGGGGCGCGCCCCCCTGTGGGGGCGCAGTGTGGTGCCTGGGGGGGCGCATAACAAGATATCACAGTGCAAGTGATATTAAGTGTACTGAACAAACCCTCAAGAGACAACATGGAAAAATATTTAACAGGAATGAGGAGAGAAAGGCGGAGAGAGACGAAGATAATGAGAGCAACAAAAGTCAACCGAAAGCTAAATGTCGAAGCGAACGTAGCGCCTGGCTTCACTGTAACTGTAACTTCACTGTAACTGAGGTGGAGACGAAGAAAGACCGGCGTGTCTTCTGTGTCTTTAAATGTTGGCAGTGGACAGCGTGAAGCCAAATAAATGAAGGCGTCACTTAAAAGACATTACACCCCAATCACGCTGATAACCGCTTGAGTTTTTAATCGTAAACGTGACGAGTTTAACCAGCAATCATAACGCTTTATGAAAACTACTACAGAAAAGCAGTGTGCTGCAAAACGGACACGTTGTAGACATTAGTTCTGACTTCCTCAAAAAAAAAAAAAAAAAAAAAAAAACAGCACAAATTGTTGTATTCATTTTTGTTTTGTAGGTTAACGTGTTAATAAATTATGCTCCAGAATTAATATTGCTGATGAATTTAAATTTATTATTATTTATTGATTTTATTTCATTTCATTTTCAGTATCAAATGCCAGTCAGTTCAAAAATGTTTCTAGTTTAAATAAGGATTTCATTCGTTTCTGTTACAAACTAAAAGACGAAGTTAATAAAATGTTTCTTTGTTCTAAGTTGATCTATATTTCTATATTAAGGATACATTGTTATAAAAGAGGTGTACTTATAACAAATTTATAGACAAATGATACTACAGTGGGTGTGTAAAAATACTTTTTCATCCCATTTTGTCATGTGGGGGGGGGGGGGGGCGCAAAATGTTTTCTTCTTCCTAGGGGGGGCTTAACAGAAAATAATTGAGAATCACTGCAGTAAGTGGAACTGAGAACCTAAACTATAAGTAGAGCAAAAAGAAGGTGTCTCCAACGTTTTGACTGGCACTGCATCGTCTAAAAGTCCACTTTAAAAAGAGTTTTGTTGTTTTCAGGGTCCTGTGAAGCATGTGTACCGTGTGCTGCAGTGTCAGGAAGAGGAACTCACTCAGATGGTTTCCACAATGTCTGATGGCTGGAAGTTTGAGCAGGTGAGCTGCTTTTCTCTGCACTCTGCTTTCACGAGTGACTGTGTGTGGTCCTGTTTATCAAAGATGCAGTTCATGAGCAAGAGCACTGTCATTCTGTCTCTTTAACTCCTGTTCACTAGTTTGGCATCTTTTGTAATCCACTAAGCTTTGCCTGGAAATGAAATTAGTTTAGTGGAGGTATCCAGCTGTAATTTCACTCTAACTGAATTGTGGTTCATTAGATAAGTGGTTAAAGGAGGTCTGTTCACTAAAAAAACCAAAACATTCTATTGACCAATTACAAACTTTAATGACATACACATTGCTGAAAGAAAAGAAAATATGGAATCCCAGTTTGTGTTTATTTTCATTTGAAATAAACAGTTTATTCCAAGTTCTGTGTTCAAATACTTCAGTATTTTTTTTTTGTGAGGGGGGGGGTGGTTGGACTGTTTATAGTGGAATAGATGTAATGCAGTTTGTTCATTTTCCCAGCTTATAAGCATCGGCTCATCTTACAACTATGGCAATGAAGACCAGGCAGAGTTTCTGTGTGTGGTTTCCCGGGAACTGAACAACTCTACCAATGGCATTGTTATCGAGCCAACCGAGAAGGCGAAGGTGAGACCTTGTGCTGAGGAAATGTTAGTATTTAAGTTTTTTTAGTCAAATTGGGAAAACCAAATATCAGAAGTAAAACACATACAAACACTGATCTTGCCAGAGGCTTGTGTGCGCACACGTGTGTATGTGTGTGTGCATGTTTAAACTTGGAATCGAGCTCTCCAATAATCAACTTGCTATCTCACACAATACACTTGCACACACCACCTGGATTTACCTACGCAGATGGGCAAGAGCCTCATATTTAATAATTAAATGGATGATTGCTGGCAACATGTAACCATTACTAATGCAGTGGCTTCTGATCTGTGAACAACCATGTTTAAAGAGACATCCTGTGGTCATGCAAAAGGTATGAATCTGTTTCAGAAGGGTCACAATAAAAGTGTGGTTCAGGGAGCATGAGACGTTATTTTTTTACACATGAATTGGTTACCACTGAGTCGAGCCCTGAACCGAATACTATTAAGAAGACTTTGTTGAGAGGTTTCATCATCAATACAAAATATTCAGTCAAAACTAAAGGGGATCCAACAAAATATTAGTGACTTTTCTTTTTTTTTTTTTTTGTTTTTTTGTTTTTTTGCCAGGCTGTGTTTTCATGACAGTATTGTGCATGTGCATGATGGGACAAAAATGAAAAATTACGTGTTTTTGACTTGTGTTATGCCACATATTGACTTTGTGTAGGTTGTGTTATGATGTATTATTATTAGGGCTGTATTCATCTAAAGATTTTCATAGTCAAATCTGATTCGTCAGATTTTCCCTATAGTCGAATGATAGTCGAATCAGTTAAAATTTCACCACAAGATGGCGCTAAGGGCGTAGTTTTTAAAAAATATATATATTTTTTATATTTTACTTGTTTTTCTAACAAAAGAAAACCTTTTTTTTTGGTTTTACTTTTCCTTTTTTTTCTAGAAATTAGGATGATTGTTTTCGTTATATATATAGCCTTTTGTCAAATAAAAAGACATTTCATGTAAAAACTAATGCTTAGCAGCAGCCATGGACACCCCCATGTGGTCAAAATGGTACATTCGACTATGAGGTTCATAGTTCTCTGAGTCGAATCAGCGAATATTGCAGCTCATCCCTAATTAATATATTTATAAACATTTATTAAACGGGTAGTTCTGGTCCTTAAATCTGATTGGCTGAGCCGTTTGTCCGGGAATTGGCTTGCTGTTTATATTAATCTGTATCTTCATTGATGGTACATGATTTAAAATAATGTAACATATATTAAACATAAATGAAATGTGAAGCGGGCAGAGGTGTACGTTGGGGGAGTCGTAGGCTTGTGGTTAAGAATCCACACCTGAAGATCCCTGGGTTGATTCCCATTCCCACCATGTAATATAGCTAAAGTTCCCTTGGACAAGGCACCTAACCCCAATTGCTCCTTAAGTGTATTGAACTGCCCACCGCCCATCACATGCTCACTTCAGTGTGTGTATATGTGTGGTGTTCCTCTGTGTGGAAGCACAGTAGGTAATAAAGATCACTTTATTAGTTTACTTTGTTGTCACTTACTTTACGTAATGGCACAGCTATACAGACATTCATTCATCCATTCATTATCTTCCGCTTTGTCCTATATTAGGGTCGCAGTGGGGTTCCCCATGCCCATCCAGGGGAGAACGTCTCGGGCGCTGGGCAGATACACCCAGGACAGGGCGCCAATCCATTGCTGCTGTACAGACAGCTCAACCAATCAAATTTAAGGACTGGAACTACCCCTATTATTATAATTCACAATAATGCACCCCCTTACAGATTTCTTTACAGTAAACACTAAAAACTCTTTTCGTAGTACGCTGTTGTAGATTTGCCTAATTTTGCATTTACAGAGTGAAGTTATAAATCTAGGGCGGCACGGTGGTTTAGTGGTTAGCATGTTCTCCTCTCAGCGCTAGGGATTCCCGGTTCGAATCCCCAACTGTGTGGAGTTTCCATGTTCTGCCCGTGTCCGCATGGGTTTCCTCCGGGTTCTCCGGTTTCCTCCCACAGTCCAAAAACATTGATCAAGTCAATTGAGTTCTCCAAATTGCCCCATATAGAGTGTGTCTGTGTGAGTGAGTGAGTCCTGGGTGTATTTGCCCAGCACCCGAACCTTTCTCCCCTGGATGGGCATGGGGAACCCCCCCACGACCCTAATATAGGATAAAGTGGAAGATAATGGATGGATGGATCATGAATTTACTCATTTTCTGATTACAGATTCTCCAGGAGAGAGGTTCCCGGATGTAAAAAGACTGGCTGTGCTGTCGTCGATCTGCCTCCACATTTCTATCCCCGTTTCCTTTCCATTAAACTGACTCCATGAGTTCCCACGACTGCCCGTCTTTTGGCTCACCCTCCTCCCTTGTGCCTTTTCACATTGAGGGTGTTCAAACACCCCTACCTGCAGTGCTGCAACATCGCCTGTCAAATATCACCACAAGGCATCATTGCTGCTCAGAAGTGCTGAAGAGATCATAAGTAAAAAGTCTGTGATGACACCAGCCTGCCCATGTTGGCTAGGGAGGAGTCTGAGTAAGTTTTTTGAGGTTTGTTTTTAAAAGCATATTCATCCACAAAGCCTTGGAACTTGTTCATTATTCAGCTTCATATTCAACTCACGATCGTTTTAATCTAGCCGGCATGTTCGATACAATGAATGCCTGAGCCCGGGTCAACGAGGCTGTGTCTCCATCATCCGAACTCTCCTCAGGACTTCCAGGGGTGTGAGGAAATCGACGAACCCACACCGGTTTGCCCAAAAGACCTCCGATCGCCGGAATGTTCCTAAATCCCCACTTCTCATAAAAAGCACACTGACTCACTGTGTACACTGTGCGAGGAAATATCATGACGCCGCACTACTGCGCATTACTGTTTCAGTGTCTGCCACAGCCGGTCCTTTTGCCCAAAAGACCTTTTCTGCGCTGTCTCAGAACCCATTAAGAGGGTAAAGCAGGACACAGAATCTTGTATGATTTAAGGTAAACTGCTCTGATGGCCAGTATTTGGTCCACTTTTACACTGAGAATTACCGTAATGGCCCTCAATATTTGATGATAAGCCTGTGCAGACTAAACCTGATTGTTGATGCACTCTGGAAGAGTGTGTTGTGTTTGATTCGGACAGTATTTCAACATGCGTCGTGTTCAGTATCAGTGTAATGGCATGCTTTGTATCGGTTGTGTTGTGTCCATTGAATTGTAACAGATGTCAAATGTGAAATTATTTTGTCTTAAGCACACAGGTAAAAGCACTTATTTTCTTGTGGTGTTATGTTATTAAAAAAAGGAACCCTTTATGTCATAAATCTATATTTTCCACTGATACGAAGTAGAATGGTTTAACAGTATTGCTCCATTTGCTCGTTTTTCGACAACGGACTTTCTCATTGTTCCATTTTTCCCTAAATAGAAATCCATTATGTAATGATTGGAAAGCAACTGTGTGTATAGTCTGTACTATATGCATAATTCTGATCTGTTTCACATCATCCATCCGGGTTTCTTTTAAAGTAAATCCTTCCACATGGTCGTTTGTGTTCAGTACAGCTCTTTTGCTTGGTCTTCTGGGCCAGTCTCAATCGTACTGTTTTTCCTCATGTGCTCCATAAAACAATGTTTGCATTTTGAAACGTTTGCATATCTGCACTTTAAATGTGTTTGAGTTTCTGTTCAGCAGCAGTCGTTCAGGAGATGTGGTGTTCATGGCGTTTACCTTGGGTCATTAAAGTACAGTGATGTCATAGTAAACGCTACTTTTCCTACATAGCTCTAATTTATGGGAAGATGTCGTGAAGTTGAGATATAAGAACCTGTAATGTTTGTATTATTGGAGCACTTAGGCCTACTGAATTAATAGTTCTTTTATATCTTTGTTTCACTGTTGTGGTCCTAACGTTTGTTTGTGGTCAAACGGAAAGTTGTTAAAGCAAAAAATGCTTCGTCTTTAGGGAAAGAAAACCTTTGCCGAGGAAACGTGCTGTTCTGTTAGTCTGGGGGAGGGAGGGAGGGGGGGGACCGGGCTATTTGGTATGTGAATCTGAACGCATGCTTTGTGTTAAAGAGTATATAATAATAACAATAATAATAATCTATACCGGGAATCTGTCTAGCCTTGTGATAGTGTAGGGTGGTGCATGGACTGTGTTTCAGAGAGCCGGGAATGGAATGTGCAAGGGGTCTGTCTGCAACTCATGTTTCTTTCTGTTCAGATTTGTCATACTTCCTGCAGGATTTACGACGACGAATTTAGCACTAACCGAATAATCGTAAACCCCAACAGCCAGGAAAGCCTAAATGTTATATCATTCTTTGCATTATAAACAAGATTCATATTCAAAAGCAGGGTTTGGGTTCAAGCTTCCTGCAATAAATAGTCTTGAACACATGCATGCTTTGTTCTACAGTATACACCCAGGTGTGCATGTGTGTACACATACAGAGAAATACCTCTGAACATGTATTGCAAACCTGCTCCTCACATCCGAAACGTTTGGAACATCTGACGTTTTTAACTGTGTGGATGTCTCCTGTAACCTTTCATTTGAAGTGTCGGTGGAACTTTGTATTCTGGAACTAAGTAGTCTGTGTGACTGTCCTTTTCGTTTCTCATCTGATGCAGTTTATTTTTAATGTAAAGATTGCAACAAGGAAAAGAAAATGTCTGGTTTGTATCATGCAATGTTATTTGTGTTGGAAATGTTGCACTCTTCATTTTATCACAGAACATTGTTGCAATTGTTTACCAGAGAACTGAGCATGTATGTACATCATATATGAATAATAAAATGTTTTTCAGAAGAATGATTACCCACGTGTGCTTTGTAAAGATTTGATATTTCATAAATACGTCACAGAGATGAACAAAATACAAACAAAATAGACGGTCCATCCATCCATTATCTTCCGCTTTATCCTCTACTAGGGTGTACTAGGTTTCCCTAGGTTTTACTAGGGTGGTGAGGGGTTTCCCATGCCCATCTAGTGGAGAACGTTTCGGTTGCTGACCAGATACACCCAGGACAGGGCACCAATCTATTGCTGGGCACACACTCACTCATACAGACACATAAACACACTCTGGGCAATTTGGACAATTGACCTTGATTCATGTTTTTGGACTGTGGGAGGAAACCGGAGAACCCGGAGGAAACCCACACGGACACTGGTAGAACATGGAACCTTCACCTTTGGGATTGGGATTTGAATCCCTAGTGCTGAGAGGCGAACATGCTAACCACTAACCCACCGTGCCGTCCCAAAATAGCCGGTTAAATATGGTAAAGGTTTTTTTTTTTTTTTTTTTTTTTATTATTTTTTTTAAATAAAAATAATCTTCCGTCCTTATCCAGGAAAGTTTGTCACAGATTCAGCTAATTAATGAATCCTAATCAATGCCCTGGGTGAGTTTTCATGTTCTTTCTGTGTCCATGTGGGTTATCTGAAGGTTCTCTGCTTTCCTCCCACAGTCTAAAACATGGAGTCAAAGTAATTCAAACTAAATAGTGAGTTTATAAGAGTGAGTGTGTGTCCAGTGATTAATGTCCTAAGTTTGCCCAACGCCCCAAACGTGCTCCCCTGGATAGGCATAGAACCCCCCTCCAACCCTAGCCCCTAGTATAGGATTAAGAGAATGAGAAAACAATCCCTGCCTCTGTAGAGTCTTTCTGGTAATTAGTCTGAATTTCAACACACTTTTGCATCATGCATGTGTTGTCTTTTCCATGTTAAGGAATGACTAACGCAATTTCAGCATCACCCCACCCCATCCAGCAAATTTGACATTCTCATGACCATGGTGGATGTAGAAAAAGCTGGAGGTGGGTCAATAAACCCATTTAGATATCTAATCTACCGTATTGGCACTGTTATAGTATACATAATGTGTTTCTAGAGCAGCACAGATAACGCTTCCGGGAAGGTACAGTCATGATTTAATTTATCATTTCTGTGTATGTGTATGTGTGGGGTTCATTCATTCATTCATTATCTCCCGCTTTATCCTCTATTAGGGTCGCGGTGGGGTTCCCCATGCCCATCCAGGGGAGAACGTCTCAGGCGCTAGGCAGATACACCCAGGACAGGGCGCCAATCCATCGCTGGGCACACACTCACTCACACAGACACACTCTATATGGGGCAATTTTGAGAACTCAATTGACTTGATCCATGTTTTTGGACTGTGGGAGGAAAACCCGGAGGAGACACAAGGAGAACATGGATACTCCAGCAGACACAGCAGACTCCATGGAACATGGAAACTCCAGCAGACACAAGGAGAACATGGAAACTCCACCCAGATGGGGATTCGAACCGGGAATCCCTAGCGCTGAGAGGCTAACGTGCTAACCACAAAGCCACCGTGCCCTGTGTGGGGTTCATTCCACAAATTAGGGGGGGGGGGGTTCCCCCATGCACGTCCAGGCGAGAACGTTTCGGGCGCTGGGCAGATACACCCAGGACAGGGCGCTAATCTATTGCTAGTCACACACTCATTCACATACAGTACACACACTCTATATGGGGCAATTTGGAGAACTCAAATGACTTGAACCATGTTTTTGGACTGTGGGAGGAAACCGGAGAGCCCGGAGGAAACCCACGCGGACACGGGGAGAACATGGAAACTCCGATCAGCCACTAGTACAGGGTCTTTCTGCACCTTTTGCTTTGAGTTCTGGGTCAGACTACAACCTTATAACCCTGATTAGAAAATAAATGTTTTTTTTTTTTTTTTTTTTTTTTTTTTTTTTTAATTCAAAGCATTTTTATTAGGAATTTTCATTCTATGGTCTCTATAATGTACACTGATAGATGCAAAAACAGCCAGTCAGCATTACATTGAGTGGAATGCATTTTTCAAATAGTCAAAGTGGGCAGACTTGTTTAAGCCGACAAGTAGACTTGTCCAAAACCTGAACAACCACACCTCGTGGTAAACAGGAACGTTTTGAACAACCCTAAATAAAGTAGTGGGTCATATTACCATCAGTTCAGTTATAATGGTTCATGAGACTGCTTGCAGCTTGAAGTTATTGCTTGCATTCCCTAATAATAGTATTGACTTGTATTATTTATAACTGCTGAGACAGTTTACTTGTGAATCCCAGTTCGAATCCCAATCTGTTCTCTCTGTGTTCAGGTGGGTGTTCTCCGGTTTCTACCCACATACCAAAAACGTGGATTTTAGTTTAAATAGGCTGTTCTAAGTTACCTCTAATTTTTTGGTTTCTGCCCAGTGCACCATGTTCTCCCCTGGATGGGCATTGAATGGCATGTGGAACCCCACCATAAACCGAAAAAAACGAAAGATGATGGGATGAGATTCAGCCACCTCTGACACTTTTTAAAACCACAAATCATTATATATATATATATATATATATATATATTTTTTTTTTTTTTTTTTTTTTTTTTAGTTTTAAAAACACTCAAGAATGCCTAAGAGGAAAACACTGGACTATTCTGAAGTGGCCTTCTATGAGCCCTGACCTAAATCCTATTGAGCATCTTTGGAAGGAGCTGAAACATGCCGTCTGGAAAAGGCACCCTTCAAACCTGAGACAACTGGAGCAATTTGCACATGAAGAGTGGGCCAAAATACCTGCTGAGAGGTGCAGAAGTCTCACTGACAGATACAGGAATCGTTTGATTGCAGTGATTGCCTCAAAAGGTTGTGCAACAAAATATTAAGTTAAGGGTACCATCATTTCTGTCCAGGCCTGTTTCATGAGTTTATTTTTTTAAATAATTCTGTTAAAGCATGGTTGAAAAGCAATGTCTGACTTTCATTTGTACATTTTCATAGAACTTTTATCAGATTAAAGTTATTTCTGTTACCATTGTGGGTTTTTCTGTCATTAACCAAGGGGTACCAACAATTTTGTCCACGTGTGTATCAGGGGGTGGTAGCTCAGTGGTTAGTGTGTTGAGCTATCAATCTGAAGGTTGTGGATTCAAATCCCAGGTCCACTGAAGTTACCAATGTGTCTCCTTCAGCAAGACCCTTAACTTTGGCCAACCCTGTGCGCTGACCCCAACCATCGAGTTGCGATACTTGTAAATCATTTTGGATAAAAGCATCTGCTAAATGACCAAATGTAATGGAATGTAAATGTACATCCAAGACGGTGCAGTGGCTGCTCCGAATACAAAAAGGGCTTTGTCTTTGTATTTATTTGTAAACTTTGTATTTATTGTAATTCTTGTTTTGCACAAGCTAAATTTTACACATGCACTTTTTATTGGGTTGTGCAGTTTCTGTTCCGAGTAGCAACTTGCTCCTGGAGAATAATGTTTCATTCCACTGTATACTCTACACCACTTCTTATTGTTAGAATGCCAAATATAATAGATGGATACTTGTATAAAGGTGTCCTGAATGGGCATGTTCCTCTTTTTAGAGAGCCGAGCTAAAAGAACCAGCTCTCTGAAAAGAGCCGGAATGCACATCACTAGTAACTTTCACCTCGTTTATTTAAGTGAAACAATGGCACACCCCCCCCCCCCCCCCCCCCCCCAAATAGTTATAATGTACCTTCACGGTGTTCCATTCGACAGTTACTATTGTTTCCTAAATTCACGAGTCATGATGATAATGCTGAAAACACAGGTTGAAACATGTGTTTTACGCCCTTGTTTGTTTTACAGCTGAATGTCACACACATTTTTGAATGTCACACACACTTTTTTTTTTTTTAGAGGC
The DNA here is from genome assembly GCA_019802505.1 of Corydoras sp. C115. Classification (NCBI taxonomy): domain Eukaryota; kingdom Metazoa; phylum Chordata; class Actinopteri; order Siluriformes; family Callichthyidae; genus Corydoras; species Corydoras sp. C115. Next base: position 4,712,448 of record JAFMOC010000004.1, read on the forward strand.
ATAAAAAATTGGGAATTTCAACAACGCCGTCACCTTAAATCAGACATCCTGTATGTTTACATTACATTACATTTGGTCATTTAGCAGACACTTTTATCCAAAGCGACTTACAAAGTGAGCACAGGAATGGGCATGGGGAACCCCACCGCGACCCTAATAGAGGATAAAGCGGAAGATAATGGATGGTTTTATTTACATAATTATCATAGAACAGATTGCTACAAAAATAAAATAGAAAATACAAAAACAAGATTCCTCTGCACTGGATTATGCTGTAGAAATTGTAGGAGAGCAGCAGTTGGAGTTGACACACTAACACCTTAATTATGTTCTCTTGCTTTTTCTTTTATCTTTAAATTAATTAATTAATTAATTAATTCATTCATTATCTTCCGCTTTATCCTCTATTAGGGTCGCAGGGGTGGGGTTCTCCATGCCCATCCAGGGGAGAATGTCTCAGGCGCTGGGCAGATAAACCCAGGACAGGACACCAACCTATCGCTGGGCACACACTCACTCACACACACACTCTACATGGGGCAATTTGGAGAACTCAATTGACTTGATCCATGTTTTTGAACTGTGGGAGGAAACTGGAGAACCCGGAGGAAACCCACACGGACACGGGGAGAACATGGAAACTCCACCCAGATTGGGATTCGAACCGGGAATCCCTAGCGCTGAGAGGCGAACGTGCTAACCACTAAGCCACCACCTTATCTTTAAAATGAACTGATAAATAAATGAATTTTCCTGTGCAGGTTGTTTGTGGAGCCGGCTCAATATGAAATTTGAATTTTGCACGGTCTACACTCTGCCTTTGAACTGTCCATCACACTAAAATGTGTCCAAACCTTACTCCGCTTTCTGTCACTCACTTTCTTCACCTAGCCAGCTATTTATTTCTATCTATTTATTGAGCAAACAGGGCGGCACGGTGGCTTAGTGGTTAGCATGTTCTCCTCTCAGCTCTAGGGATTCCCGGTTTGAATCCCAATCTGGGTGGAATTTCCATGTTCTCCCCGTGTCCGCGTGGGTTTCCTCCAAGTTCTCCGGTTTCCTCCCACAGTCCAAAAACATGTCTTGTCCTGTCTAATGCCCGAAACGTTCTCCCCTGGATGGACATCCACCCCCCGCGACCTTAGTACATTTACATTACATTTACATTTGGTTACGCTTTTATCCAAAGCGACTTACAAGGTGAGCACAGTGTTAATCACAACATCCCTGAAACAATGAGGGTTAAGGGTCTGGCTCAAGGACTCACACTGGTAACTTCAATGGACCTGGGATTTGAACCGCCAACCTTCAATATGTGTGTGTAAATGTGTGTGTATATATGTGTGTGTGTATATGTGTGTGTCCTGTTCAGTGCAGTATGTGTATATGTGTGTGTATGTGTGTATGTGTGTGTATATGTGTATGTGTACATGTGTGTGTATGTGTGTGTGTATATGTGTGTGTATATGTGTGTGTATGTGTATATATGTGTGTATATATGTGTATGTGTGTGTGTACATGTGTGTGTATATGTGTGTATATGTGTATGTACATGTGTGTGTGTATGTGTATACATGCGTGTGTATGTGTGTATATATATGTGTGTGTATATGTATGTTGACGGAGTCTGTGCACTGCACTGAACAGGACACACATATACATACACACACACACACACACACATATACATACACACACACACACACATATACATACACACACATGTACACACATATACACACACACACACACATATACACACATATATACACACACACATATACACATATACACACACATGTACACATACACATATACACACGCACATACACACACACACATATATACACACATACACACACACACACATATATACACACATGTACACACACACACACACATACACACGCATGTACACACACACACACATATACACACATACACATTTACACACATATACATACACACACACATACACACACATATATACACAAAAACGGCCCCCAATCAAGAATCCTCGTTCACTTCAAAGAGCCGACTCTTAGAGCCGGTTCGTTCGCGCCGGACTCGTTCAGTCGCTGTGTGAAGGGCAGATGCTGCGTTTCCTCTGTTTACTCTGTAGTCCTGCCTTCTCCTCACATTACAGCCGCTCAGCATTTAAAGGAGCCCCTCTCACACTCACATCAACACACAAGCGACGAGGCGTCCAACAGCGTTTACTCTAAACTCTGCACAACACGCCGTTAATGGTGTTAATTACACATCAGAAAGAGGGCGGCGCGCGGAGCTCGTCTCTGTTTTCCGGCTGCGCTTCAGCCGCACAACATCTCAGACAGATGAGCAGCTCCGACGCGCAGGTTAGTGCCTCGCTTTCCACTTCAGAGACGTTAGGAAGACATCTGTCCAACATCTCAGGTTCAACAGAAACGTTTCACAGGTTCGACTTATTTTATAAGCTTTGTTTCGTTTCAGAACTTTCAAACCTGACTGAAGTTACATGGGCTTCACTGACCGAGGGGAACATACATACTGTACTGCCTGACTGGATTAGCATGTTAGGAGACTGTTTATTATGAATATAGAACATCATAAGGATCTTTAGAATGTCTCAGTGCTTGGGATTCCCGGTTTGAATCCCAATCTGGGTGGAGTTTCCATGTTCTCCCTGTGTCCGTGTGGCTTTCCTCCGGGTTCTCTGGTTTCCTTCAACATTCCATAACCATGGACACATGGTTACATGGGCTTAACTGACCGAGGGGAACATACATACTATACTGCCTGACTGAATTAGCATGTTAGGAGACTCTAGGGATTTGTGGGTTCGAATCCCAGCTCCACTGAAGTTACCAGTGTGGGTTCTTGAGCAAGAACCTTAACCCTCATTGCTCCAGGGATGTTGTGATTAACCCTGTAAGTTGCTTTGGATGAAAGTGTCTGCTAAATGACCAAATGTAAATGAATATAGAACATCATAAGGATATTTAGAATATCTCAGCGCTAGGGATTCCCGGTTCGAATCCCAATCTGGGTGGAGTTTCCATGTTCTCCCTGTGTACGCTTGGATTTCCTCCGGGTTCTCTGGTTTCCTTCAACATTCCATAACCATGGATCAAGGCGTGATCAATTGCCCCATATGGAGTGTCTGTGTGAGTGAGTGTGTGCCCAGCGATAGATTGGTGTCCTGTCCTGGGTGTATCTGCCCAGCGCCCAAAACGTTCTTCCCTGGATGGACATGGGGAACCCCCCCCCCCCCCCCCCCCCCCCGACCCTAGTAGAGCATAAAGAGAATGATAAATGGATGGATTTATTGTCTAAGCTTAAATCCTAAATTACCTACATTGTAAATCAGAATCTGCGCCTGACGAGAAACTAAAAAGTTTCAGGTCAAATTCTTATAATTAACTCACCAAAAGTGAGGTGTAGTCTTTGTACTAGGGATGAGAAGATAAGCATTATTGCAAAATGTTACAATTAATTTATGGTAAGAGTGAATTGGTAAAATTTAGAAAAAAATTAAGTTTAGACCAAATGTCTCAATTTGCATGGAACAAAAATTGCCTGTTTACTTTGTCCTTAAAGAAAACACCTAGTTTTCTTTAAAATAGATAAGAATATGTACTTTAAGGGACAGATAATTTTTTACTTTGATTTTCACTATATTTTGTGCCCTGCATTTTTTTAAATTATTGCATAGTAATTGTATAATCGTGATTGTATTTTAGACAATAATTGTACCATCAAAATCTGTAATCATCTCCATACCCCGCATAAAGCACTGGGTCACCATCGTGCCGGAAATAGAAGGAATTTATTCCAAAAAAAATACAAGCATGCAATTGTTCAATTGTGCCGAGTCATTTAAATATACCTAGACTGAAAATAAGTGTCGTAGGCCCACACCTAACACACTCTTAGCTTCAATTTTACTAATGCAGGAGACTGCATTCCTCTTTGCGACTGTGTTGTGAATGTTTTTGTTCACATCTTGTAATTGTCTGCATTTAGGTTAGTCATTAGTCAGAAGTTTGTTAATTCTTGTCACATAGTTTTGCTTTTGTCTATTTCAACCCACCTTGCTCCCCTGTAGACAGCTTGATTTTATGCGTAAGTTCTGGCATCTGTTTCAGATTTTCAGATCTTACAGAAAGCTTTTTTTATGCCACATCAGCAGCAGATCAATTATTAATTATATATCTTTGGAACTTTGCAGTCTGGCAGGTTTATGTTTTTTTACGTATTCATCAAATCCAGGCTTGATCATCAGATGTCCGAGAATTGTGATTCATTAGTCCAAAGAATTGTGTTTCCACTGCTTTACAGTTTGGTGGTTTGTTTTACATCACTCTGTTTAATGCTTAGCATACTTCGTGGCTGACTTCATAAGGATTACATAGAGTTACAGTACATGTTAATGTCAGATAAGATTTGGTGATATTGTAACTGAGTTCTGGTTCATTTACGTTTCCACTTCAGTAATCCCACTCACCGTTGGGATTCTATTACAGTACACTTGAATTCAGACTCTTTGCAATATCCAATTCTTACATAAATGTTTGTAAAGTCAGGCAACGTGACTTAATGCCTGATTTTATACATTTTCTGGCCTTAGGATTGAATGAAATACCTATACTTGATGATTAAGAATTTTGTTCCAGCACTTTAACCAATAAAATTTATGTTAAGATTAATGCAGAAGAGTTTTTTTAATATTTTATACATTTACATTTAGTCATTTAGCAGACGCTTTTATCCAAAGCGACTTACAAATGAGAACACCACAAGTCAGAAGCCATGGAGAAAACCAACTACACTGTAAAATCATCAAACCTGATTGTTATTAGATGATGCGGCCCCTCCTCCCATTTTTTCCTATTTTTTTTCCTATTTGTTAAAGAGATGCGTCTTCAGTAGTTTCTTAAAACTGTTTAGTGATTCTGCCTTACGGACAGAGTTGGGAAGAACGTTCCACCATTTTGCAGTGGTGAACGCCACGGAGTGAGAATTAGCTCCACGGTGAGGTGGAACCGCCAGGCGGCAATCATCACTGGAGTGAAGTGAACTAGTCGGAGTGTATTTTGAAAAGATAGAGATTTTTGAAAATAGTTTATATGTTCACCATATCAAATTTATATTTTATATATTCACCAACCTTACTAAATGAGTAAGAAATTCATACAGTTTTCAGCAGCGAACAATTTTAAATATATGGCACGTCTAGATTTGTACATGTGCTTTATTTAATATCCTTGCTAATTAATTATTATAAATTAATGTACTTCAATTAAAACCTTTAAAAAGAGTTTTTAAATTTACCAAAAGCTGAAGGTCTCTATTTTTCCTTATTTGTACCAGAAGTTAAAATAATTTTGAAGTTGGTTAAATATCAAAGAAATATTTTTCTTCATTATTCATGAATTGTTGTGCAAATGAATTAGTAACATGCAACTTATTTTTTCCCCACAACTCTTTTGTTTTTCAGAAACCATTTGGTGAATCTTGCGTTTTCTCTGGTGATATGGTGTTAATAAGAATCTATGCATCTAAATCTAAAACAACCTCCAGACAAAGCCCCTGGCAGCATTGAGAGGCAGGCGATCATTCTTTGATGCCAGCTATGAGCCCTCAGCAGCAGCAGGACTGTGAAACAAAGCCAAGGAAAGCAGATGAGGGAGGAGGAGAGATCCTGAAGGCTCAGACATGTCCAGTTTCTCCAGAGGCTCCTGACGGTGGTTGGGGCTGGGTGGTGCTCTTGGCCACCATATTAGTTCTAGCCCTTACGCTCGCCTTCCCGTCCTGCATCGGCATCTTTTACACTGATCTACAGACTGAGTTCAGTGCCAGCAACAGTGAGACATCGTGGGTGCCGTCCATAATGACAGCAGTCTTGCATGCTGGAGGTAGGGTTGCAGGAAATTCATATATTGAATAATTCTATGTAGGCGGCACGGTGGCTTAGTGGTTAGCATGTTCTCCTCTCAGCACTAGGGATTCCCGGTTTGAATCCCCATCTGGGTGGAGTTTCCATGTTCTCCCCGTGTCCGCATGGGTTTCCTCTGGGTTCTCCGGTTTCCTCCCATAGTCCAAAAACATGGATCAAGTCAATTGAGTTCTCCAAAATTGCCCCATATAGAGTGTGTCTGTGTGAGTGAGTGTGTGCCCAGCGATAGATTGGCGCCCTGTCCTGGGTGTATCTGCACAGCGCCCGAGACGTTCTCCCCTGGATGGGCATGGGGAACCCCACCGCGGCCCTAATAGAGGATAAAGCGGAAGATAATGGATGAATGAATGAAGAATTCTATGTATAGAAGTAAAGTTAAAAGACCAAAATATCCTGGTCCTGTTTGTGAAAGCTTTATTAATAATCAATATTACTATGTTTGGTTTACATAATACATCACTAATTATGTGCCATTCAGTCGAAGTGTTACCAGAAGGAACCAAATATTTTAGTTTAATTTGTAAATATTAAATTGGACACAGCACGGTGGCTTAGTGGTTAGCACGTTCGCCTCTCAGCGCTAGGGATTCCCGGTTCGAATCCCCATCTGGGTGGAGTTTCCATGTTCTCCCCGTGTCTGCGTGGGTTTCCTCCGGGTTCTCCGGTTTCCTCTCACAGTCCAAAAACATGGATCAAGTCAATTGATTCTCAAAAATTGCCCCATATAGAGAGTGTGTGTGTGAGTGAGTGTGTTCCCAGCGATGGATTGGCGCCCTGTCCTGGGTGTAACTGCCCAGCGCCCGAGATGTTCTCCCCTGGATGGGCATGGGGAACCCCACCGCGACCCTAATACAGGATAAAGCGGGAGATAATGAATGAATGAATAAATTGGACACTGTTGGCTTTGTCTGCTTTGCCAATCCATCACTGGACACACACTCACTTACCCAGATGCTCACTTTATAGAGGCTATATATATATATATATATATATGAGAGAGAGAGAGAGAGAGAGAGAGAGAGAGAGAGAGAGTGCAGACAATTCACCTTGAATTCATGTTTTTGTAATGTGGGAGGACACTGAAGAACCCAGCGCTGAATGTGTTAACCACGATGCCACTGTATTCAAGGTTTTATTAGCTGCCGTTTAGTTTCTTTTTTGCAGTGCAGCAGAACATAACTATAGATTTTTAAAAATTAATGTAGTAAGTAAATAATTAATTAGTAGTTAGTAATAATTAAGAAGGCAACTTTTTATGTCTAAATGTTACATTCATTCATCCAGGGGAGAATGGAAGACACACACACAAACATACACTGTATAGGGGCAATTTAGAGCAGACCATTCACACTGAATCCATGTTTTTGTGGGGTAACACCAGAGAACCCGGAAAAAGCCCACGCGGACACATGGAGAACATGGAAACTCCACCCAGGTCGGGATTTGGAATTTGAACCCTAGGGCTGAGAGACGAACATGCTAACGACTAAGCCATGTGCCTCCCTAAATGGTACATGTAATCATTAATTAGTTTTGTTGCATTTGACCTCATTTTCTTAATTACATTTCTAAACAAAAAATAGGAATAGTTAATATATTTATTAATGTAAGTAACTTGGATAGATAGAGGGTATATGATTATAACTAATTACACTCAAAGAGTGTTGGCTATAACAGTGTAATAATATTACACTGTTAAATGACTAAAATGTAATAATATATGTAAAAACTTAAAGTACATTAGTTAAAGAATTATGTACCACTTTGATATTCTTTTGATGTTCAAAAAGCTCACATCACATTAGCAGGTTGTTCCAAGGTCAGGATTTTAATCTAGAAGATCAAATATATATTTAGGGATTTGTGTCCATTGGGAAACCAAAGGAATTTGTTTTTTAGGAACTGATGATGATGCCAAGCCCAATCACACAATTACTTTTTCTATTTTCAAAGTTGTTCTGTGGTGTGGAGATCAGGGTTCTCTCACTGGATTCCTCCACAGTATTCTAATAAAATACCAAATATTATCACGATCGGCGGCACGGTGGCTTAGTGGTTAGCACGTTCGCCTCTCAGCACTAGGGATTCCCGGTTCGAATCCCAGGCTGGGTGGAGTTTCCATGTTCTCCCCGTGTCCGCGTGGGTTTCCTCCAGGTTCTCCGGTTTTCCCACAGTCCCACAGTCAATGAGTTCTCATATAGAAAACATGGATCGAAACGTTCTCCCCTGGATGGGCATGGGGAACCCCAGTAGAGGATAAAGCAATTGAGTTGTGCCCAGCTCCAAGCTTGCCCATATAGTTTGCCCCGTTCCTCCCACAGTTCAACAACATGGGTAAAGGTGAATTGGCGTAATTGCCAAATAGTTTGTGTATGTTTGAGTTTCCCCTGTGTCACCCTGTCCTGGGTGTATCTGCCTCACGCCTGAATTGTTCTCCCTTGTTTGGGAATAGGAAAGAGAAATTAAGTGACCCTGCTAGAGAAATTAAGCAGAAGGTAATGAATGAATGAAAGAAGCTGTATCAAGGCTTTAAGATTGTAGGGCTAATTTGAAAAATCTATGAATTAATATCCAGTCTGTTTTTAACCAGCAGTGAATAGAATGTCAGAGTCTTTATATGTGATCATCATTTTCAATGTGGACGAGTATATTGTATCCCTGTATACATCAAGTTCGAATAATTTATTTATAGAGCGCTTTTTACAACAGTACATAGTCACAAAGCAGCTTTACATAGTTCATTCATTAATTATCTCCCGCTTTATCCTCCATTGGGGTCGCGGTGGGGTTCCCCATGCCCATCCAGGGGAGAACGTCTCGGGCGCTGGGCAGATAGACCCAGGACAGGGTGCCAATCCATCGCTGGGCACACACTCACTCACACAGACACACTCTATATGGGGCAATTTTGAGAATTCAATTGACTTGATCCATGTTTTTGGACTGTGGAAGGAAACCGGAGAACCCGGAGGAAACCCACGCAGACACGGGGAGAACATGGAAACTCCACCCAGATGGGGATTCGAACTGGGAATCCCTAGTGCTGAGAGGAGAACGTGCTAACCACTAAGCCACTGTGCCGCCTGTTTTACAGAGTTAAAAGCCTTTAAACATCACACAAACCCAACAATGGTGATAATTACCAGCGAATTGTTGTTGAATTGGGTCCAGGGATTGAGGCAATTTAAAAATACACGGCCAAACTTTTTTCAACAAATCTACTAGTTCTTACATGTATATATTCTAAATGTGTGGCACTCATCATGACTGTGCTCTTTTAAAAGTCATTCATTAAAGTCATGGTTGATTGTAGTAATGAATCATGACTCATTTGACCTGTACTGTTCTTATGCAAAGAAAGCCTACACAAAGATTTTGATTATATTTGTTTTTAGGAGGGTTTTTGTAATCTTGAATGTTTTTTTTTTTTTTTTTTTTTGTTTTGTTTTTTGTAGGTCCGTTATGCAGCATGTTAGTGGAACGCTTAGGTTGCAGAGCAACTGTGATGTTGGGCGGAGTTTTGAGTGGATTAGGGATGGTGGCAAGTTCCTTTACACATTCCATTATTGAGCTGTACATCACAGCCGGGATTATTACAGGTCAGTACAGAACTTTCATAGTCTTGAACACTCAAGACGACCTGCATAGTCTTGAACACTCTGTACTTTAACAACATGTTAATTTGTTTTGAACATCCCTTTAGTATTTCAAAGGTTTGGTGTCTTACTTTTATGTAATCAGCTTTCAATGTTCTGACATCTCATAAATCTTTTTCTATGGAGTGTTAATCTCTATGTGCTAAACTCTTAAACAAAGAAACAGGTATCACATATTTCTCATGTCAACAATGCCCTTGTTTTGCACGATAAAGCAATAAGGCACGAGAGGGGCGTGCATTATTATGAATAAATCACAGGAAAGCAGTATTGTCAGGCTCGATGCATAGCAGAGTTCCGTTACATTTCTTTCTTGTGGTTTATTTAAAGTAATGTACAACCTCGAGTTCCTCATTGCTTTTATAAAACGGTCATAAAAACACGGTTTATTACATAAATGAGTTTATTAATTCCTCTTCCACTTAATCCTCTACTAGGCTCACGGGGGGTTCCCCATCCAGAGGAGAACGTTTCGGGCGCTGGGCACACACTCACTCACTCCAACACACACATTATATAGGGCAATTTAGAGCATTTAATTTACCTTGAACCCATGTTTTTGGACTGTGCGAGAAAACCCGGTTACCCGGTGGTAACCCAGAACCCAGAGGAAACCCATGTGAACATTGGGAGAACATGGACACTCCATCAAGATTGGAATTCAAGCCCAATTCCCCTGCTCTGAGAGGAGAACATGCGAAACAATAAGCCACCATCCCGTCCGATTTCTCTAATGCACCAATTACAATGTGATACTCAAGTGTATTGTATTGTATTTTTTTTTTTAGTTCAACACATTTCCTTTTAAAGGTTGATAGTATTATGTATCAGATGCTTCTATACAGAGCAACATGTTAATGTTGTAAAAAAATTTCCTACTCTTATCAGACCTTTGCATGCAAATACAAAAAACTTTCTACTGGAACAAAGAGGCTAAATGCAAAGTAGATTGCTGTGTCACTGCAGTTTACTGCAAATTTCTGTTTCTATTTTCTGTGTATAGACTTTTCACAAAAAGTTACAAATTAAGGAAGTAAAATTACACATATCCACACGTTTAATCAAATCCCTTGAATAATTGACTTTGTACATCAAAAGAATGTAACCCAACTGTTTCAGTAAACTTTTTAACATTTTAATTCACACATTCGATTTCTTTGAAATGCGACTTCTGCAAAAAAGTCGCATATCTGCGTAATAAAGCGTGTATCTGCGCTGTGAAGATACACGCAGGACAGAGTGCCAATCTATTGCTGGGCACTCACACAGACACACACACACACACTCTATATGGGGCAATTTAGAGAATTCAATTTTACTTTGAATCCATGTTTATGGACTGTGGGAGGAAACCGGAGAACCCTAAACAAACCCATGCGGACATGGGAAGAACCTGAATCTTCAACACTAAGAGGCAAACATGCTAACCTAAGGCGTGCAAAACAAATAATTATATAAATGAAGCAAAGCATCCTCAGTAATTATTTAACAGATGTGTAATATTTGTGAAATAAATACTGAGGATGATTTGCTTCATTTATTTAATTATTTGTTTTTTGATAATTCAAACTTCCTCTTTTGCAAAGATAGCAGTTACAGTTACATTTTCTCATATGATGTTTAATGATTCTGAAAAGCCCACAACAGAGCATTGGAAACCATTCCTTCGCGGGCAATCCCTCTAGATGTCTTGTTGATTTCATGCATCCAAACAGAGTCTGTAAATAAAAATAGGCCACATCACATGTTCACTACCACGGTTCACTTTCAAGACCTTGTGCTGTTCTGCTTGACTGCTTTATAACCACATCTGGTCTTTGTTGTCAGAAAACCATTTGGTTTATTTTTTCAGTTTTTAACGAAATATTACCAAAGATCAAGGGATAAGCAATAACGCATGTTTTTTACTGCCTTTTTTTTTGTTTAGAAGGGATGCCTGTGTTTATGAGTGAGAGTATAAAATGTGTGTATATCACTTGGGTGACTTCTACAAGCATGAATACAATCAACGTTGCTAAAAATCTGCGGATGTTTGGACAAATTCACCTCTCAGCACTAGGGATTCCCGGTTCGAATCCCAATCTGGGTGGAGTTTCCATGTTCTCCCTGTGTCCGCGTGGGTTTCCTCCGGGTTCTCCGGTTTCCTCCCATAGTCCAAAAACATGGATGAAGTCAATTGAGTTCCCCAAATTGCCCCATATAGAGTGTGTCTGTGTGAGTGAGTGTGTGCCCAACGATGGATTGGCGCCCTGTCCTGGGTGTATCTGCCCAGCGCCCGAAACGTTCTCCCCTGGATGGGCATGGGGAACCCCACCGTGACCCTAATAGAGGATAAAGCGGAAGAAATGGGACAAAATCACCTAAAGGTTTCCTTAGTTTTGAAAAAATGTTAATGGATTATTGCATCGAAACAGATTTTACAACAGACAAATTCTGCAGTTTCCATAGAGACCATTTATTTGCTTGCATCTCTACGTTGGTTACCTGTTGTCTCAGAATATTAGCACAGCAAGTGAGATAGAAGAGACCAGTTCTATTTCTGAAGGACTACAACAAATGCAAACCTAAAAGCTCAAATGTTCTGCAAATAGTAACAAACTGAAATCTTTGAGATAAAGCTTAGCTTTTATCCTTAAGATGAAAACGTAACCAAGAAATATACGATGGAGACTTAGACACAGGGCGGCACGGTGGCTTAGTGGTTAGCACGTTCTCCTCTCAGCACTAGGGATTCCCGGTTCGAATCCCCATCTGGGTGGAGTTTCCATGTTCTCCCCCGTGTCTGCGTGGGTTTCCTCCGGGTTCTCCGGTTTCCTCCCACAGTCCAAAAACATGAATCAAGTCAATTGAGTTCTCCAAATTGCCCCATATAGAGTGTGTGTGTGTGTGTGTGAGTGAGTGTGTGCGTGCCCAGCGATAGATTGGCGCCCTGTCCTGGGTGTATCTGCCCAGCACCTGAAACGTTCTTCCCTGGATGTGCATGGGGAACCCCCCCCCCCCCACTATAATGACAAAACACATTAGGACACCTACAAAATTTATCTGCAGAAGATTTATTGCAGCTCTACCACTGTTTTATTGCAGCTCAACCACTGTTCTAATTCACAACTTATGTTTAAAGTGTGCGGCACGTTCTCCTCTCAGCACTAGGGATTCCCGGTTCGAATCCCCATCTGGGTGGAGTTTCCATGTTCTCCCCGTGTCTGCGACCCTAATAGAGGATAAAAGCGGAAGATAATGAATGAATGGTTAATGTGAGTTCAGGGCTCTGCAAGCCGGTCATGTCCTTTTACATCAAACTCAATTTAACATTCATTCCTGGACCTTGCGTCATGCACAGACACATTTGATGCTAACATTTCAAAATATGTGGTGTGTGACTGACTTAAGAGAATTACAATATCAAATAATATTATAGGGCGGCACGGTGGCTTAGTGGTTAGCACGTTCCCCTCTCAGCACTAGGGATTCCTGGTTCGGGTCCCAATCTGGGTGGAGTTTCCATGTTCTCCCTGTGTCCATGTGGGTTTCCTCCGGCTTCTCCGGTCCCCCACAGTCCAAAAACATGGATGAAGGTCAATTGAGTTCTCCAAATTGCCCCATATAGAGTGTGTCTGTGTGAGTGAGTGAGTGTGTGCCCAACGATAGATTGGCATCCTGTCCTGGGTCTATCTGCCCAGCGCCCGAGACGTTCTCCCCTGGATGGGCATGGGGAACCCCACCGCGACCCTAATAGAGGATAAAGCGGAAGATAATGGATGGATGGAAAAATAATATAATAATGACATTTTTAATGTTTAATGTTGTAAATATGTGTTTCTTTTCTTCTACAGGTCTTGGTTTTTGTTTCAGCTTCCAGCCTGCTGTCACTATCCTGGGTCACTATTTTGTTCGCCGCCGTGCCTTTGCCAATGCCATGTCATCGACAGGTACAGCGTTGGGGCTGTGCACACTGCCTTTCCTGGGGCATTACTTACACAGTGAACTGGGCTGGAGGGGCAGTTTCCTGGTTCTGGGTGCTGTGCTGCTTAACTGTTGTGTGTGTGGCGCTGTCATGAGGCCGCTTCGGCCACGTAAACGAACACAGCTGAAAGAAAAGGAGAACGGCATCACACCTCTATCTGGGGGGGGTATAAGGGTACGGGTTTTGTCAGTGTGCGCGAATTTGAAATCCTCTTTTTGTCAGCACATGGCTTTTGATTTGTTCTGCAGTAACAAGCGATTTTGTGTCTTCTCTCTGGGCATCACTTGGATGATGCTGGGCTTCGTGGTGCCCCTGGTTTTTCTCATCCCCTACGCTACAGAAAACGGCATGGAGCCCAGCCGAGCCGCTCTGCTGCTTTCCATCATGGGCTTCATCAACATCTTTGTGCGCCCACCTGTCGGATTGCTCTTCAGCATGACGTGGTTCAAAGGCCGTCATGTTTACGTGTTTTCAAGTGCACTGCTACTGAATGGACTGAGCAACTGTATTTGCTGCATCTCACCCAATTTCCCCGTCCTCTTGATTTATGTGCTGTGCTATGGTCTGTCCATGAGCATAGTTGGTTCGCTTATGTTTACCGTCCTCATGGACATAGTGGAGATGAGCCGCTTCCCTTCAGCACTTGGCCTCCTGTCTATTATGGAGAGTGTCACACTTTTGATTGGGCCTCCACTTGCAGGTAAGTGTGTGTGAGTGTGGTGGATGTTAGGACATAATGCAGGTGCCGATCGTCCATGCTGCTTTGTAATGTCTGTCACTCGTGTATATAATTAATATGAACAAAATTACATATTGTGTATATAACAAAATTCCCAGGGACTTGAAATAAACTTTGCAGAACATTTACATTTAGTCATTTAGCAGAAACGTTTATCCAAAGCAGCTTCCAAATGAGAGAACAGCACAAGTCAGAAATTTATAGAAAAATCTCTGTAGTATTAGCAAACCTGATCACTATTCACTCTGGCTTCTATGTCAAGATATACCCTTTTTACATTAAGTGTTTGTGGAAAAGGGTGGCACGGTGGCTTAGTGGTTAGCATGTTCTCCTCTCAGCACTAGGTTTGAATCCCAATCTGGGTGGAGTCTCCATGTTCTCCCCGTGTCTGTGTGGGTTTCCTCCAGGTTCTCCGGTTTCCTCCCACAGTCCAAAAACATGGATCAAGGTCAATTGAATGCTCCAAATTGCCCCATGTAGAGTGTGTTTGGGAGTGAGTGTACCCAGTGATAGATTGGCACCCTGTCCTGGGTGTATCTGCCCAACGCCCGAGACGTTCTCCCCTGGATGGGCATGGGGAACCCCCCCTGCGACCCTAATAGAGGATAAAGCGGAAGATAATGGATGAGTAGATGGATGTTATTGGAAAAGATGTGTTTTAAGTTGTTTCTTAAAGATGATCGGTGACTCAGTTGGGAAGATCGTTTCACCATTTAACGGTGGTGAACGCTACAGAGTGAGAATTAGCACCACGGTGAGGTTAATGCACCAGGTTACATTCATCACCTGTAGGCCAGAGTCAGTGCCTTGATCTGAATGAGAACAGCTACAGCTATGTTGTTGCTTTATCTTTCCCCTCATTGATTTATTTTATTATGTAAAAGGAAAATCAAGAGATCCCATTAGTAGTGTACAATATAATTGCTCGATAGATGAGAGTTTTTTATATTTAATTAAATGTAAAACATGCAGTGAGTAATCTCAGTGGAAAAGTATGCATTTCAGTTTTTTGAGTAATAAAAGATTAAACACTGATGTAGCACTGTTTAAAACATGATGCTGTAAATTCATATTTTATTTTGTGTACCGGGTGAGGCCTTTTATTCATTCATTCATCCGCTAGGGTCGCGGTGGGGTTCCCCATGTCCATCCAGGGGAGAACGTCTCGGGCGCTGGGCAGATACACCCAGGACAGGGCACCAATCTATCGCTGGGCACACACTCACTCACACAGACACACTCTATATGGGGCAATTTTGAGAATTCAATTGACTTGATCCATGTTTTTGGACTGTGGGAGGAAACCGGAGAACCCGGAGGAAACCCATGCAGACACGGGGAGAACATGGAAATCCACCCAGATGGGGATTCGAACCGGGAATCCCTAGTGCTGAGAGGAGAACGTGCTAACCACTAAGCCACCGTGCCGCCCAAGGCCTTTTATGTTTCCAAAATATTGAACAGTTTTACTAACATTCACTTGAATACCAAGAAGTTGTTACAGACATTCCTAATGGCTTAGTTACTAAATTTTCTCATAAACTACTTGTGCTAATTAAGATCATAGAATTAATGATGTCTATCCCATCGCTCACTGGGTGAAAAGTGGGAGAACACCCAGGAACTTGCATGTTTTTGGGATAGCACCAACGAAAACCCAAACAGACTTGGGACAAAGACGGGGACCAGAACTTCCAAACTGAAAGAACCCAGTCTAATCAAACCCAGGACCTTTTTACAGTGAGGTGACAGTTCTTCTTACTCACTGTGATACCCTTTGCTAATTAATAATATATTAAAAATGCAGTATAGCCATAGTCATTCATTCATTATCTTCCGCTTTATCCTCTATTAGGGTCGCGGTGGGGTTCCCCATGCCCATCCAGGGGAGAACATCTCTGGTGCCGGGCAGACACATCCAGGACAGGGCGCCAATCCATCGCTGGGCACACACTCACTCACACGAACACACTCTACATGGGGCAATTTGGAGAACTCAATTGACTCGATCCATGTTTTTGGACTGTGGGAGGAAACCGGAAAACCCGGAGGAAACCCACACATACACGGGGAGAACATGGAAACTCCACCCAGATGCAGATTCGAACCGGGAATCCCTAGTGCTGAGAGGCGAACGTACTAATCACTAAGCCACCGTGCCGCCCAGTATAGACATAGTGTTTAACATAAAAAAAAAAACACAGGAAAAAAATTCTGTCAATTTTCAAATACTTATGTGACTGTTGACTGTTGGTCATATTATATTAAAATGTAGACTGTATCTGTAATTTTGTTATATTGACAAAATATAAACTACATAAAAATTGTTTAAGATGTTGGCCAGATAAATGCAGCATTTACACTGTATTGATTTGAATGCAGTATGTGTAAATGATTATTTATGTTTTCAAGATTTATTTAATATTAAATTAATCTTAATGATTAAAAACAGTATTTAATAATAAACTATAATATAATAAAATAATATTAATAATAATAAAATATTTAGTCATGTGCTTCCCACTGAATCCGTATTTATTAACATACCTTGTGCTGTATTTTTATGCCCTTGCTGATCTTTGCATGTGAATGTAATACTCTGTGTCTATACACGGAAGGAACAGGAGAGAATGGAATGTTCCTTGCACTGATAGAAAAACCTAGAGGACAAGCTGCAGGTGGTGCCAGGATCTTTTAGGTCCATCGTGTGAGCTTGACTGAGTTGCTGGCGCACTTGTGTAAGCCTTCTGCCAAATCAAAATGTCAAACATGTAACTCAACTCTATGCAGTGGCTGGAAATGAATGTCTCTCCACTTTAGTTCCCTTGAAAGAGATACAATCTAACTGTGTGATCTTTCTTCATAAATAGCTTTATTTTTAGTCTGTGACCAAATTATTGCTTATTAAATACTTGTGGTGTTAAATCCGCGCAAATTTTGCCCCAACAAAGTGAAGTTTGTTCAACTAAGCATGACATTGCTCAACCTGCGAGTCCTGCATAAACTGTGAGTGAAGCACAGGACATTTGATTCATATCTACATAGATTACAATAAATAAAAGGTCAACTAATATCACGAGATTAGGTAATAATAAATTATTTAGTTTGGATTAGAGGAGGGCGGCACGGTGGCTTAGTTGTTAGCACGTTTGCCTCTCAGCGCTAGGGATTCCCGGTTCGAATCCCCATCTGGGTGGAGTTTCCACGTTCTCCCCGTGTCTGCGTGGGTTTCCTCCGGGTTCTCCGGTTTCCTCCCACAGTCCAAAAACATGGATCAAGTCAATTGAATTCTCAAAATTGCCCCATATAGAGTGTGAGTGTGTGCCCAGCGATGGATTGGCGCCCTGTCCTGGGTCTATCTGCCCAGCGCCCGAGACGTTTCCCCTGGATGGGCATGGGGAACCCCACCGCGACCCTAATAGAGGATAAAAGCGGGAGATAATGAATGAATGAATGGATTAGAGGACGGAATAATATAATAACTAATTTTGATTTACAATACAGTAATTCAGGATTAAAATACAGAATGTCAGCCTGTCTCTGAATAACAGCTTGTTTGGAACCTGAAAATTCATGATTTTCTAACACCGTACAAGAATACATCCAAATATTGTGTTTGTTCTGCATTCGCTGTCCTTAAACTGAAAGATATGAAAGTACCCAAAGAAAGATATTTAAGAAGCAAGAAGGTTTAGTTTAAATGTCCAAATTGGCAGCTTTGTTGGATTTGAACCCCAACCCCATCACCCTACTCAATCAGCTACCACACAGATGGAGTGAACATCACTGAATCACTGAAAAAAAAAAAAAAAAGTGTTCAAACCCACACACACTATATGGGGGCAATTTAGCAGACAATTCACCTTGAATCTTTGCTTTTAGATTGTGGGAGGAAACTGGAGAACCAAAGGAAATGCATGTGGACGTGGGGAGATCATGGAAACCACATAGGTTTGGATTCGAACCTGGATCTCCAGCCTTGAGGGGCAAACTTGCTAACCACCAAGCCACCACGCCACCCACATGCTAAAAATCGTATCGCATTATGTTCCATTTAAACCTATACTAGGGACCATGTCCATCCAGAGGAGAACAGTTTGGGTGGTGGGCAGATACATCCAGGACAGGGTACCAATCCATAGCTGGGCTCACACACAGACTCGCACACACAGACTATATAGGGGCAATTTACAACAGCCAATTTACCTAGAATCTATGTTTTTGACTTGTGGGAGGAAACCAGAGAACCCACGCGGACACGGGGAGAACATAAGTGGAGAACGTGCTAATCACTAAATTTGTTTCACTGCTCTTCTGCTTTTCACTATTCGTTGACTGTGTATATTAAACATACTTTTTTAGGTTTATTGTAGTGCGGCACGGTGGCTTAATGGTTAGCATGTTCTCCTCTCAGCACTAGGGATTCCCGGTTCGAATCCCCATCTGGGTGGAGTTTCCATGTTCTCCGTGTCCACGTGGGTTTCCTCCGGGTTCTCCGGTTTCCTCCCACAGTCCAAAAACATGGATCAAGTCAATTGAGTTCTCCAAATTGCCCCATATAGAGTGTGTCTGTGAGCGAGTGTGTGACCAGCGATAGATTGGCGCCCTGTCCTGGGTATATCTGCCCAGCACCCGAAACGTTCTCCCCTGGATGGGCATTCGGAACCCCTCCGCGACCCTAATAGAGGATAAAGCAGAAGATAATGGATGGATGGAGGTTTATTGTATGTATCCAGTGTTCTGTGGTCTGTATGCTTAAATTCCCCTAATGCTTTTTTTCCTTGTTGATTTAGGTTGGCTGGTGGACAGTACTGGTATCTATACCTACATGTTTGTGGCCTCCTCTGTGACCGTAGTTTCTTCAGCACTGTTCCTCACTGTGTCTTTTTACTACCTTGACCACCGAGATGCGACACACATAAAGCCATCACCTAAGCCAGCATCACCGTCCACATGCAAAAGTCTGACGGCCGACTACCAGCCGGTCGCTGTGTCTGTGGGGCAAGAAGACATGCAGTCCGCTGTCGAAACTGAGCGGGACACCAGTGTATGAACAGAACACCAGGCCAGGTCCGTTTAAAATGGACATATCGTTTTAACCAGGTTTAAACGTATATGATTGTATCTGAAGCATTTTAACAGTGCCACTATTATATATCGTAATATAGATTATAATGATGATAATCAGAAGCATTATATTTACATAATCCAAATGAGTACCAGTATGAAGAGCTGTTTTACATTCAGTTTATCTTTGCTGCATTTACTTCAGCCAGTATAATCCAAAATATGCCTAAATCCATTGAATGCACTCTTGGTCATAATGTTTTCATGGATTTTTTTTCCTTTTTATTTCTGTTTTATATTATGACATGAATGAAGTCAATGACCAGCTTCTCATTGTTTTCAGAATATCAAAGTTTACAATCATGAAATTACATTTCATTAACTTTGTTCTGCCAAAAGGTTTTCTAATTACTCATTGTGCTTTTGTATTCTGCCCATGTGGATTTATCGGTCATCAGAGCATTAAATGCTGAGCTCGTGCGCTTAGCTCAGTCACTGCTTAAGAAACTCATCATGCTACTGACCACAGTTCCATGTTCCTTTAAGTTAAATACACTACACTTATCTTACAGTCAAGGACACAACCCAAATGCATATTTGAGTTGTGACACAGGTGATTTTCACTGTTAAGATGCCTTACTATATCAGGGAGCTTTACACTAATCATTAGCTGTATAAGGGTGTTTCTGTTTTCCCAAAGTTAATCTGCACTGTATACCAAAGTCCTGCTGGTTCCAGTGTGTTACATTTAAGGTTATTAAAGACGGAGGGATGTACTGTTAATCTTAAACCTTGCATTGTCATTTACCAGCTTTCTTAAGATCATTTAAGTAAATGGACTGATTACATAATGTATTTAGTGTTTTAATACAACTAAATATATTCATTTATATTATTTATGAATTATCATATATTATTATATGATATGTTATGCAGCATAAATCAGTGTTGCACTGCTTACTGAATATTAAAGTCAATTAATCTTATTTTCTGGAGTTTTTCTGGACTGTTAAAAACAATATGACAATGGTAGAGATATTATATATATAGACTGATATACAGTACCAGTCAAAAGTTTGGATACACCTCCGTGCGCCATCGTATATTTCCTACACTTGCCGTATAGATGGACTTTGTAGTTTTACAATTACGGACTGTTGCATTACTTCATTCATTAATTCATTATCTTTCGCTTTATCCACTAGCAGGGTCGCAGGGGGGGGTTCCTCATGCCCATCCAGGGGAGAAACTTTTGGTTGCTGGGCAGATACACCCAGGACAGGGCGCCAATCCATCGCTGGGCACACTCACTCCCTCACATACACACACACTCTATATGGGGCAATTTGGAGAATTCAATTGACTTGATCCATGTTTTTTTTTAGACTGTGGGAGGAAACCCACGTGGACACGGGGAGAACATGGAAACTCCACCCAGATTGGGATTTGAACCGGGAATCCCTAGCGCTGAGAGGCACTCACTCTGTATAAATATTGCTGCTGTAGTTTCATTTAAGCACCTCACTGACACCGCTGGGATAGGAATAATGCACAAACTAAATAATCCCTGCTCTGTGGTGGTACTATTGGGGTCCTGACCATTAGAACAGAGTAAAGGGGACTAACACGGTATGTACATTAGTTCACAAACAGATGGACCACAGTTTTGAATTGTAGAACTACAAAGTCCAATTTTACAGTGAGTGGCGCAAAAACAAGATGTGTCCAAACTTTTGTCTGTCTGTAACAACTTTGCAATATAAAAGCTGGTATACTGGTGGCCCACTGGTATAACATTTGCTTAATGAAGATGACACTCATAGAAACCTCACAGCAACAATGTTCTGAGCTAACTTCCCCTGTCTGAGTTTTCTCTGATTCCACAACGTGCATTTGAGGTGAACTGGAGATACCAAATTGCCCTCAAGTGTCAGTATTTGTCTGTCCTGTTGTTTAAACAAATTAAACATGTCTTTACCATGTGCTTCCTGTCCAGGTGGTTTCCCAACTATTCGTTCAGTTATATCCTGGGGGGAGGGGGATTTAATTGTTTTTAAAAATTTGGCAGAACCAAAGACAAATATGCCGCATTATATGGTGTTTTCTTGGAAATGTACTTTCCTCCCATTATCCAGAGACACGCTAATTGTGCTTAATTGCGCTCAAGCCAACTATTTGTTCTACAGCCAACTATTGGGAATACGGTCTGTAAAACGTCCAGATTAAAATACTGCAATACAGTACAATAAAAGTGATAGCTTCACTGTGATCATAACTCTTAACCTGAAGTTGAATGTAAATTTCACATTGAACATTTAGTTTAATCATTTACTGTTAAGAAATTATTTACTATGCATTCAGATGTAAAATTTCATTAAAAAATGTTAAGGTTTCACAAATGTTTTTTTTTTCCATGTCTGTACCTTTTATCTAAAGCACACTGACTCTCAGTATATTTACATATATAATAATATGATGGACACAAGATTGTGGCATATGATGTGTACCATTACATCTAAATCATAGGTGTCAAACTCAACAGAATAAGAGATCATTTTACGTTGATCTATTATTATTGTTATTAATGACCTGGCAATATGGTTTTTCTGACCATCCTCATAAATTTGTAAGATTTTAATGGCGAGCA
This sequence comes from Corydoras sp. C115, assembly GCA_019802505.1. NCBI lineage: Eukaryota > Metazoa > Chordata > Actinopteri > Siluriformes > Callichthyidae > Corydoras > Corydoras sp. C115. The sequence continues at coordinate 4,734,459 of JAFMOC010000004.1, forward strand.
AAAATATTTAAAGATATTTAAAATTCAAGTTTATTTTTGTAAAATGGACCAAGAGAAAATACAACTGACTGTTTTGATTTGTTTTTTTTGTTTTTTTTTTGGAAAAGCATCATTTAAAAAAAAATTTTTGCAGCATGTTCATATTTGTAACTTTTCTGATTTTGACAAGAGATATTTTTATAGAGAACAACTTATTTTAAGAGGGCGGCACGGTGGCTTAGTGGTTAGCACGTTCTCCTCTCAGCGCTAGGGATTCCCGGTTCAAATCCCAATCTGGGTGGAGTTTCCATGTTCTCCCCGTGTCCATGTGGGTTTCCTCAGGGTTCTTTGGTTTCCTCCCACAGTCCAAAAACATGGATCAAAGTCAATTGAGTACTGGAATTTGCCCCATATAGAGTGTGTTTGTGTGAGAGTGTGTGCCCAGCGATAGATTGGTGCCCTGTTCTGGGAGTTTTTATTCCTTTTCATGGTCAAAAACATTTACTTTTGGTGTGTTCAATGAATGTTTATCCTGTTCGACCCGCATCTCAAAATGTGTTTTGAGTTTTGGCCCCCGGGGCATTTGAGTTTGACACCCCTGATATAAAGTAACCTTTATACTTGCCTCCATCCATCCATCCATTATCTTCCGTTATCATTATCTAGCTTTATCCTCTACTAGAACATGAATTTAAATTATTCAAGACATATAATAATGCAATTAAAACAGTATTAAAATAACTATACTGCATGTATGTGGGTTGAGCCACTGAACTCAAATGTATGGTAATATCCTCACCCTTCGAAAAATGAGGTGCACTTCACTGTAAAATGCTTTACGGTTTTGAACCTGAAGCTTTCTGTCCAGGGCTTTTTGGTACCGCTTCAGTTCCTGGTCTTCAGCCTTAAAGCTCCTCATTGTCTTTATAGAGCCAATTGTAGAAGTTGCCAGCTGCTCGATCTCAGCCTTGCAGTCCTGAAGCTCTCTGGATGTTTTCTGTTCATTAAAAGAAAGTTTTAAGCTGATGCTCAAACAGATGTGGTAAAGGAAAGAAAACAGTTCTACAGATTATAGAAATGTTATTTCATAATATTACCTTGACCACTTAATCCTCTACTAGAGTACTGAGGGGGTTCTCATGTCTATTGCTCTTAAACTCACTTTACATGCATATGTATGTACGTATATGTACATCCATCCATCCATTATCTTCCGTTTTATCCTCTAGCAGGGTTGCGGTGGGGTTCCCCATGCCCATCCAGGGGAGAAAGTTTTGGGTGCTGGGCAGATAGACCCAGGACAGCGCCAATCCATCGCTGGGCACACACTAACTCACACACACACAAACACACTCTATATGGGGCAATTTGGAGAACTCAATTGACTTGAGTCATGTTTTTGGACTGGGAGGAAACCGGAGAACCCGGAGGAAACCCACGCGGACACGGGGAGAACATGGAAACTCCACCCAGATGGGGATTCGAACCGGGAATCCCTAGACCTTTATACTTTTGCACTTTTTCTAGCCCAAATGAAGCATCAGACTTCATTCATTCATTCATTCATTCATTATCTTCCGCTTTATCCTCTATTAGGGTCTCGGTGGGGTTCCCCATGCCCATCCAGGGGAGAACGTCTCGGGCGCTGGGCAGATACACCCAGGACAGGGTGCCAATCCATCGCTGGGCACACACTCACTCACACAAATACACACACACACACACTCTATGGTGCAATTTGGAGAACTCAATTGACTTGATCCATGTTTTTGGACTGTGGGAGGAAACCGGAGAACCTGGAGGAAACCCACGCGGACATGGTTAGAACATGGAAACTCCACCCAGATGGGGATTCGAACCGGGAATCCCTAGACCTTTATACTTTTATACTTTTTCTAGCCCAAATAAAGCATCAGACTTCATTCATTCATTCATTATCTCCCGCTTTATCCTCTATTAGGGTTGCGGTGGGGTTCCCCATGCCCATCCAGGAGAGAACGTCTCGGGCGCTGGGCAGATACACCCAGGACAGGGCGCCAATCCATCGCTGGGCACACCCTCACTCACACAGACACACTCTATATGGGGCAATTTGGAGAACTCACTTGACGAGCCATGTTTTTGGACTGTGGGAGGAAACCGGAGAACCCGGAGGAAACCCACGCGGACACGGGGAGAACATGGAAACTCCACCCAGATGGGGATTCGAACCGGGAATCCCTAGACCTTTATACTTTTATACTTTTTCTAGCCCAAATGAAGCATCAGACTTCATTCATTCATTATCACCCGCTTTATCCTCTATTAGGGTCTCGGTGGGGTTCCCCAAGCCCAACCAGGGGAGAACGTTTCGGGCGCTGGGCAGATACATCCAGGACAGGGCGCCAATCCATCGCTGGGCACACCCTCACTCACACAAACACACACACACTCTATATGGGGACATTTGGAGAATTCAATTAACTTGATGCATGTTTTTGGACTGTGGGAGGAAACCGGAGATCCCGGCGGAAACCCACGCGGACACGGGGAGAACATGGAAACTCCACCCAGATGGGGATTCGAACCGGGAATCCCTAGACCTTTATACTTTTGCACTTTTTCTAGCCCAAATGAAGCATCAGACTTCATTCATTCATTCATTCATTCATTATCTTCCGCTTTATCCTCTATTAGGGTCTCGGTGGGGTTCCCCATGCTCATCCAGGGGAGAACGTCTCGGGCGCTGGGCAGATACACCCAGGACAGGGTGCCAATCCATCGCTGGGCACACCCTCACTCACACAAATACACACACACACACTCTATGGTGCAATTTGGAGAACTCAATTGACTTGATCCATGTTTTTGGACTGTGGGAGGAAACCGGAGAACCCGGAGGAAACCCACGCGGACATGGTTAGAACATGGAAACTCCACCCAGATGGGGATTCGAACCGGGAATCCCTAGACCTTTATACTTTTGTACTTTTTCTAGCCCAAATAAAGCATCAGACTTCATTCATTCATTCATTATCTTCCGCTTTATCCTCTATTAGGGTCGCAGTGGGGTTCCCCATGCCCATCCAGGGGAGAACGTCTCGGGCGCTGGGCAGATACACCCAGGACAGGGCGCCAATCCATCGCTGGGCACACACACACACACACACACAAACACACTCTATATGGGGCAATTTGGAGAACTCACTTGACGAGCCATGTTTTTGGACTGTGGGAGGAAACCGGAGAACCCGGAGGAAACCCACGCGGACACGGGGAGAACATGGAAACTCCACCCAGATGGGGATTCGAACCGGGAATCCCTAGACCTTTACACTTTTATACTTTTTCTAGCCCAAATGAAGCATCAGACTTCATTCATTCATTCATTATCACCCGCTTTATCCTCTATTAGGGTCGCGGTGGGGTTCCCCATGCCCATCCAGGAGAGAACGTCTCGGGCGCTGGGCAGATACACCCAGGACAGGGCGCCAATCCATCGCTGGGCACACCCTCACTCACACAGACACACTCTATATGGGGCAATTTGGAGAACTCAATTGACTTGATCCATGTTTTTTGGACTGTGGAAGGAAACCGGAGAACCCGGAGGAAACCCACGCGGACACGGGGAGAACATGGAAACTCCACCCAGAAGGGGAATCGAACCGGGAATCCCTAGACCTTTATACTTTTTCTAGCCCAAAGGAAGCATTTGGTAGCCAAAATGAAGCATCAGACTTTTATTCTGAAACAAGGCTTGCTTTGCTCTGTTTGATGCTGTGTCCCTCTGCTGGTGAGGTTATTCAGTGTAAAACGCTCATTAAAGAGGAAACTTGAATGTCTTTCTGTGAATCGACGTCGTTAATGTTAATGTTAATGTTAATGTTAATGTTAATGTTAATGTTAATGTTAATGTTAATGTTTTTGTGTTAGTTGTGGTCAGTAATGAGGACGCGCACACTTGCTGTATTGTTTCCTGAGCAGTGAGGATGTTAATGGTTTGCAGCTGAAGGCGGGTCTGTATCTGTTCCTGAAAGTGAAAGTAAAACTTGGTTCCACACGACAAGCTGTTTTGAGTTTGTTTTCTGAGGTAAGTCAGAATGGAGTGTAAATACAGGATTAGATTTGCTATAAACTGTTATGATAACGCGGTTAAACATTATTGTGAGAGTTGAATTGTGTTAGGCGGCACGGTGGCTTAGTGGTTAGAACGTTCTCCTCTCAGCGCTAGGTATTCCCGGTTCGAATCCCCATCTGGGTGGAGTTTCCATGTTCTCCCCGTGTCTGCGTGGGTTTCCTCCGGGTTCTCCGGTTTCCTCCCACAGTCCACAAACATGGTTCAAGTCAATTGAATTCTCCAAAATTGCCCCATATAGAGTGTGTCTGTGTGAGTGAGTGTGTGCCCAGCGATGGATTGGCGCCCTGTCCTGGGTCTATCTGCCCAGCGCCCGAGATGTTCTCCCCTGGATGGGCATGGGGAACCCCATCGTGACCCTAATATAGAATATAGTATAGTTAATTAATTGGTATTTTTTTATGAATCATGTGTTGGGTGGCATGGTGGCTTAGTGGTTAGAACGTTCTCCTCTCAGCACTAGGGAGCCCCGGTTCGAATCCCCATCTGGGTGGAGTTTCCATGTTTTCCCCGTGTCTGCGTGGGTTTCCTCTGGGTTCTCCGGTTTCCTCCCACAGTCCAAAAACATGGATCAAGTCATTTGAATTCTCCAAAATTGCCCCATATAGAGTGTGTCTGTGAGTGAGTGTGTGCCCAGCGATGGATTGGCGCCCTGTCCTGGGTCTATCTGCCCAGCGCCCGAGATGTTCTCCCCTGGATGGGCATGGGGAACCCCATCGTGACCCTAATATAGAATATAGTATAGTTAATTAATTGGTATTTTTTTATGAATCATGTGTTGGGTGGCATGGTGGCTTAGTGGTTAGAACGTTCTCCTCTCAGCACTAGGGATTCCCGGTTCAAATCCCCATGTGGGTGGAGTTTCCATGTTCTCCCCGTGTCTGCGTGGGTTGCCTCCGGGTTCTCCGGTTTTCTCCCACAGTCCAAAAACATGGATTAAGGTCAATTGAATTCTCCAAAATTGCTCCATATAGAGTGTGTCTGTGTGAGTGAGTGTGTGCCCAGCGATGGATTGGCGCCCTGTCCTGGGTCTATCTGCCCAGCGCCCGAGACGTTCTCCCCTGGATGGGCATGGGGAACCCCACCGCGACCCTAATAGAGGATAAAACGGGAGATAACGAATGAATGAATGAATTGTGTTAATTTCACGTTGCACTTATTTTGAAACATTAGCAACAACAATGAGTACTAACGACATGACTTTTCGTCTTTTTGTAACGCGTTATGTTATGCAAATAATCATTGTACTAGTTTAATCAGAGGTCGGCACGGTGGCATAGTGGTTAGCATGTTCTCCTCTCACCGCCTGGTTCGAATCCCAATCTGGGTGGAGTTTCCATGTTCTCCCCGTGTCCGCGTGGGTTTCCTCCGGGTTCTCTGGTTTCCTCCCACAGTCCAAAAAACATGGATCAAGTCAATTGAGTTCTCCAAATTGCCCCATATAGAGTGTGTTTGTGTTTGTGTGAGTGAATGTGTGCCCAGTGATAGATTGGCGCCCTGTCCTGGGTGTATCTGCCCAGCGCCGAAACGTTCACCCCAGGATGTGCATGGGGAACCTCCCCTGTGATCCTAGTAGAAGATAAAGCGTAAGATGATGGCTGGATAGTTTAATCAGTATAAAGTAGAGGAAGAATCATATTATTTTCTTTCACTTAATCCTATACTAGGTTTACTAGGGGAGGGGGAGGGAGGTGGGTCCCCCATGCCCATTGCCCCAGGGGAGAACATTTTGGGTACTGGGCAGATACACCCAGGACAGTGTGGCAATCTATCGCTGGGTACACCCTCACTCACACAGACATTTTTAGGGGCATTTTAGAGCAGCTGGTTTTGGACTGAAGGAGGAATCTGGAGAACCCAGAGAAAACCCATGCATACATGAGAAAAACATTATTAGATTTACATTAGGTCATTGAGCTGACACCTTTATCCAAAGCGACTTAGAATGTCCCAACTTGTTTGGGGTCAGGACACAGGGTTTGTCATACAGCACCTCTGGAACAATAAGGGTTGAGGGTCTTGCTCAAGGACCCATCTTAATGGGGGGTTCCCATACCCAGGATGGGGTGCCAATCCATCACTGGGCACACACCTATATTGGGCAGTTTAGATGGGGCAATTTAGTGCAGCTAATTTACTTCAAAAAATTTGGACCAGAGAACCTGGAGAACACTCATGCAGACATATGGAGAACATGGAAACTCCTCCCAGATTGGGATTTGAACCTGGAGGTTTATCCAAAGCAACTTACATGCACGGAGTTTAGACAGCACCCTGGAGCAATGAGGGTTGAGGGTCTTGCTCAACGACTCACATTGGTAACTTCAGTAGACCTGGGATTTGAACCCCCAACCTTCAGATCGATAGTCCAATAACCTCACTACTGAGCTACCACACCTCAGCAAGGTGTGTATCAAGCTAAACTCACTTTAACCTGGTTAATTAGTTTAAGGTGAGTTTAGGTTCAAATAAGATTCATTCATTCATCCATTATCTTCTGCTTAATCCTCTATTAGGGTCGCGGGGGGGGGGGGGGGGGGGGTGTTCCCCATGGCCATCCAGTGGAGAACATTTCGGGCGCTGGGCAGATACACCCAGGACAGGGCGCCAATCCATCGCTGGGCACACACACACACACACACACACACACACACACACTCTCTATATGGGGCAATTTGGAGAATTCAATTAACTTCATCCATGTTTTTGGACTGTGGGAGGAAACCGGAGAACCCGGAGGAAACCCACGCGGACACGGGGAGAACATGAAAACTCCACCCAGATTGGGATTCGAACCGGGAATCCCTAGCGCTGAGAGGAGAACATGCTAACCACTAAGCCACCGTGCCACCCTCAAATAAGATTCATTCATTCATTCATTATCTCCCGCTTTATCCTCGATTAGGGTCGCGGTGGGGTTCCCCATGCCCATCCAGGGGAGAACATCCCGGGCGCTGGGCAGACACCCAGGACAGGGTGCCAATCCATCGCTGGGTACACACTCACACACACTCTATATGGGGCAATTTAGAGAACTCAATTAACTTGATCCGGGCGGCACGGTGGCTTAGTGGTTAGCACGTTCGCCTCTCAGCGCTAGGGATTCCCGGTTCGAATCTCCATCTGGGTGGAGTTTCCATGTTCTCCCCATGTCCGTGTGGGTTTCCTCCGGGTTCTCCGGTTTCCTCCCACAGTCCAAAAACATGGATCAAGTTAATTGAGTTCTCTAAATAGCCCCATATAGAGTGTGTTTGAGTGTGTGAATGTGTACCCAGCGATGGATTGGCGCCCTGTCCTGGGTCTATCTGCCCAGCGCCCGAGACGTTCTCCCCTGGATGGGCATGGGGAACCCCACTGCAACCCTAATAGAGGACAAAGCGGGAGATAATGAATGAATGAATGAATTAACTTGATCCATGTTTTTGGACTGCGGGAGGAAACCGGAGAACCCAGAGGAAACCCACACAGACACGGGGAGAACATGGAAACTCCCCCCAGATTGGGATTCGAACCGGGAATCCCTAGCGCTGAGAGGAGAACGTGCTAACCACTAAGCCACCGTGCCACCCTCAAATAAGATTACATAATGAAATGTGAATTTAATGTATAAATGGTTGTCATTTTATTTTACTTTCAGATCATTGAAGATATAGAAATGGTCCCATGATGGCTGATCTGGATAAAAAGGTTGTTTGGAGCACATATGGAACTCTTCTCTTTCTGCACCTGAGTTTGTGGATCTTATTATGGACTGTACTTTGGTGCGGTGAAGGCAATTTTGTTTTGAATCTGACATGTCTGTGGGCTTTTGGAGCTCTCAGCTGGATCGTTCTTTTCAGCATCAGTGCCGCAGTCGTGAATAAAAACTTACAGCGGCTTCTAAAATTCTGGGTGTCGTTGTTGTGCTTTTTGCCTCCTACATTTGATACCGTGCAAACATTTATTCTGGGAGCCAAATGTGGCTTCATTCCTGTTCCGCTTCCCTCAATGGTGATCCTGAGTGCAGTGACCGCCTCTCTGGTCCATGTGATGTGGGAGCTGGCCTTCCCGTATAATGAATCAGCTAAGAGAGATGCAAGCAAACAGAAGAAAGAGCAACAGGCCCGCGCACTACTGATGAGAGTGGTACACTATTCAAAACCTGACTACCCCCATCTTGGGACTGCCTTTGTCTTTCTCATCCTGGCTGCATTATGTAAGTATAACTTTTGATCTTGAACCTTTGGGGTGTAAGGTACCCTTACCCTAATTTTCATAACAACTAATTTTATATACAGTAACTGTCCAAAATTTGGACACACTCCGTTTTTGCTTCATTGTCTGTTTTCTCCACTTACCATTTAGATGGACTTTGTAGTACAATTGTAGTCTGCAGTAGGGGTGAGCTGCAATATTCGCTGATTCGACGATTCGATTCGGAGAACCGTAGTCGACTATGAACGTCATAGTCGAATGTACCATTTTGACCACATGGGGGTGCCCATGGCTGCTGCTAAGCATTAGTTTTTACATGAAATGTCTTTGTTTTCGTTATATATATATATAGCCTTTTGTCAAATAAAATCATCCTAATTTTTAGGTTTTTAGTTTTTTTTTAGGTTTTTCCTTTGAAGTGGAAAAAAGTCCAGAACGGGGATCCCATTTACAGTGCTCTAGAAAAACAAGTAAAATATAAAAAAAATCTTTTTTAAAAACCATTCTTATAGCGCCATCTTGTGGTGAAATCTTAACTGATTCGACTATCAGTCGACTATAGGGAAAATCTGACGAATCAGATTCGACTATGAAAATCCTTTGTTGAATACACCCCTAGTCTGCAGTACATCTTTTTCTTTTTTTGTTAGTCCTCTGTTGGTTCTCTGTGCTCTGTTGGTCAGGAGCATCACAGAACAGGTATAATTTGGGTGGTGTATTGTTTGCAATTGGGTGGTGTCTGCAGTGACACTGATGCAGTGAGGGGTTTTTAGTGCAGCAGTGCTGCTGTAGTTTCATTTAATAATAATAATAATAATAATAATAATAATAATAATAATAATACATTTTATTTGATGGCGCCTTTCTAGACACTCAAGGTCACCTTACAAAGAAAAACAATAAAACCGAAAAAATGGGCTGAATAAATATAAGATAAGGCAACAATAATAAATAAAGGAATCAATCTAGACATAGTAAGCAAAAATAAAATTAAGTAGAAAATAAATTAAAAGATAAAAGAAATAATATCAGAGATTATAGGCAATTCTGAAAAGGTACGTTTTGAGACTCGACTTAAACTGTGAAATGGAGTCCAAATTCCTTAGGTCGGGAGGTAGAGCATTCCATAGCCTAGGAGCAGAGCTACTGAAGGATCTACCTCCCATGGTGCTAAGGCGCATGGTGGGAACAGACAGGTGTGTAGAGGCAGATGATCTCAGTGATCGTGAGTGAGAGGTAACCGTGATAAGATCTGCGATATACGGAGGAGCAAGGTTGTGAATGGCTTTGAAAGTGAGGAGTAATATTTTATAATAAATGCGTTGTATAACCGGGATCCAGTGCAACTGATGTAGAACAGGAGAGATATGATGATGAGAATGACTGATGATGATATGATATGATGATATGATGACTGACACTGCTGGGATAGGAATAATGCACCAACCAAATAATACCTGAGAATCACTAAGCAGTTTTAAGAAACTACGGAAGACGCATCTTTTTAACAAATACCTGTTATAAAAAAATTAAATAAAATAAAAAAGGGGGAGGGGCACAGCATCAAATAACAATCAGGTTTGATGATTTTACAGTGTAGTTGGTTTTCTTCATAACTTCTGACTTGAAATGTTCTCATTTGTAAGTCACTTTTGGTGTTTTTCACATCTGCTGAATGACTAAATGTAAATGTACCTGCTCTGTGGTGCTTCTATTGGGTTCCTGACCATTAGAGAACAGAGTTAAGGGGACTAACACACTATGTACTGTAGTCCACAAATAGTAGAACTACAAAGTCCATCTTTACTGTAAGTGGAACTGATAACATACGCAATACGTGGAGCAAAAATGAGGTGTGTCCAAACTTTTGACTGGTACTGTATATAAACATAAAGATTAGGGTGCAAGTGTTTTCACCCATACAATAGGATGTTCATGCAGTTACAGCTATATCAGATGTCAAACCTTATGAGGATATCTCTTCATAATGATCTAATGTCAAACACTTGAGCTTTATAACCAGAGAAAGGAAATGTCACAAGGTTGTAGGGTGCATGTGCATCTGATGCCTATGCGAACCACATTTAAGCTAAAGTCATGAAGTTCTTAGTGTTGGTGGTTCCTGTAACATTTCTTACTGTCACTGCCAGATATCGTATTTGGAATTATTTAATTCACTTAAATTAAACATAGTGATGTGATAAGACTGATAAATTCATTTATTTTTCATTCATTATCTTCCGCTTTATCCTCTATTAAGGTCGCGGGGGGGTTCCCCATGCCCATCCAGGGGAGAACGTTTTGGGCGCTGGGCAGATAGACCCAGGACAGGGCGCCAATCCATCGCTGGGCACACACTTACTCAAACAGACACACTCTATATGGGGCAATTTGAGGAACTCAATTCACTTCATCCATGTTTTTGGACTGTGGGAGGAAAACGGAGAACCCGGAGAAAACCCACGCGGACACGGGGAGAACATGGAAACTCCACCCAGATGGGGATTCGAACCGGGAATCCCTAGTGCTGAGAGGAGAACGTGCTAACCACTAAGCCACCGTGCCACCCAAACTGATAAATTATGCAATGTAATTGAAAAACGGAACAGTGTTTACAAAGGCAATGTACATTCTAATAACTGTGAGATATAATGTAGAAAATGACATGAAATTGTTTCCATGTTCTCTCTGTGTTCATATGGGTTTCCTTTGAATTCTCATTTCCTCCCACAGTCTAAAAATATGGATTTAAGGTGAATTGGCTGCTTTAAATTCATTCATTCATTCATTATCTCCCGCTTTATCCTCTATTAGGGTCGCGCTGGGGTTCCCCATGCCCATCCAGGGGAGAACATCTCAGGCGCTGGGCAGATAGACCCAGGACAGGGCGCCAATCCATCGCTGGGCACACACTCACTCACATAGACACACTCTATATGGGGCGATTTTTGAGAATAAATTGACTTGATCCATGTTTTTGGACTGTGGGAGGAAACCGGAGAAACCCACGCAGACACGGGGAGAACGTGGAAACTCCACCCAGATGGGGATTCGAACCGGGAATCCCTAGCGCTGAGAGGAGAACGTGCTAACCACTAAGCCACCGTGCCGCCTATATAGATAGACCTGGGCAGATAGACCCAGGACAGGGCGCCAATCCATCGCTGGGCATGCTTTAAATTGCCCCTATATATATATATATATATATATATATATATGTGTGTGTGTGTGTGTCTGTCTGTTTGAGTGAGTGGGGGCCCACTGATGGATTGTCTGTCCTGTGTGTATCTGCCCAGTGCCTGAAACATTCTCCCTTGAATGTGAAATCCCTCACAGCCCTAGTATTTCGGACTAGGCAGAAGATAATGAATGAATGAATGACTTGGCATATAATGACTATATAATGACAGCAATGACTTGGATATACACTGATATTCCTTCATTTTGCATTTACAGTCGAGTCATGCATACCATACTACACAGGAAAAATCATTGATGGTTTGAGTGGGGATCACAACCACAACAACTTCATGTGGGCTATTGGATGGATGTCATTTTACTCATTTGGAAGGTAAGTGGATGCCATTGAATTGTTACTCTTTTTAAAATCTTCCTTCAGTACATTTTAATGACACATTGTTTTGCAGCTCTTTGTTCGGTGGCCTGCGTGGAGGAATGTTCATGTGTAGCTTAGGCCGACTGAATAAGAGAATCCGACACATGCTTTTTCAGAACCTGATGAAACAGGAAATCAATTTCTTTGAGGAAAACAAACCAGGTGATTTAAATAGTACTTTAATTTGGACTTTATTAATCATTATCTTAATAGTAAGCATTAAATCTTGTTAGTGTAGAACTGGAGTGCTATGCATTAAACATGTTCGCTGTTCTCTGACAGGAAGTCTGACTTCGCGACTAGTTTCAGACACGGATAAAATGGGCCGATCCATAGCCATGAACTTGAACGTGTTCCTGCGCAGCCTGGTAAAGTCGGTTGGAATGTTTGTGCCGATGATCAGCCTGTCCTGGCAACTCACTCTCCTCACATGTGTGGAGATGCCTCTGATGGCAGTTTTGCAAAACTGCTACAATACATACTACCAGGTAGGGGTGAGCTGCAATATTCGCTGATTCGACGATTCGATTCGGAGAACCGTAGTCGACTATGAACCTCATAGTCGAATGTACCGTTTTGAGCACATGGGGGTGCCCATGGCTGCTGCTAAGCATTAGTTTTTACATGAAATGTCTTTGTTTTCGTTATATATATAGCCTTTTGTCAAATAAAATCATCCTAATTTCTAGAAAAAAAAAAAAAAAGGTTTTCTTTTGTTAGAAAAAGGTTTTCTTTTTTAAAAACTACGCTTATAGCGCCATCTTGTGGTGAAATTTTAACTGATTCGACTATCAGTCGACTATAGGGAAAATCTTACGAATCAGATTCGACTATGAAAATCTTTAGCTGAAGATACCCCTACTACCAGGTACTAGGATTTTTTGTCCTATACTGCATGTAATCTAGAACATGGGTTGTCCACTTTTATAGAATACAAACCAAATAAACGAATTATTTTTACATAAGGGTGGCACGGTGGCTTAGTGGTTAGCACGTTCGCCTCTCAGCGCTAGGGATTCCCGGTTCGAATCCCCATCTGGGTGGAGTTTCCATGTTCTCCCCGTGTCTGTGTGGGTTTCCTCTGGGTTCTCCGGTTTCCTCCCACAGTCCAAAAACATGGATCAAGTCAATTGAGTTCCCCAAATTGTCCCATATAGAGTGTGTCTGTGTGCGTGTCTGTGTGAGTGAGTGTGTGCCCAGTGATAGATTGGCACCCTGTCCTGGGTGTATCTGCCCAGCGCCCGAAACGTACTGCCCTGGATGGGCATGGGGAACCCCACCGCGACCCTAATAGAGGATAAAGCGGGAGATAATGAATGAATGAATTTTTACATATGTACACGGGGCGGCACGGTGGCTTAGTGGTTAGCACGTTCACCTCTCAGCTCTAGGAACTCCCGGTTCGAATCCCAATCTGGTTGGAGTTTCCATGTTCTCCCTCTTTCCGTGTGGGATTCTTCTGGGTTCTCCGGTTTCCTCCCACAGTCTAAAAAAAACATGGATCAAGTCAACTGAATTCTCCAAATTGCCCTATATATAGTGTGTGTGTGTGTGAGACTGAGTGTGTGCCCAGCGATGGATTGGCGCCCTGTCCTGGGTGTATCTGCCCAGCGCCCGAAAGTTTCTCCCCTGGATGGGCATGGGGAACCCCACCGCGACCCTAATAGAGAATAAAGCAGGAGATAATGGATGGATGGATGTACATATACGTACATATGCATGCAAAGTGAATTTAAGAGCAATAGGCATGAGAACCTCCCCTGTACCCTAGTAGAGGATTAAGTGGTCAAGGTAATATTATGAAATAACATTTACTGTATATGATCTGTAGTAGAACTGTTTTCTTTCCTTTACCACATCCGTTTGAGCATCAGCTTAAAACTTTCTTTTAATGAACAGAAAACATCCAGAGAGCTTCAGGACTGCAAGGCTGAGATCGAGCAGCTGGCAACTTCTACAATTGGCTCTATAAAGACAATGAGGAGCTTTAAGGCTGAAGACCAGGAACTGAAGCGGTACCAAAAAGCCCTGGACAGAAAGCTTCAGGTTCAAAACCATAAAGCATTTTACAGTGAAGTGCACCTCATTTTTCGAAGGGTGAGGATATTACCATACATTTGAGTTCAGTGACTCAACCCACATGCATGCAGTATAGTTATTTTAATACTGTTTTAATTGCATTATTATTATATGTCTTGAATAATTTAAATTCATGTTCGTTCTGTTACAGTTTCTAACTTTAATTTTGAGAGTGGCAATGCTGTGTATTGGCCGCCGCCTCATCTCATCAGGACAACTGACTACGGGAAGCCTCCTGGCTTTTGTACTTTATCAAAAAGATATGGTGGGCAACATGAGGGTGAGTGATTTTATTAATAAATGTCTTCTACCACATTCTTCCTTCCACTTATATAGATAAAATCTATACAAAGAAAAATGCCATTTTTTCGTATATATTTAATACCAACTTTGTCATCCATGTTGCTGTTATTTGCAGCAATTAGTGTATGTCTACGGAGACATTTTGAACACAGTGTGGTCAGCAGAGAAGGTTTTTCAGCTGCTGGACAGAAGATCTGCAGTACGAGAAGCGGGTGACAAAGTACCTACAAAACTGGTGGGAAGAATTCGTTTTGATAACGTTACTTTCTCCTATCCCTCTCGTCCTGGAGAGAAGGCACTTAAGGTATGCCAGTTTAACTCTTCGTTTAAAAAATATTTATCGTCATTATATAGATGAATGAATACATTTGGTCATTTAGCAGTGTCACACCTTACTACCAGGTGAGGGTAGTTGTGCCCGAAAAAGGTCGTGGGATGTAACAGAAAAAAACAAAACAATGGCAACTCGCAATAGTACATACAGTGTACATGTGTTTTTTTACAATAGTGGTTCAAAAAAAAAAATTCACTAAAACCCAAAAACTAAAAACTATGTATAAATAAACAAAATCAAAGAATTTTCAATTTTCAATTACAATTTTCAAGTTCAAGTTCAAGTAATTTATTTATATAGCGCTTTTTACAACAGTACATTGTCACAAAGCAACTTTACAGAATGAAAAGCCTTTAAACCCCCAAAGAGCAAGCCGAAGCGACAGTGGCAAGAAAAAACTCCCTTTTATGTTGTTATTTAAGGAAGAAACATTGGGAGGACCAAGACTCAGTGGGGGACTCATCCTCCTTGAGCGGCCTGGCAGCAACAACAGTGTAGGACAGCCATGTCCAGATATTAAACAAATGGAAAAACTAACAACTGGAAAACTATATGTGAGTCCATTAGGGGGGGGGTTCCTTTGGTTTACTCACTCTTTAGGTTCCACATACAACCACTCCCTCTCCCTTCCTTCTGGAGAATGAGCCCTTAAATAGGCTAAGACTGCCTAATTTAGAAGGCTAAACCATCTGGTTTCCCTTGTAGGGGACATGAAATACCAAGCAGAATCAATACAGAAGAAACAAAACTATTATCCAAAGCGACTTATCCCAACTCGGTTGGGGTCAGAACACAGGGTTGGTCATACAGCCCCCCTGGACTAATGACCCAGATTGGTAACTTGGTAAACCTGGGATTAAATCCCATTACCTTCAGATTGATATCCCAACACCTGAATCACTGAACTACCACACCCTATTAATTGATTAATGAACAACTCACTTGTCACAGGTGTCTGGGGCACCTGTCCCTCATTTATTTTACTCATGGACCGTTGGGTGATTGGTTTAGTTTGTGCACGTGATTGGGTGTGTTTTGTACTTAGTTTCCGTATTCCCTCTCCCCCGTGCACGTCTTTGTTTGCGGTAATATCCCTATGTTAGTTTGTTCGTTTCGTTCCCCCTTTCTGTTGGTGTCCCTACACCATTTTTAATAATAAACCTGTTTTGTTTTTTATCCCGGTGTCTCGAACTCTCCTTCCGCGTTCAACCACGGTACAACGCTGCGCATTTCTCCCGCGCAGGTTATATTCGTGGGAGCGTTTCTTCCAGTGGACCGTCGTACGCAATCTTCTCCGCGTAGCTGTTCCCAGGAAGCGCTCACTAGGTGCGAGCGGCGTACGCAGTTTCCCCGCGTAGCCGATCTCCTCCGGGGAAGAACGAGCTTTCTAACATCACTCAATTAACGCATTTTATTATTCCATCTAGCCTATATCTTCTGTTTATTACTATACTAGCATCACGGGGGGTTCCCCATGCCCATCCAGAGGAGGGATGTTTTGCGCGCTGGGCAGATACATCCATACAGTAGATGGCACACATTCACTTTCACACACACTATGTAGGGGCAATTTAAAGCTGCCTAATTACCCTGAATCCATGTTTTTGGACTGTGGAAGAAAACTGGAAAACCAGTTTAAACTTAAGGCCCTTAAATAAGGTCTTGAACAATAATTTGTTTGGATTTTATGGGATGATGACCTATGTAAAGCACTCTACATACGGATGTCAGCAAAATACCGGAAATGATCGACACTACCACTATTACAGTCCCTCATTGGCTGTGCTCTACCGACTTAATAGGGGGCAAAGGGGATGTGTGGTGGAGCGTGCCATTATCTGAATCAAGAGAGGAGATTCTATACGTTTGTAACGCCAGCCTATAAAATAGCAGTGGGAAATCTAAGGTCGTATTAATTTGGCGCACCAGACTTCAGACTGACTGGTGTATGCCATGTCGCCAAAACATTACCTTATTGACTGGGTTCGCACTCTGCCATAGTACCATAATGGAATTATGGCTGTCTAAACTTACATTTCAGTACCTCCATTATAGAGCTGTATGTCTATATCTATAGTATCTCACAGCCTGACTGGGTTGATATTTCATTGTTTGCTCTGTGCTCTGTTTTTTAATAAATGATCCGCATTACCTGCCTACTCCAATTAATCAATAAGAAAATGATGACACGGGTCTCAGGAGTGCAGTTTTTTAGTTTATGCTGATTTGTTGTAAAGAGTCATTCATTCATTCATTATCTTCCGCTTTATCCTCTATTAGGGTAGCGGGGGGGTTCCCCATGCCCATCCAGGGGAGAACGTTTCGGGCGCTGGGCAGATAGACCCAGGACAGGGCGCCAATCCATCGTTGGGCACACACTCACTCATACATACACACTCTATATGGGGCAATTTGGAGAATTCAATTGAGTTGATCCATGTTTTTGGACTGTGGGAGGAAACCGGAGAACCCGGAGGAAACCCACGCGGACACAGGGAGAACATGGAAACTCCACCCAGATTGGGATTGGAACCGGGAATCCCTAGTGCCGAGAGGCGAACCTGCTAACCACTAAGCCACCGTGCCGCTTTGTTGTAAAGATCATTCAGACTTTAAGTTTTAGCCAGGGCTGCCCGGTTATCAAGAATTACAGGGTGCAATGCTTGTGGATTTGGAAACTGTTTCCCAAAAACACTTTCATTAAAGCAGCAAAATAAATACTGGTGTATCACGGTCATAAGATTGAAAATATTTTATAGCTTCTAGGAAAAAATGTCAAACTCACTGTATGTGTTTGTTTTAATGCTGCCAGTCTCTGAGTTTGGAGATAAGTTCGGGGAAGATGACAGCATTTGTGGGACCATCTGGTGGAGGAAAGACGTCCTGTGTTAGTCTTCTGCAGAGATTCTATGAACCTCAGGAGGGAGAAGTGCTCTTGGATGATGTACCACTTTATCAATACCAGCATAAGTTCCTGAGCAGCCAGGTAAAGACTGATGGAGATTGTTTGGGAGGGTGTGAATAAATAGATTTATCTGTGGTTTTACTGTTTTTTTTGTATTTTCTGTCTGGTAAAGCATAACCAAGGCTAAAAATATAGAAGTGTCTTGTTTGATGCATTTATTGCTATTATTTACGGCATAATTAATCCAAGTACAAAGTAATTGTGAATGTTTTGACACAGATGGCAGTTGTTTCTCAGAATCCAGTCCTCTTCTCAGGCACACTAAAAGACAACATTACATATGGTCTACATGACTGCACAATGGAGCGAGTGCATGAGGTCGCTATGAAAGCCAATGTCCATGACTTTATTATTAGTCTAGAACGAGGCTATGAAACAGGTAGAGCAATGTTATTTACACAATTATCATTTTATTACAACTAGATGGATTAAAATGAACCTGTGGAATTAAAGTGTTTGTTTTCTGCTGGCTGTAATCATGCTTTAGATGTTGGAGAGTCTGGTGGGCAGCTGGCGGCAGGACAAAAGCAATGTATCGCAATAGCCAGGGCTTTAATTAAAAATCCCAAAATCCTGATTCTGGATGAAGCCACCAGCTGCTTAGACATCAACACTCAACATGCGGTATGTACAACATGCATTCCACAAAACATGTCACTTACCTGGTTGATTTAATGTAAAACAAAAACATACTAACTCAAATGGAGGGAAAATAATAGTTTAGATTTGTTTCCAATCAAGAATGATGAGTTGGTTATAAACAGATCAAAGGTCAAGTTTATGGATCTCATATTTTATGTGTTTGTTTGCATTAATCAGATACAGACTGATACCCCATAGATACTGCGGCCATCTAATAAATGCAGAAAGGTTTAGTCTGAGTTAAGAAAAAAGACAGAGTAAAGCTCAATATAGTAAACTAATTCAAGATTCAAGAAAATTTTATTATCATTAATATCACGTTACATGAGATAGGAACGAAATTATGGATCACAGACCCCGATTACCCCGTTATTTTAATTAATTAATTATTTTTTTTATTTAAATTTGGAAGAAGAAATGAGAATTACACATATCGCTATGTGAAATGTGAAATGTAATATAGTATACCACTACGATTATATATAATATATATAATATACCACTATAAATATAAATAAAATATAGAATATTTAGCTGTAAATATAATATATAAATATATGTATGTACAGTATATAAAAATAAATTTAAGAATATATATATATATATATATATATATATATATATATATATATATATATATATATATATATATATATAAAACGGCGGCATGGTGGCTTAGTAGTTAGCACGTTCGCCTCTCAGCGCTAGGGATTACCGGTTCGAATCCCCATCTGGGTGGAGTTTCCATGTTCTCCCCGTGTCTGCGAGGGTTTCCTCCGGGTTCTCCGCTTTCCTCCCACAGTCCAAAAACATGGATCAAGTCAATTGATGATAATTGAATATATATATATATATATATATATATATATATATATATATATATATATACATACTGTATATATATATATATATACACTATATATAAAAAGTAGTGTATATATATTTATATACATTATATAAGTGTGTATATATTTATATAAAATATAAATATAGCAGCATATAAAAGTGTATAATGTGAGATGAGATGATGATGAGGTATTTTGGTGGAGTGATGATAAAATGTGTGAATGTTTTGTTAGATGGAGTTTGTAAGTCTTACAGCTTCTGCTATGAAGCTGTTCCTCAGTCTGTTTGTTCTGCACTTAATGCTCCGCAGTCTCCTGCCTGAGGGGAGCGGAACAAAAAGTGGGTGTGCTGGGTGAGTGGGGTCCTTCATGATGCAGGTTTTCATTCAAATATTAACGCTTCGTTATGCTTTTGCACAGGTTCAGGAAGTTCTGTCAGGCTTAGGGGGTCAGACTGTGATCATGGTGGCCCATCGTCTGAAAACAATAGAGAGAGCTGACCACATCATCTACATGGAAGATGGGGAAGCAGTGGAACAAGGAACTCATGAACAGCTTATGGCCATGAGAGGGCGCTATTACCAGCTAAGAGAAAAACTCTTTAAACTGGATACAGAGCAACAAAACTAAAGGTTTATTAAAGTGAATTTACATCAACACGATAAAAACAAAGGTATTTAGACACACCTCTCAGTCACTGAATTTAGTTGCTTCATTCAGACCTATTACCAATTAAGTGTTTCATTTTAAACAATTATATACTTCCAGCAGCACCGTGGCTTAGTGGTTATTACAACCGCCCTTTAGCGTTGGGAATCCAGGTTCGAATCCTGATCTGGGTGGAGTTTCCATGTTCTCCCTGTGTTTACTTGGGTTACGACCCACAGTTCAAAAACATGGATTCAAGATGAATTGGATGCACTAAATTGCTCCAGCCCAGCGATGGATTGGCGCCCTGTCCTGGGTCTATCTGCCCAGCGCCCGAAACGTTCTCCCCTGGATGGGCATGGGGAACCCCACCGCGACCCTAATAGAGGATAAAGCGGGAGATAATGAATGAATGAATAAATTGCTCCATATAGTGTGTGTGTGTACCCAGCAATAGACTCTGTTCTGGGTGTATGTGCCCAGCGTCCAAAACACCCCCAACCCCCAAACCTACTATAGGATTAAGCAGTAGATAATGTATAGATATGCTTCTATCTTTTTGGTAAGAGTCTAGAGAAGGCTCTTTACAGTTCCAGTTCCAAAGTACACTTAAACACCTAAAGTAGATTGTTTGTGAGCCATGTCTCCTGTCCAACAGTTTCTCATCTTACAAAGACAAAAGTATTCTTGGTCACAATCTGAACCTAAATCTTGTAGAAAACCTTCCCAGAAGTGTGGAAGCTGTCATGACTAAAAAGCCATGACTAACTTTGAATTGTATATTACTGCTGTAAGTGTAATGCACACTTTTCTTATTCTTAATTTTGGAAGTCTATAATTACATTTACATTACATTTGGTCATTTAGCAGATGCTTTTATCCAAAGCGACTTACAAGGTGAGCACAGGGTTAATCACAACATCCCTGGAGCAATGAGGGTTAAGGGCCTTGCTCAAGGACCCACACTGACAACTTCAGTGGACCTGGGATTTGAACCACCAACTAATGCCCTAACCACCGAGCTACCGCTCTAAGTCTATAATTACATTTACATTACATTTGGTCATTTAGCAGATGCTTTTATCCAAAGCGACTTACAAGGTGAGCACAGGGTTAATCACAGCATCCCTGGAGCAATGAGGGTTAAGGGTCTTGCTCAAGGACCCATATTGGTAACGTCAGTGTTTTAGACAGGGCGGCACGGTGGCTTAGTGGTTAGCACGTTCGCCTCTCAGCGCTAAGGATTCCCGGTTCGAATCCCCATCTGGGTGGAGTTTCCATGTTCTCCCCGTGTCCGTGTGGGTTTTCTCCGGGTTCTCCGGTTTCCTCCCACAGTCCAAAAACATGGATCAAGTTAATTGAGTTCTCTAAATTGCCCCATATAGAGTGTGTTTGAGTGTGTGAGTGTGTACCCAGCGATGGATTGGCGCCCTGTCCTGGGTGTATCTGCCCAGCGCCCGAGACGTTCTCCCCTGGATGGGCATGGGGAACCCCACCGCGACCCTAATAGAGGATAAAGCGGGAGATAATGAATGAATGAGTGTTTTAGACAGTATTTATGAAACCTGTCAGCTAGAATACGAACATGTTAAAACTAGATTAAAAGGAGTTTTTTTTAAATAGGACTTTTTTTTTACTAACTTTGGCATGGTGCAGTGTTCTGAAAGTTTTCAATAAAAATTATATGCACACATTTTTTGCAACTCAGCAGAAGAGATATAATTATCTCTGTATTTTTTTATGTAGAAATCTTTAACTAGCTTCTTCTCGGTCTGGCAATGTGATGACGTTTCCCGTCATGAAAACATTGTTTTCCCTTAATGAAATTTATGAGTGTACTCTCATATCTCATACAGTATTCTCACAGGGGATTTGATTTGCCATTCTAGCAGTTTTTGTTTTGCATATAAGCAGTTTTCCCCCAGGCCATATATTTGTAGCTATAAAATACTGCCAAGCCAAATTTGATTAAACATTTCCATTTTAGTGTAAACCAGCAATGAGATTGACCTTTTAAACATGCAAACATAGAAATGCAACATATTTAAGCAGCATTCTTTTAAATATATAGAAACTTTGAAAAATAGGGTTAAATACAAAAGAGTCATCTTTATCCTGTGCAAAATATGGAGTGTTTATAGAACATCACACACAGGGTGTGGTCCGTTTATTTTTATTTACATTTGTCAGCACATGAGGCGGCACAGAACTGTAAAGCACTGTGAGTAATCACAATATGACCAGTGGCTTTTCTCTCAGTTTCAAATAAAGGAGAAACAGTGAGTCTGGTGTCTCCTCTAAATTCATCTCCCCTTCGTATGTCGCTGGGTCCCGGAAATCCTGGAGGTCCCTAAGAACGGTCTAATAGAAAAAACAGTTATTTCTTTTTTTAACATTCACATTGTTAGTGACAAATTTCTGCAAAAATGTTTAGCTGGAATTTGGTGGTGTACCTCCAGATGTTGAACGAGCTCACACAAACGCTGTCCTTTCAACGGTGCAGCACTCCCACATTTCGCCTCGGCCTCGCTGAGCAGAACCTAATTAACACATCTATAGGTTAATTAAAGTCCATTCAGACACTGTTTTTTACAATATGACATTTTTTATATTTATGTGTTATATGCTGGGGTCTCTGCACCTCTACACGTCTCAGAACAGCATGATGTAAACCACAAATTGCTGCCATGGATCGACTTTCCACCTGAACCTCCACAACAGATAAGGGACCTTCAGCACAGAAGTCATTTAGTATGACCTGGAGAGATTTGCAGACAGTAGTAGAACAAACAGATACATCATTACGATACGATCACTGTGTACCACTGTTTACATCCTAATGACTTAAGTGCAGAGAGAACTCCTGTGCTGCATCATGCTATAAAACAGATTTACACAAACTCATCTGTTTACATGTAAAATAAATAAATGCCTTGGTTAGACATTTTCAAATCACGGGTGGCTTAGTGGTTAGCACGTTCGCCTCTCAGCACTAGGGATTTCCGGTTCGAATCCCAATCTGGATGGAGTTTCCATGTTCTCCACTTGGGTTTCCTCTGGTTCTCTGGTTTCCTACCACAGTCCAAAAAACATGGAGCAAGTCAATTGAATTCTCCAAATTGCCCCATATGTGTCTGTGTGAGTGAGTGTGTGCCCAGCGATGGATTGGCATCTTGTCCTGGGTGTATCTGCCCAGCACCTGAAACGTTCTCCCCCCACGACCCTAATATAGGATAAAGCGGAAGATAATGGATGGATGGATTTGTAATGCAAAATAGAGACTATGTATTAAAACTGTAGGAAACCAGAGAACCCGGAGGAAACCCAAGTGGAGAACATGGAAACTCCACCCAGATGGGGATTCGAACCGGGAACCCCTAGAGCGGAGAGGCGGACGTGCTAACCACTAAGCCACCGTGCCGCCCTCTTAAACAGGTCCATAAACGAAAATCATAAAAAGCACAAATCATACCTCTTTAGTGAGCAATCTGACGGCACATCCGTCAGGCCCTTGAGCACACACCACCGGCCCCTGCACCAGCATGTTCTGCTCGGCTGGAGACTTCATATTCAACAGCCATTTCAGAACAGAGATGCCCAGCTCTGCACTGCTGCTGCCATGCAGGTCCAGTGTGCTTCTCAGAAGCTCGGATGAAATGTGCACTGCTACTGTATAAGGAGTAGGTTTTTGGACGAGTTGCTCATCGGTGTGAATCCGTTTGGTCCTCAGAAGCATATGGATGGCATCCCAGGTGGTCCCTTGTTTAGAAATGGGACTGCCCTGTGGGTCCGGCTCTCCTATCCTCAACGCATCAAGCCAGTCCAGTGTTATAGTGTTTAAGGGCAGAGTGACGCAGCTTGTGTTGGTGAACGGCTGAGATGATGAAGTGGCTCTTGCTGAGAACTCCGAATCCACTGGGTTCAGTAAAGAATGCAAAGAATAAACAAGAAAGCACTGAATCCTAATCGGAAAAAGCATGTCGTCATCACCATCAAGAGGCACAGTCACATCCACGTGTCCACCACTGTCCAATTTCTTTAAAGCAAACGAGTAGGTTTTGGAAGCGCCGCCTGTTGTGATGGACCGGGCCGACTGAACCTGAAGACAAAGTGTCCATCCGGGATCCAGAGCGCAGGCACTCCGGTTTTCCAACACGCAAGTGACGAGTAAAGTGTCTTTTTGAAGCCAAGTATTCCATTTAGCTTTTCCATGACAGCTAATAAGCGGCCTGTCACTGCAGACCTCGTCCTCCTTACTGTTTAAAACCAGATGGCAAACACTGAGGACTTGATTTAAATGCTTGAGGGTGTTGTTCTTCGTCTGCAGCTGGAGTTTCACTGCTGTTGCTCTGGAGGAAAGAAAGACAAGGACTAAATGAGGATGGGAAGGGGGGGGGTTAAACCATTCACAGCCAAATAAGTCTACAAATCAAACCTTTCCCATATATTTCCTATCCCGGCCAAGAGATCCTTCAATTTCTGTCCAACTTGTGATGAAGGCAGAGGAGGGGGACATGCTTTGTTGGAGTCCTGAGGGAGAGTGAGCCGAAAGAGTCTTCCACTAAGTGACACGGCCAGCAGCTGCACACAGCCTGCCAACACATGCAGGAATATCAGTTTCCACAGCCATTATACGACCGAGCAAAGCTACGATTACACAGAACATCTGCATGTTGGTGTAACATTCTCTTCAACTTTCATTAAAATAGTTCAATATGCGGCACGGCGGCTTAGTGGTTAGCACGTTCTCCTCTCAGCGTTAGGGATTCCCGATTCGAATCCCAAACTGCGTGGAGTTCCCATGTTCTCCCCATGTCCGCATGAGTTTCCTCCGGGTTCTCCGGTTTCCTCCCACAGTCCAAAAACATGGATCAAGGTCAATTGAGTTCTCCAAATTGCCTCATATAGAGTGTGTCTGTGTGAGTGAGTGTGTGCCCAGTGATGGATTGGCGCCCTGTCCTGGGTGTATCTGCCCAGCACCCGAGACGTTCTCCCCTGGATGAGCATGAGGAACCCCCCCGCGACCCTAGTACAGGATAAAGCGGAAGATAATGGATGGATAGTTCAGCAAAGCCAAACCTGGTAAATAAACCTATAGTGTAATTGTGATTAAAACTAAATATTAAGCTAATTTAGTCAATTAATTAAAAGTATACTCAAAACACAGGCAGCGATTACAGTGGAGATCTAAATGTATTCAGATTTTATAATAAACAGAATTTTAATATGTAATTAATGTATATGCATATGTAACTAATAATGACTAAATGGCACAGTACAATATTAATAAAAATACATTACATATTATTAAACAATTAGGGCGGCACGGTGGTTTAGTGGTTAGCACGTTCGCCTCTCAGCGCTAGGGATTCCCGGTTCGAATCCCAATCTGGGTGGAGTTTCCATGTTCTCCCCGTGTCTGCGTAGGTTTCCGCCGGGTTCTCCGGTTTCCTCCCACAGTCCAAAAACATGGATCAAGTCAATTGAGTTCTCCAAATTGCCCCATATAGAGTGTGTCTCTGTGAGTGAGTGTGTGCCCAGCGATAGATTGGTGTCCTGTCCTGGGTGTATCTGCCCAGCGCCCGAGATGTTCTCCCATGGATGGGCATGGGGAACCCCACCACGAATCTAATAGAGGATAAAGCGGAAGATAATGAATGAATGATTAAACAATTAACTTAGAAAAATATAATGGCAGTTGGAAATCTCTAATTAGGCCTCCAACTCAACTGACAAAACCAATATTGCATTAGGGAGGCACAATGGCTTAGTGGTTAGCACATCCACCTCTTATCACTGGGGATCCAGGTTCGAATCCTGATCTGAGTGGTTTCCATGTTCTGCATGTGTCAGTGTGGGTTTCCTTGCGGTTCTTTGGTTTCCTCCCACATTAATAAACATGGATTTATGGTGAAATGCCTGCTCTAAATGAACCCTATATGGTGTGTGTGAGTGTGTGCCTCACGATGGAATGGTGACGCTTTGTTGTGTGTATTTGCCCAATGCCCAAGACATTCTCCCCTAGAAGGACATGGAGGAACCCCCCACAACCCTCGTCCCTAGTATAGGATTAAGCGAAAGATAATGAGAATATTGGATGAGTCGGGGCGGCACGGTGGCTTAGTGGTTAGCACGTTTGCCTCTCGGCGCTAGGGATTCCTGGTTCGAATCCCCATCTGGGTGGAGTTTCTCCGCGTGGGTTTCCTCCGGGTTCTCCGGTTTCCTCCCACAGGCCAAAAACATGGATCAAGTCAATTGAGTTCTCCAAATTGCCCCATATAGAGTGTGTCTGTGTGAGTGAGTGAGTGCCCAGCGATAGATTGGCACCCTGTCCTGGGTGTATCTGCCCAGCGCCCGAGACGTTCTCCCCTGGATGGGCATGGGGAACCCCACCGTGACCCTAATAGAGGATAAAGCAGAAGATAATGAATGAATGAATGGATGATTCGGTGAAGCTGAGCCGGCAGCAAAGCATACATTTTTTTTGAGAAAAAAAACAGTTCTTGAATAGTAGTGTTCTTAAAACAGTTCTTAAAGTAGTGTTCTTAAATGTTCTTAAAGTAGTGTTCTTAAAAGCAGCTACTGCACCTGCAGAATTAATAGAAGGACCAGCTAATGTGATCACTCTGCAAACATTCAGACAGACGGCAGTATAAGGAGAAACAGAAGGCCTGTCTGGTTTAGAGCTTGTTCCCTCTGACGCAGCCGCGAGAGGTGATGATGTCAAGATCTTTTGCAGGGACAGACAGAACAGGTTCGAAGAAGTACTGTAATATAAATGTTCACCATCAACACAAGCACAGACCACAGGCCCCTGCACCGTATGCTCAATGAAACCTAAAAAACAAACAGATCATAGGCTTTCTGTTATGATATCGTACTTAACAACGAAAAACATTCCAAGTGCTGAAAATAAAGAAGCACTGTAACGTAACTGGAATCCGCCGTCTTCCCCTCCGATGTTGCTCGATTCCCCTTAATCAACAGGATTCTTCCCCGCTGACCAATCACAACCAAGCACTGTGGAATTTGCTCTCTAATGACTGATGTACCAATGAAAACTATTGGTTGCTCCAAGCTATAGAGGATCCTGAGTGAGGGTTTCTGCTGTCCGTTTAAATCCATAAGCGCAGGAAGTATAAGTGGAAAGCACACTAGTCGTCCATCGGGTAAACCACAGAGGATGACAGGAGACTGAACGAGAGCCGCGTCCACCCCAAACAAGAGCCCAAAGAGCAGAGGACTGAGAAAGAGCTGGTCATTTGTTTGGGATTTAGATGAGGAATGGAGTCGAACGCATTTTAACACCGGGGCAGTGTCCGAATCGTCCGGTGTGGTCCCATCCATGGGATTCTGAGGAAGCGTTTTAATTGCTGGTACCTGAAACCCTGCATACTTTTGAAATGCTGTGAGTTTTGCAGCTTTGTAGCAGTCAAACATCCAAAACGACTGTTGCAAACTGATAGTAACCACAATGTCATCTACTGTGGTGAAAGAATAAACATTTCCACCTTTGATTACAGAAGAGTCGCCGGACACCACGGACAAGGTGGGATCATCACTGTCCTCGGTCACGAGGGAGGGAGAACTGAAACAAACGATGCGTTAGAGCCGAGTGATGTTTCTATAAGATTTTCAGATAAATAGTAGCAGTAAAATACGTAGATCAGTAAAGTGCTTAAAGCTGATTATCAAAAACCACCACTGTTTAGCAGTGTGACATCTGTCTGTCATTCATTCATTCACGCTTTATCCTCTATTAGGGTCGCGGTGGGGTTCCCCATGCCCATCCAGAAGAGAACGTCTCGGGCGCTGGGCAGATAGAGCCAACCGATCGCAGGGCGCCAATCCATCGCTGGGCACACACTCACTCACACAGACACGCTCTATATGGGGCAATATGGAGAACTCAATTGACTTGATCCATGTTTTTGGACTGTGGGAGGAAACCGGAGAACCCGGAGGAAACCCACGCAGACACGGGGAGAACATGGAAACTCCACCCAGATGGGGATTCGAACAGGGAATCCCTAGCGCTGAGAGGCGAACGTGCTAACCACTAAGCCACCGTGCCGCCATCTGTCTGTCAGTCACGGATAATATTATTATCATAATCCATCAGCGCAATCCTGATGCAAAGCATGACATCCCACTGATGCAGGTCATGTTTGAATTAAACATCACAATGAGGGAAATATTATGACTGAATGTTCGTTTGGGGCCGGCATGGTGGTTTAGTGGTCTCAGCGCTAGGGATTCCTGGTTCGAATCCTCATCTGGGTGGAGTTTCCATGTTCTCCCCGTGTCCGCGTGGATTTCCTCCGGGTTCTCCGGTTTCCTCCCACAGTCCAAAAACATGGCTCAAGTCAATGGAGTTCTCCAAATGGCCCCATATAGAGTGTGTTTGTGTGCGTGTGAGTGAGTGTGTGACCACATCCATCCATCATCTTCCGCTTTATCCTCTATTAGGGTCGGTGGGAACAGGTCGGGGGGAATAAAGAACAGAGAACCAACAGGGGACTAACGAAAAAAGTCAACATATGTACTACAGTCTGTAACTGTATAACTACAAAGTCCATCTCTATGGTAAATGGAGAAATTAGACAATGGAGCAAGAACTGGGCGTGTCTAAACTTTTGACCGGTACTGTGTCCGGCGGTACGGTGGCTTAGTGGTTAGCATGTTCTCCTCTCAGCGCTGGGGATTCCCGGTTCGAATCCCAATCTGGGTGGAGTTTCCATGTTCTCCCCATGTCCGCGTGAGTTTCCTCCGGGTTCTCCAATCCAAAAACATGGATCAAAGTCAATTGAATTCTCCAATTTGCCCCATATAGAGTGTGTGTGTGTCTGTGTGAGTGAGTGTGTGCCCAGCGATATATTGCCGCCCTGTCCTGGGTCTATCTGCCCAGCGCCTGAAACATTCTCCTCTAGACTTCCCCCCCCCCCCCCCCCGTGACTCTAGTGAATGATAAAGCAGAAGATAATGGATGGATGTATATCAGTGTGTGGCAGCATGGTGGTTTAGCATGTTCTCCTCTCAGCACTAGGGATTCCTGGTTCGAATCCCAATCTGGGTGGAGTTTCCATGTTCTCCCCGTGTCCGCGCGAGTTTCCTCCGGGTTCTCCGGTTTCCTCCCACAGTTCAAAAACATGGATCAAGTCAATTGAGTTCTCCAAATTGCCCCATATAGAGTGTGTTTGAGTGTGTGTGTGAGTGAGTGAGTACCCACATCCATCCAGTTGATTTTAAATGTGAGGAAGCTGTGTCAGGGGTCAGGCTGGGTTGTTTACCTGAGGTCTGAGGGGGCAGGTGTGCGGTAAAGCACGCGGTCCTCACAAAGAACATACAGCTGAGCATCGCTCAGCGCCAGTGACGTCACCGGAGACTCGAACCGCACAACAGCCTGCAATAAAAGCAGGTTTCTGATCACAGACCGCCATTCTGCTCAGAAACATCAGACAGCAGTAAGAACCGCGGCTTGCCTTGACTTTCCTCTCTCGAACACAAACAGCAAAGACATCTTTAAAGCCTGTAGCCAAGTAAACCTCTTCTCCGTCACAGAGTAAACTGGCGGAAAGCAAATCCCCGAAATCAGCGAGGTGTTCCACAGAGTGTCGCGCCGCCATGAGGCGATAAATCCCAAACAAAGAAAAAGAAAAAGAAAAAGAAAGTTTCTCTGCTCTGTCTCACTGCTGCGTCCCGCGCGGCGCTTGCTTTCTTCTTTTCTGCCTGCGATGAAACTCTCTGAAGACACTGCGCCCTCTGCTGGTCCGCACTTACAGCAGCAGTAGGTTCATCGCACCTCAGTAGGATCTACATTCATTCATTCATTATGAATGAATCACGCTTTATTCTCTATTAGGGTCGCGGTGGGGTTCCCCATGCCCATCCAGGGGAGAACGTCTCGGGCGCTGGGCAGATAGACCCAGGACAGGGCGCCAATCCATCGCTGGGCACACACTCACTCACACAGACACACTCTATATGGGGCAATTTTTGAGAATCAATTGACTTGATCCATGTTTTTGGACTGTGGGAGGAAACCGGAGAACCCGGAGGAAACCCACGCAGACACGGGGAGAACATGGAAACTCCACCCAGATTGGGATTCGTACCGGGAATCCCTAGCGCTGAGAGGAGGACGTGCTAACCACTAAGCCACCGAGCCGCCCCGGTAGGATCAACACTCACGCTCTAATTCTGATTCTGATTCATCTGATTCAATTCGATTGAACAAAACGACCAGACAACCTTTTCTTTGTGGGTGGAGCCTCTATAGTCCAAAAACATAGATTTAAGGAGAATTGGCTGCTCTAAATTGCCCCTATATAGTGTCTGTGTGTGAGTGAGTGTGCACCCAGCGATAGATTGGTAATTCCATCCATCCATTATCTTCTGGTTTATCCTATACTAGGGTCGCGAGAGGGTTCCCCATGCCCATCTAGGGGAGAACGTTTCAGGAGCTGGGCAGATACACCCAGGAAAGGGTGCCAATCTACTTTATATGGGGTAATGTGGAGAATTCAATTGACTTGATCCATGTTTTTGGACTGTGGGAGGAAACCGGAGAACCCGGAGGAAACCCACGAGGACACGCGGAGAACATGGAAACTTCACCCAGATTGGGATTCGAACCGGGAATCCCTAGTGCTGAGAGGAGAACGTGCTAACCACTAAGCCACCGTGCCGCCCCGCTGAATAACACTCACACTCTAATTCTAATTCTGATTCAATTCGATTGAACAAAGACAACCTGACATGACCAGACAACCTTTTCTTTGTGGGTGGAGCCTGGTGTCCTTCCACAGTCCAAAATCATAGATTTAAGGTAAATTGGCTGCTCTAAATTACCCCTATATAGTGTCTGTGTGTGTGAGTGAGTGTGCACCCAGCGATAGATTGGCCCCCTATTCTGGGTGTATCTCGACCAGATAGATATGGAGAACAGGGGAGAACATGCAAACCACTAAGCCGCTATGCCGCCCCTTCTAAATTTATTATTCATTCATCCATTATCTTCCGCTTTATACTCTACTAGGGTCGCGGGGGGGTTCCCCATGCCCATCCAGGGGAGAACGTCTCGGGCGCTGGGCAGATAGACCCAGGACAGGGCGCCAATCTATCGCTGGGCACACACTCACTCACACAAACACACTCTATATGGAGCAATTTGGAGAACCACTAACCACTAAGCCACAGTGCCGCCGCACGTAACTAATAACTGTGTATAACAACACCACAATGTGCAACTGGCACACATCATTTGAGCCAGTTAATAAGACCTCAAGAGGTTTCATTCCCATGACCACAGCATACTATTTATAAACTACTCCGACTAATTTAGTATACTACAGTTTAACATTAGGATATCAGAGTTAGTTTGTTGGCAGTGTTGATGTATTCATCAAGACTATAGCACGCTGTATTAAAATGTATTTAACTCACTGTAGAGGTTTTTATTTAGAAATATTTTTTAATTAGTCCAATAGGAGCACACCCAGCTCCCACATGATCAACCAACTCACAGTGTTCAATGTAAACCCAAAGAGCTGAACTGCAGAACACTTTAATCAGAACTCATTTTATTTAGATATTTCTCCTTGTCTCACAATAAGAGTAGTTATATAGTTTTATAATTGTGTTTAGTGTAAATAACATAAGAAGATATTTCTTCAGACTGGGTTTTCTTAAGTTTTGTACAGCACAAACAACAGGACTTTAAGTAACATGACACCTTATCATTTTGACCATATAAATTACCTGAAAGAATAACAAAGAAGGCAACAGGTTCAGGCTAATCCCAAAGAAATCTTATCTCAGAAAAATACTTTCTGCATCCAAGAAATAGCCAACAAATAAAAATAAAATCTATATATTTACAGTCATTTGTGTTCCTTTTGTTTTTGATTTACTTGAGAGTTCTCTCAGCCATCGATCTCTCTCTCTCTATCTGTCGCTCTCTGTTTTGTTGTGCAGGCAATGCTATATTTAGTTTGTTTCTAAGAAGCAACAGACAAATACTTATTCAGCCTTTAAGAAACCTTTAATGACAGGATAAGACTGGTCAGTTCTCACTGTTCACATATTGAAAGTGGACTTATGGCAAACACTGAAATTTAATTATAATGTTTTATAAAAACATTCAAAACCTTCAAAACCTTTTTTGGCCAATTTGAAGACAATACAACATAATATAGTGATATACATAATGTACATGACAAGTTTTGTCAGAGCATGTGTTTTTAAATTTTACTAGCTAAAACTTTTTACCTGCACCCGCTACTCCCTCTGCTATTATCTAGGGTAAAGGTTAACAACCTTTATCATATAAAGTGTTTGGCTCTGATATGAAGCCAGTATATTTTAGCTCTATATATAATCAGCTAAACCAGCATACTATACTTTAAATTAGTCAATCATTATCACTGATAGACCTGAAACACACATTTCTTGGAACAAGCTGTAGTAGGCTATTATTCATGATCTTCCTGAAGCACTTATATAAAATCAGACAGAGGCTTGTCAGACTGAGATGTAACATACAATGCCCATTTTAATTTTGTGTATTTAATACATATTCTCTACATGTAAGTACTGTATGTAAGTAAGGATGACCTCAGAGAACAAAATCTAAGCATTTAAATAGTTATTCATGTCCATACATGAACAATGTTTAAGGGCAAAAAGGCTGTGTTAACAATTTTAGTATTAGCAAGTGTGGAATTGATTCTTTTCCTTACTTAAACTCACCTCTTTTACATAGATTTATAAACAAATGCCTCATAACTAGTCGGAATGAGGCAGCTTTTAGTAAAAATTACAGTTAGCTACTGTATAATCTGTTACCAATCTAAATTATGAAGTGAATTAACCATGGAAATAGGTGGCTAACTAAAATTAAGCAAAGTATGGTGTGGGTAAGGTGGAACTGTGGCGTGGTTGTTAGCACATTCACCTTTCAGTGCTGGTGATCCAGGTTCAAATTCCGATTTGGGTGGAGTTTCCATGGTCTCCTCATGTCTAGTATGTGAGTCTTCTTCAGTTCTCTGGTATCCTCCCACAGTTAAATAACATGGATTCAAGGTAATCTGGCTGTTCTAGATTGCCCCTATATAGTATTTGTCGATCTGTTTAAGTGAGTGTGTGCCCAGTGATGGATTGGCAGGGTGTATCTGCCCATTCTCCCCTTGATGAGCATGAGAACCTCCACCATGACCCTAGTATAGGATTAAGCAGAAGATAGTTATCCTTTTCATTCATTCATTGTCTTCCGCTTTATCCTATATTGGGGTCGTGGGGGGGTTCCCCATGCCCATCCAGGGGAGAACATTTCGGGCACTGGGCAGATACACCCAGGACAGGGTGCCAATCTATCACTGGGCACACACTCACTCACACAGACATGCACGCATACACACTATATATTGGAGAACTCAATTGACTTGACTTGATCCATGTTTTTGGACTGTGGGAGGAAACCGGAGAACCCGGAGGAAAACCACGCAGACACGGGGAGAGCATGGAAACTCCACCCAGATGGGGATTCGAACCGGGAATCCCTAGTGCTGAGAGGAGAACGTGCTAACCACTAAGCCAGCGTGCCGCCCAGAAGATAGTTATGATAAATCAAATGGTTCTGCTAAAATTTGAAGTTCTTCGAATTACAGAAAAAAAAGCAAGACTTTCATTATAAGTTTTGCTTACTTTTAAAAGAATTAGATACAAAACCACTTTATACACAGAGACCATGTGAAGTATTGTTAATCCAGATGATTAGCCGACACTGTGATTACCTCTTACAGCTCTAATGCCTTCCATCAATGTACCGTCAATGCAGAACAATGAGGCAAAACAGGGGAGGACAGTATTGAACAGGCAGTGAAAAAGAGGTTAAAGTGTAAATCAGTGATTGGTCAGTATCTAAATATGATCATCCTGATTTTCCAAATCAATGTTTCTGTCTGAATAGCTACCCGTCAGAATACATTGCTATCTTATTGATTGCCAACTTCCCACATAGGGTGAAAGGTGGTGTTGATAACCTTTCACCCATTTTTCAGGTCCTCACCTTCCTTCTGCTGGTTACAAAGTAAATCTCAACTATAACGCATTGGCTGATAAGGAAAAAGAATTTGTTTTAAAGTAAATAAAATAGAGCCTAATAAAACAAGGTTTTTGATATTTAACTGCTGCTGTATGCATTTTACACATTTTTTTTATCTCATGAAAAAATAATACATGCATTCAGTTTTACAGTTTACGAATTCTCAAATGTTATTTTAACTGCTACAAGATAATATTTATGATTACATATTTCAATTCAAAACAAATTCAAACAATGATTTCTCAGAAACAGACCCTTGGTATGTACTTTTCCCCGGGGATTAATACATTATTCTGATTCTTATTCTAATAGACATTAGGATTTTAATTATTAGATATCTACAAAATAACTCACCTGTATGTAACATAATTTCAGCTATAATCCTTACTTAAACTCTACATTTAGCCCGTTATCTCTAACCCATCTCAAAACCCTCTCCCAATTCATTAATGCTGGTTATTGCATTTTGTTTATTTTTGTTGTTCATTCATTCATCCATTATCTCCTGCTTTATCCTCTATTAGGGTCGCGGTGGGGTTCCCCATGCCCATCCAGGGGAGAACGTTTCGGGCGCTGGGCAGATACACCCAGGACAGGGCGCCAATCCATCGCTGGGCACACACTCACTCACACAGTATGGGGCAATTTTGAGAATTCAATTGACTTGATCCATGTTTTTGGACTGTGGGAGGAAACCCGGGGAACCTGGAGGAAACCCACGCAAACACGGGGAGAAGATGGAAACTTCACCCAGATGGGGATTCGAACCGGGAATCCCAAGCGCTGAGAGGCAAACGTACTAACCACTAAGCCACCGTGCCGCCTGTTTTAGTTGTTATGTTTACATTTGATCTTTTAACCCGGTTGGATTTAATTACTTGGCTTTTCATGCACAGATTGCATACATTTAGGATTAATTATTCATTCATTCATTCATTATCTCCCGCTTTATCCTCTATTAGGGTCGCAGTGGGCTTCCCCATGCCCATCCAGGGGAGAACTGGGCAAACACTCACTCACACAGACACACTCTATATGGGGCAATTTTGAGAATTCAATTGACTTGATCCATGTTTTTGGACTGTGGGAGGAAACCGGAGAACCTGGAGGAAACCCACGCAGGCACGGGGAGAACATGGAAACTCCACCCAGATGGGGATTCGAACCGGGAATCCCTAGTGCTGAGAGGAGAACATGCTAACCACTAAGACACCGTGCCGCCTAGGATTAATTATGAAACAGGAAAATACATGCACAGTGATATAGGATATGCATCGGTCTTTAATTATATACTGTATGCTGTTTGTTTACGTCTTGCGCCGTCTATCGGTGAAGGACTGCAATGACACCAGTCAGTTCAGTTTACTAGTTTACAGAGACCAATAAGAAATCTCTGTGCATTGAGGTTGTGTTGGAGTTCAGCTTCTAACTGTGCTGTGCGCTTGAACATAGCTTTAAACATTAGGAAGCGTAAGCTGTTTTTAGTTGCGAGTTGCTGTGATAGAACCAAAAACACTTTCCGGCTGCGTTTTATTTTAAAAAGACATATTCCCAGGTGAAGGAAGAAAATGCTGCGGAAGGTTATTCCAGCTGTTCGGTCGTGCAGTCTTTACTTCAACAAACCAAGACTCATCGAAAGTTCCTGGACTCAAGTCTTATCTTCTCAGCCGAGCTGGTGAGAACTTTAAATTCATGCGAACTCCCGCAGGCTGTTAAACCAAGCTGCTCCTCCATGTGTACGATGCGAAGTCGTCTGTTAAGTAACAGACGCAGCGCTTTAAGTTTGTGCAGCATATCTGAGATCTTCCGCGTTAAAAAAAGACCACCGTCTCGTGCAAATACTTATATTTCACATCTGCTGTACATTACTCTGGTTTTCTGTATTTGTTCGGTGGTTGTCAAAAATGGACTTTTAATGCTTTTGTTTTGCAATGTTATATTTTATTGATAAGACTTTGTGAAAAGGGCGCGCCAGCATATTATGGAGACGTTGGTTATGTTCCAAACCTCTCCTTATCCCCTGCTTACGTTCACTACCACACTGAGTGTGATATGGGGGCTGAAAGGCCCTCTTCAGTGCACTAAATATATAAAGCCACGAATAGTAGACATGTTTACACACACGGCGTTTAAGCCTAATAACTCATTAAAATCGTTGAATAAACATGATTCTCCCCGTGTCCGCGTGGGATTCCTCCGGGTTCTCCGGTTTCCTCCCACAGTCCAAAAACATGGATCAAGTCAATTGAGTTCTCCAAATTGCCCCTTATAGAGTGTGTCTGTGTGAGTGAGTGTGTGCCCAGTGATAGATTGGCGCCCTGTCCTGGGTGTATCTGTCCAGCGCCCGAGACGTTCTCCCCTGGATGGGTTCGAATCCCCATCTGGGTAGAGTTTCCATGTTCTCTCCGTGTCCGCATGGGTTTCCTTCGGGTTCTCCGGTTTACTTTCACAGTCTGGAAACATGGATCAAGCTCAATTGAATTCTCCAAATTGCCCCATATAGTGTGTGAGTTTGTGCAGCATATCTGAGATCTTCTGCGTTAAAAAAAGACCACCGTCTCGTGCAAATTCTTATATTTCACATCTGCTGTACATTACTCTGGTTTTCTGTATTTGTTCGGTGGTTGTCTCCTTATCCCCTGCTTACGTTCACTACCACACTGAGTGTGATATGGGGGCTGAAAGGCCCTCTTCAGTGCACTAAATAAATAAAGCCACGAATAGTGGAATAGAGCCAATGTTTACACACACGGCGTTTAAGCCTAATGATGTTAATGACTCATTAAAATCGTTGAATAAACATGATTCTCCCGTGTCCGCGTGGGATTCCTCCGGGTTCTCCAGTTTCCTGCCACAGTCCAAAAACATGGATCAAGTCAATTGAGTTCTCCAAATTGCCCCATATAAAGTGTGTGTTTGTGTGAGTTAGTGTGTGCCCAGAGATAGATTGGCACCCTGTCCTGGGTCTATCTGCCCAGCGCCCGAAATGTTCTCTCCTGGATGTGCATGGGGACCCCCCCCCCCCTGTAAAGCGGAAGATAATGGATGGATGAATGAACATGAATTAATCAAGATGCAGGCTGCACGGAGGCTTAGTTCCCGGTTCGAATCCCCATCTGGGTGGAGTTTTCATGTTCTCCCTGTGTTCGCATGGGATTCCTCCGGGTTCTCCAGTTTCCTCCAACAGTCCAAAAACATGGATCTAGTCAATTGAGTTCTCCAAATTGCCCCATATAGAGTGTGTGTGTGTGTGTGTGAGTGTCTGCCCAGAGATAGATTGGCGCCCTGTCTTGGGTGTATCTGCCCAGCGCCCGAAATGTTCTCCCCTGGATGGGCATGGGGAACCCCCCCCCCTCGTAAAGCGGAAGATAATGGATGGATGAATAAACATGAATTAATCAAGATGCAGGCTGCACGGAGGCTTAGTTCCCGGTTCGAATCCCCATCTGGGTGGAGTTTCCATGTTCTCTCCGTGTCCGCATGGGTTTCCTTCGGGTTCTCCGGTTTACTTTCACAGTCCGGAAACATGGATCAAGCTCAGTTGAATTCTCCAAATTGCCCCATATAGTGTGTGAGTTTGTGCAGCATATCTGAGATCTTCCGCGTTAAAAAAGACCACCGTCTCGTGCAAATACTTATATTTCACATCTGCTGTACATTACTCTGGTTTTCTGTATTTGTTCGGTGGTTGTAAAAAATGGACTTTTAATGCTTTTGTTTTGCAATGTTATATTTTATTGATAAGACTTTGTGAAAAGGGCGCGCCAGCATATTATGGAGACGTTGGTTATGTTCCAAACCTCTCCTTATCCCCTGCTTACGTTCACTACCACACTGAGTGTGATATGGGGGCTGAAAGGCCCTCTTCAGTGCACTAAATATATAAAGCCACGAATAGTGGACTAGAGCCAATGTTTACACGCACGGCGTTTAAGCCTAATAACTCATTAAAATCGTTGAATAAACATGATTCTCCCTGTGTCCGCGTTGGATTCCTCCGGGTTCCCCATATAGTGTGTGAGTGAGTGTGTGCCTAGCGATAAGTTGCCATCCTGTCCTGGGTCTATCTGCCCAGCGCCCGAGACCAGTGCTCAGTGGGGGAATACCCCTTGACAGACCGGGTAGCATTAACAGTGCAGGGAATGAATGTAAAGAAATGAAATTATCAGGTGTTTATTTTTCCAAAAATAGCATAACTGATTCAGTTCTCTGAATGTACACAATGGTTTTTGCAGCAACATCTCAGCAAATCTGTTGCTTCACACTGTATGCGAGTCACCCTTTAATACATTATCAGTGCTCACAGGATGCTGATCTCAGGACATTTTAGGTTGGAAGGTTATTATCAATGTCAGTTGTGAAATCAACTGATTCAGAGAGAACACAGTCTGAAATTGTAGCACTGATTTTTTTAGAGACAATTAAAAAAAACAAGGAACTATTGTGTGTATGTGTGTATACTATATATATATATATATATATATATATATATATATATATATATATATATATATATATATATATATATATATATATATAAATATCAGACTCAAACTATCACACAGGATGTCAAAAAAACATTTCCTGGTGTTTGCTTAGTCTGCAAGTTTTACCACCGGTCAAACATTTAAGGAAATAAAAAAGCTATTTTTTGATTCCCTGATGAATTGTAAGCATTTGTTTGTTCGTGGTTCATTTTTTGATCAGTTATTTGGTTTTAAAATCATTCAAAGCTCACAATGTTGAGCTTTGCTTCAGAATTCTATATGCTTCCCTGTTCCCATTAATTTTTACAAGCATGCATGCATGTTATTCAGATTATGTACAAATTGGTTGTATTTATTATTTCAAAGCTTGATTCATATTTTTAATGAAAAATGTTGGATAAATATAAGTTTTAGACTCACTAGTTAAAGTTGAATTCTCAGAATTTAAAAGAGCTTAAAGAATAAATTGACCCAATTTTTGGTACCGCAAAGTATTGATTTAGGAGGGTTCACTGGACCGTCAGCATTCTCTGTTTAAGGTGAGATGGGTGCAGTGGTGAAATGAGGTCACCAATTTAGAAAAGTTTGGTCCCTGCACTTTAAACCTCTATCAAATTTAAACAAATGCTTAAATATATTAATGTTTTTAATGTTTTGAGATTAGCATTGCACAATCTCATCACAGTTAGAATGCTAGCCTCTGCAGTTATATAACCACAAAATGCTTACAACTTAATTCAATCAAAAATGTTTGTAAAAATGACGAATACCTTTAAATAACAATAAACTGAATTCCTTGGGATATCACGGAAACAAAAATGTTCTGCAAAATGTTAGACATTGTTTGGATTTAGAAAACACTGATATTTTCTGCACTTTTTGTCAGATTGTAAACTAAAACATAAATGAGGAAAGATTTCACATGTTGAGGACAATATTTGCCTGACAATACAAATAATTGTTGGTTTCTCCCCTGGATCAGTCACATTAGTATGTGGTTCTCCATGTGAATTAAATAAGAACAGTCCAGATCTCATTAGATAACCCCTACCACCCATTCATATTAGTTGTATATATCCTTTATATATCTATTATTTTTAAATTTGTATTTTTAGTCTGATCAGTACTTTTGATCAATAATGCTTGATAAACATACATACATTTTAGACTCTCAGCACTAATTTACGTTGATGCCTCAGAATTACAAATGGCTTGAAGCATAAAGGAACCAAATTTTGTTCTGCAAAGTATTGAGTTTAGAAGACTCTCTGGACTGTCAGCTTTTCAGTCAGATATTCTCTATTAAAGGTGAACTAATAAGTACCTCAATGTCATCTATTGAGCATATTTTTCACTTCCCTCTGGCTGTGATTAAATATTAATACTCTAATTAGTTCATTAGTTTTATTACTTTTTCAAAT
Organism: Corydoras sp. C115; assembly: GCA_019802505.1. Classification (NCBI taxonomy): domain Eukaryota; kingdom Metazoa; phylum Chordata; class Actinopteri; order Siluriformes; family Callichthyidae; genus Corydoras; species Corydoras sp. C115. The sequence continues at coordinate 4,774,193 of JAFMOC010000004.1, forward strand.
TGAATGTGGCTATGGCTGATTTAACTTTTTTTTAAACCTATTTCTATTGTGTGTTTATAGGTTGCTTTGAATTCTAACTTATGTTAACCTGTTATTGAATTGTTTTTGTTTGTGAATTAATAGTTTGAATTAATTTAGCTAGTACTTTATGTAATTTATCTTATATTTATATAAACAGGCATGGTGGCTTAGTGGTTAGCACGTTCGCCTCTCAGCTCTAGGGATTCCCGGTTCTAATCCCCATCTGGGTGGAGTTTCCATGTTCTCCCTGTGTCCACGTGGGTTTCCTCCGGGTTCTCCGGTTTCCTCCCACAGTCCAAAAACATGGATCAAGGTCAATTGAGTTCTCCAAATTGCCCCATATATGAGTATGTTTGTGTGTGTATCTGTGTGAGTGAGTTTGCCCAGTGATGGATTGACGCCCTGTCCTGGGTGTCTTTGGTCAGCGCCCGAAACGTTCTCCCCTGGATGGACAAGGGGAACCCCCCTGCGACCATAATATAGGATAAAACGGAAGATAACGGATGGATGGATGTTTATAAACATGCATTTAAATTTTTAGATCTAGTGTACAGTACTTTTGTTCAGCTTTGGCTATTTTAAATTGTGGTTTTAATGGTTTATAAATAAATTGAATTGAATTGAAAGTAGCAATGTGGTGGAACAATGAACAATACTCATATACCATAATGAAACACTTGGTCAACTGTTGTGTCAACTGAGCAGATTTAATCTATGTTGGCCAGTTCTACAGCATCTGTTGTTTTTGGGATACAGATATAGTTCACTTACAGTTATGAATGTGAACAGTCAAGCTAGTTCACTTATTAAAGCAGATAAAAGAACTTGAACAACAGGGCTGGCAATGCAAACATCGCTTTGATTAAAGAGGACAGTGGTTGCCCTGTTAACCCTCGTCTGCTCAGAAAGTTTCACTGTATTCCCTTTTACAGTCATTTTGATGTCTGACAACTGTTTTGTACTTTTGTACTTTTGTACTTTGTAAGTTTTGTACTTTTTTTTCATTCAACTACATTGTCTACTGTATGCAGTATTTATTGTTTTAGTGGGTCCTATTGGGTTCTCATTAAACATATTTTGTCTATATTTTTCATTTTATGCCCCCCCCCCCCCCCCCCCCCCCCCCCCCCCCACAGTGCCATCCATGTCGACACTCCACCCAGTGTTCCTACTCTTACCACCAGCTATGCCCATGGGGTCTCTTCTATCTCTCTGCAGTCTCTCACTGTGGGTAAGAGCCTGCAGCTCAGAGCAGAGAAAAACCCTGATCGTGAAGCGGTTGTTTTCCTGCAAGACGGCATCCGGAAGACCTTTGCTGAATTCCAAAGCGATGTAAGTGTATATCTGTCAGCGAAGCAGAACAATTATACAGAGATTTCCGGGAACAATAAAGTATTCTAAATAAATGGTGGAACACATTGTGATACTTTACGGTTTTAGTCCGTTCTACCTGGATGTCTAATCAATTTAGTTGTTAAGAGTATCTTGATTCAATGTAGCTTTTAAGCAATGAATCCATTTGCAGCACTGACACTTCGTGGGTGTTTTTATAGCATCACTCTAAGTCACTAAAGGACAGCAGTAGTCCTCAGAAGATATGAAATAGTCCAACTACTGCTAAACTCAGACACTCACACATTTTTGACACAGATTTTGTAATATTGAAGCATTTACTTCACTAAATTAGTATACACTGTGTTCCAAATTATTTTCTCAGATTTTCCAAAATTACCTATGTGAATTGCAGTCATTGTAATTTTCCAGTCATCAACTATTAGAGTACAATTGAAAGGTTTTTGAACAAACTGCCAATGATAAAAGTATATTTAGAAAAAAAATAAAACACTCAAAATGCACTCAAAATTAGTGTTTTTTTCCTAATTATGTTTTAATTGTAGGCGGCACGGTGGCTTAGTGGTTAGCACGTTCGCCTCTCAGCGGTAGGGATTCCCGGTTCGAATCCCCATCTGGGTGGAGTTTCCATGTTCTCCCCGTGTCCGCGTGGTTTCCTCCGGGTTCTCCGGTTTCCTCCCACAGTCCAAAAACATGTATCAAGTCAAATGAATTCTCAAAATTGCCCCATATAGAGTGTGTCTGTGTGAGTGTGTGCCCAGCGATGGATTGGCACCCTGTCCTGGGTGTATCTGCCCAGCGCCCGAGACGTTCTCCCCCACCGCGTGGGGAACCCCACCGCAACCCTAATAGGGGATAAAGCGGAAGATAATGAATGAATGAATGAATGTTTTAATTGTGGTATCTTTGTGTTTTAGGAGGCATATTAAACTGTTAGGTCTAAACAATTAAGAACTGTATTTGTCCGTTTGATAAGATGAACACGTGTTTTTTTTTTTTTTTAAATGTCCAATGACTTCAATTCAGAAAACCGGAATTTATAAAGATGATAATATTTTAAAGATAAGATTGTTACAGATAGTGGCAAAAACACAACAAAACTTTAATTAGCCCATACATATCAGTATATAGACAGATTATGGATTATATAGACAGGTTTTATTATGTTCCCTTGGTTAGTAAAGTTTGACTCATAATTTCGTTGTAATAAATAGTTCAAAGCTCAAAATGGTTAAAGAAGCAGGTGTTTAACGTCTGATCTTATTAACCATGTATACTGATTACGAAGGACTTTGCTACCATGGGATCATGGGAGTGGGCATCAGCAGTATGTTACAGCACAACACCCAGAAAATCAAGAATTTGGAGAGAGGTTAACAGTCGAGGGTTCAGAGCTTTGTGGTCAGTTTTGATGGTTTGACAACATGAAATCATTAAGCTGTCAAGCACTCTGTGATTTCATTGTTACAACAGTTTAAGTAACACTATTTCATACATTAACATTAAATTACAGATTGAACTTGTTCTTTTTATTAATGGTCACCATCAAGGCCTAAACAAACAAGTCCTTTTTAAAATAAACATTGTTTATTACAAAATATTGTGGCAAGCGGGAATGTTGTACGACAGCTAGACAGCACTTTATACCACACTGGGGCATTATTTGGCCCCAGAGTCACATCCAGCTCTTTGGCGAGCCCTGCCAGGCCCACGTGAGATCACTGTTAGAAATATTAGACGTTTGAAAACCAACAGAAATAAATATACAGAGTATGAAGGGTGTTAATTGGAACCATATGCTTAATAGAAAAATAACCAGTTGACTTTAACATAACAGAATTGCATATATGGTATAAACAATCAGTCTATTAAATGGACAAATGGAATTGCCCAGCCCTGCGTTACTTAAATATTTTTGATATTTTTTAAAGAGTATACGATTTTCTTCTTAGTCCTAAAAAGTGACCAGTGCATGTACATAATTCTTAATATTTGTGTGCAGGTGGATCAGGCTGCAGCAGGTCTGTTGGCCCTTGGTTTAAAGAAGGGAGATCGCTTAGGCATGTGGGGCCCGAACATTTATGAATGGATCTTGATACAGTTTGCTACAGCAAAAGCTGGCATTATTCTGGTAACATGTCAATCTTTTTTCTATAGTGTTTATTCATAGTTAATGTGATTTTCAAGCTTTTTTTGGTCTTCACCAGGTGTCAGTGAATCCAGCTTATCAGTTAAATGAGTTGGAATTTGCTCTAAAAAAGGTACTGCTGACTTTCGTCTCCATCGTGATTAGTTTTTATCATGACAATTAACAATTCTTGCTAATGTGAATATTTCCACTCATGACTCAGGTGCAGTGTAATGCCATAGTGTGTCCTACAAATTTTAAGACCCAGAGATATTATGAAATGTTAAGGCAGCTCTGTCCTGAAATTGATACTGCCACCCCTGGAGGCCTCAAGAGTTCCAGGTAATTCTTAACACCAAAACAACAACAACAAAACAAAAATTACAAAATTACAGTCAGACTTTTACCTACAATTCAATTTCAGTTATAAGGAAAAATTTTGTAAGTTTGTAAATCAATCCTTTAAAAACACAAAATGTGCTTTTTAGTCTTGTTCCTGTGTCATTATTAACAAAATATATCTGTAGAGCCTTAGGCATTATTCCAATTTTAATAAACTAATCGATCATCTGGAGTTATTACGTCTAACATTCATATTCCTAATTCATCTTTTTTATCATTGTGTTATAGTTAATCGTTATTACTCATCATATTTATTTTACTCATCATAATTGAATTACATTATATACTTTAAAATGTTTAAAAATTTATTTTTTTTTGATCTAGATCAGGCGTTTACACATGCGCCAATTATTGTTTGTGGAAATGTGACTGTTTGAAGGCGGCAGTTCAGAAACATGGATCAAGTCAATTGAATTCTCCAAATTGCCCCATATAGAGTGTGTCTGTGTGAGTGAGTGTGTGCCCAGCGATGGATTGGCGCCCTGTCCTGGGTGTATCTGCCCAGCGCCCGAGACGTTCTCCCCTGGATGGGCATGGGGAACCCCACCGTGACCCTAATAGAGGATAAAGTGGGAGATAATGAATGAATGAATGAATGTGTCTGTTTGATTAATATTGCTGGCAGTCTTTGTATTTGCATCTCTGTGAATTCCATCCATAGCCCCTTAGGAAGCTAACTGACTGCAAACAACTTTGAGGCATGTGTTTAACTCAGCCATTTAATATGCACCACAGATGAATTATTCTTTGCAAAAAAAGCCAGTTATCAGTTTAATATTACCTACTTGGCATTGAGGCGTATATAATTGAATGATTTTTTGAGCATACCAAATTATGTTCTCGGTAAGTGTCTGTAGTTATGTTGGTATGAAGAAAGTCATTTAACGGTAGGTTGTTCTAAGACATATTTACATATTTAAAAATGTCAAACTGAGTTCAGCAGCTTAGTGGTTAGCACGTTCGACTCTCAGGACTTGGGATTCCTGGTTCTAATCCCAATCTGGGTGGAGTTTCCATGTTCTCCCCGTGTCCGTGTGGGTTTCCTCCGGATTTTCCGGTTTCCTCCCACAGTCCAAAGACATGGACCAAGGTCAATTGAATTCACCATATTGCCCCATATAGAGTGTGTTTGTGTGAGTGAGTGTGTGCCCAGCCATAGATTGGCGCCCTGTCCTGGGTGTATCTGCTCAGCGCCCGAAACCTTCTATCCTGGAAGGGCATGGGGAACCCCCCGGCGACCCTAGTGGAGGATAAAGCGGAAGATAATGGATGAAACTGAGTTCAAAATCTGTTCTATGGCCCCTTTCTTGCTAGACCAGGGGTAGACGACACACAGCTCCCTGGTTCTATCAAAAACTCAACTGCAGTAACTTGAGTAAACATAAGTAGACTGCTGCAGCCTTGTAGTTTAATATATATTTAATGTTGATGAATCATTTTAACTGGCTAAAATCCACTAAAAGTGATAACTGCATTTAAATAGTTTTATGCAAGATACAATATTTTCCAAAAGTTTTGCGGATCTTCAGTATACAGTAGATATTTCAGATCTGGTTTTAAATTGTTACAAGTTGCAAGTCACTGAAGTGGTTTACAAGTCATTTCCTGTCTGCTATATAAACGAGAGGAGCTATTGACTCAATTATCAGTGGACTCAAGTTAGACAGGCTTCAAGTGTATTGATCTTGGTTAAAAAGGCAGTTTTAAAGTAAGTGATTTGCTGGTATTTTTGGGTGTATAATTGATAACGATTTTTTCAGATTGATTCAAATCTAAAAATTGATTATTTTGTTCAGATTGCCAGATTTGAGTACGGTCATTGTTATAGATGGCAAGCATCCTGGTGCCTTTCAGTGGAGTGATCTGATGGAGGCAGGGACGAGTCAATACCACCAACAGCTAGAAGACCTTCAGAAGAAACTGAGCTTTGATGACCCTATTAACATCCAGTTTACATCGGTAATAAGAAGTATTGCTAGTTACTGATTTTGTAATCTTTTTAATGTGATCAGTTTCAACCAGTTCTCTTGAAGCTGATATTTTTCTAAAGGTGGAAGTATTCAGATGTGTTACTTAAATAAATCTCTCTAGGGGTGTCTTCAACTAAGGATTTTCATAGTCGAATCTGATTCGTCAGATTTTCCCTATAGTCGACTGATAGTCGAATCAGTTAAAAATTTCACCACAAGATGGTGCTATAAGCGTGGTTTTTAAAAAAGATTTTTAAAAATATTTTGTTATATATTTTATATTGTTAAAGCGCACACATCATTAAAAAAAAATATTAACAGAAATTAGGATGATTTTATTTGATAAAAGGCTATATATATAACGATAACAAAGACATTTCGTGTAAAAACTAATGCTTATGGTACATTCGACTATGAGGCTCATAGTCGACTTCGGTTCTCCGAATCGAATCGTCGAATCAGCGAATATTGCAGCTCACCCCTAAATCTCTCATTACAACAATATAAGAAAGAATATAAAAAACCAAATGTGGTTTATGTATTAAAGTAAAAGATCCTTATAATAATCCTTATTATTATAAGATAATAATACTATTATTAGTATTATTAATTATTCTATTACATTTTAGTACAATGATAAAACTAAACTCTAATAAAACACAAGTAATTGTTTTAATATTTACAAAACTTTGCCAATAGCTAAAAATGAGTCATGCTCTAGTGTTGAATTTTTGATAACAAATAATTGTAGTATTAATGAAACATGTAAATGTTTAAAAAAGGAAAATGACTTAACTTCGATACAATCTATTTGATTTTAAAATATGTATTTTAAAAGCATATTTTATTTATTGTATAAGAGTAAAAACTAGTATCATTATAAGTACCTATTAAACTAAAACTGACTCATTTTTGACAAGTAAAAATTACAATATTTTCCAAGGCAAGTTAAAGTAAAGTATAAGTAAAACATCGCACAGTATTTAAAGTAAATGATCTTTGCAACTCTCATTCACTGTATATAACTAACAGTGTTGTAACAGCCATATTCTGATATTAGGGGACAACTGGAACTCCCAAAGGAGCAACGCTGTCACATCACAACATTGTCAACAATGCAAACTTCATTGGACTGCGTATAGGATATGGATGGCGGGTAAGCATATTTTTTGTTGGTGTACACATGTTTGGTGAAGTTTGAACTTGATATATCACAGTTTAACAAGCACTTATTAAACTTGAAGCACTCACTGCATCATGTTAATACTCTGCTTGAGTAATCATCTCTGAGTTATATCCTCTTTACCCTCAAAAGTTTGGCCTTTATATATACAGTACGTGCAATTTAAAAAAGATTTGTCAACATATTTGAGTATATGCTTTAGACATCTCATCTTATTATCGCTCGGGTTAATCCTATACTAGGGACATGCTTTGTAGGGGGGGTTCTCCATGCCCTTACAGGGGAGACACACCCGGGACAAGGTGCCAATTCATCTCTGGGAACACGCTCACTCGCAAAGAGACACACACACACATATTATATATTGGGGCAATTTTGAGCAATTACATTGAATCCATGTTTGAAATCCATCCATGAGGAAACCAGAGAACCCGGAGAAAACCTACGTAGACACAGGGAGAACATAAAAACTCCATCCAGTTCAGGATTCGAACCTGGATACCAAGCGCTGAGAGGCGTACGTGCTAACCACCGAGTTAGAATTGGTCAGAATTAATTTAGTAAAAATTCAAACAAACAAAATTGCACTTGTATAATATCGTTTTATTTTCATATCAGTTAATGCTGATTTAGATTTACGGAATGGTGGCATATTGGTTTTCAATGTTTGCCAAGTATGGTTATGTCATTGGATATGTTCATTTTTGTTACCCAAAATTTTTTTAACTAGCATGAGATTGGATAAAGACTGTAAATTTTGTTTTCACATATTAATTTGCATTATTTGTGAGGATTGCATATAAGGTGTATGTATTAAATATTGTATAAAAGATATACATAATCTTTGTCCCCCCCCAGAATAACATACGAGTGTGTGTTCCAGTACCAATGTACCATTGTTTTGGCTCAGTGGGTGGAGGCATGGTTATGGCAGTACATGGTGTCACATTGATCTTTCCCTCTACTGGTTATGATGGCCGGGCAAACCTCGAAGCCATTCAGAAAGAGAAGTATGCCTTAAAAAAATCTGATTTTTTGCTGTCGTTATGTTTTTGTTTACTTTTTATGGTGTCTGAATATCCTTAAAATCTAATCTTATAACAAGCTTTAAATCATGACTTTTATTTAGCCTGGTTTCACATTTTTGGAGTGTAAAATAAATAAAATCAAAAATTATTTTGTATTTCCAAAACACAATCAATTGGTCAGAATTTCATATCTTTAAAAAATTGTTGTTACTTAAACAAAGATTAGTAGATTAGACTCCATACTTGACTAAGAGGAACAAATGACAAAAATCACATCATTCCAGTGCAGAGTGTGATTTATTAATTAGCAGATCTGCCAGCTTTTATCCATTTTTATGGTAGGTATGCACTTTGACATTAAAGACCTAAGAATCATTGTCTTTGTACTGCCTGACACTTGGTACAAAGTGATGAACCACATGTATTTGTTCGCAAAAACACAAAAGCTGTGTCAAAGTAGGTTCTAGAATAGATCCAGTACTTTCTAATCGAACAATAAAGTAGGGTTTTTTCATATATAGATTATATACCCCTGTCCAAAACAGTACACACCTGTACACCTGTTTATGTAAAGAAGAATAATAAGAATAATATTATATTATTATTTGACTGATATGCATTTATTTAACAAACATTAGTTGTTTAGTTTTAAATTATGAAAAAAAAATGCATTTAAAAAAAAATGCATTTATTTAACAAACATTAGTTGTTTAGTTTTAAATCTTATTATTCTTGCATCTTTCATAGGGTTGTTTTGTTTTTCTTAATTTTTAAAGTAGTAAGTATGTTATTATGGTGTTACTTATTATTTTTTAGACATAAAAATGCAATTCTAAACAAATGTCACATTATAATTTACTTGTAGATGCACATTTATCTATGGAACCCCTACAATGTATGTAGACATGCTAAATCAGCCTGACCTGGCCAAGTTTGACTTGTCATCTGTAGTGTCAGGTAAGTTATTTAGCTTTTTTTTAATTCCTCATAAATCTGTACAACTCTATTTTTTTTTAAAAACATAGGATGGGACAAAAGAACTGTGAAAAGTTCATTGAATATTCAATTTACTCCATTAGGAAATAATAGTAGCAAAGTTCACTTTCAAAATAATATATTCTGTTTTCTAAATGATTTACAACAATAATTATATTAGTGATGAAGCACCGTGGTAAAAAAATGTCTCTGTACTAACTTTTAAATGTTGAAAGAATCACAAAGTCTATTCTGCACTTATCTCACATAAATTTAAGGCTTAAAAGAACATTTTTATTGAGTTTTACACAGTTACATTTCTGAAATGAGTTATATTTAATCACATGAGTTTATTTTTTATGTTCATGTATAAACAGGAGTTATTGCTGGATCACCCTGTCCACCTGAAGTGGTCAAGAAAGCTATTGAAGTCATGGGTGTTAAAGAATTAACAGTGAGTATTGCCTTAAGCTTTAGACACATATTGTAGTCATATATATAAAATGATTATAATTTTTTTTATGAGAAGTAACATGAATTTGTAAGAGTCTTAATTCAAGATTTTGGCACCTCTGGCCAAACTTCATATTTTGTTTATTGCTTTATTTATATCTTTACCTGAAAATAAGGTAAATCATTACTTTCTTCTTAGTAAAACAATCATTTTAATGAGCATGAAGCAAAGTCCATATAAGCATGGCTGGTTGAGTCTGGTGTGTAGGAACCTGAGCTTATACTGAGCTATGACTGAAATTCAATCAAAGATCTTTGGAATGAATCAGAAAACGATTGCAATATAGTCCCTTTCATCCAACATCAGTGTCTGACCAACTAAACTCTTAAATGATGTAGAAAGCATTATCAGAAAAGTGGATGCTGAGGCTCTAAGGTGTGTGTGTATGTGTGTGTGCGCGCGTGTGTGAAGGAGTAAGAAGGACAGCAAGGGATACTTTTAAAAATCCAATTTTTTTTAAAGCTGTTAGAATGTTCACTAGAGGGAGACAGAGTACTTATGTTTTATGGGTAGACCCATCTGTCAAATTTTAGTCTTAAATATACATTAAATGTTCCTGTTGGTTTTAAATTTAACAATGTGTTTATAATGATAAAATTAATTACAGTACTCACTGAAGTAATTACATTTTACTAGATAAAGCTAAGTGTTATTTTTAAAGTTTAATTCAGTAACTAACTTTGTCATATGCTTTTGGTCATATTTATTTATTTTTTGAAATCTAGAACAAGGTGTCCACCTATCTTGAAAACCCTAGTATGGATTTACTTTACATGAAGAAAATTAGACTAACTTTATAGCAGACAGTTTTCTATAACAAAATATAAAAAACTGTTTTCTATAACATAAATCTCAAAGGTTTTTCGAGATTGGTGAGACTGGTGATACAAAATTGCCCAATGTGTAAATGGGTTGATGAATATGCTTTTGTATTTGTGTTTTGCTGGCCTGACTACCTTGACCGAGTGTACCCCTAGCCTTTTCCCCATAACTGCCTAGTATACTATATATCTGATGGCTGTAAGCACAGTAGAAAATCAATGACAAAAATCACATCCAGAGGTCAGGAATACCAATTTATAGGTAATGGATATTTATTAATAATTGCATTATTGTTTTTGACCACATATTAAATGTCTGAAAGTGATTAAATGGTCTGTAAAGTATAATAATATTACACTTATTATTTATCATTTCATAATAAGATTCATTGTTTATTAAATGCATATATTGGTAGCTCTGTAACCATGTGTAGCTCTGTTTAATAAAAACATTAAGCAGGTTATTTTTTGTAATTATTAGTCTTCCCTTACAGTTGGCACACTGACGCTCTCCTTTATTCTTCATATCAGTTTTATTTTTTATTGTACCAGTTAAAAATTTGGACATGCCCTGTTCTTGCTCCATTGTCTATTTTCTCCACTTACCATGTAGATAGACTTTGTAGTTTTACTATTACTGACTGTAGTACGTGTTTAATTTTTTGTTAGTCCCCTGTTGGTTCTGTCCTCATTTGGTCAGTTCTATTATACAGAACAGGTATAATTTGGGTGGTGTATTGTTTATTGTCAGTTCTGCAGTGACAGTGACACTGCTGTGAGGATGTGAGGGGGTTTTAGTGCAGCAGTGCTGCTGTAGTTTCATTTAAACACCTCAGTGACACTGCTAGGATAGGAATAATACACCAACCATATAATACCTACTCTATTGGGGTCCTGACCATTAGAGAACAGAATAAATGGAACTAAACAGTATCTTATTGTAATATATTTAAAACTATATTTAAAACTGAAAATGTGGGAATGAATCCATTATAGAATCTGGCAAAGCTTAAACTGTTAATATTGCATTAGAAAATGGCATTGCTTGAGTTCTCTGTGCACAGAGTCCACTGGACAGGCATCTGCTTTGAGTCAGCTGTGAAAAGAAAAAAAAAGTGTTTAAATTATGATTATTTTTCAAATACTTAACTACGTTAAATTATTATAAAATAAATATTGATTACCGCTACATTAAATTAATAGCCATGCTAGGGGTACAACAGATTAATGGATGCTGTATTTTCCAGAGTTTATAGCACTTGTTGTCTGCATTTATTATTATTTTTTATGTGCGTGAACAGAACTTTTAGTATTATTGATACAATTAGACAATCAGCATTATGTGAACATCAAGTCCACACAATGCAGTATGTGCAGATTATTCATGGTAGATTTTTTTTTTAAATGAAAATAAAATATGCTAAATAAGTATTCAGCAACTTATTTAGTATAATGACATCTGTATCCAATGGAATATAATCTTTAATGATTTATAAACCTTTAATCGTAGGAGAGAAGTGTTGTTTTAATTAATGCCACTACTCCCATCTCGACAGGGAACTCCTGAAGCTTGGTGTTTATCTTTCATCGGTTATTGGTATTAGCCAAGTTTTGCTTGGATTACCAGAGCATGTGGGGAGATGGAATGTCTTGTTGCTGTTACTTTTTAAAGCATCTACATTGCTATTTTTAGAAAACATTAGAATGGTAACATGTGACTCCTTACTAAACGTGAATTTAGAAATACACTCTTACCAATTCAGATATGTGTTTTTTTCTTGTCCTTCTTTGTTTTGCACTGACTGAAAGCAGTGCTTTCTCTGATTTTCTTGCCTTTCTGATTTGCTGGAGATGCACAAGTGGCATCAGAGCGATGACGGCTGGTGTCCATCCATCTGCATAGAGAGCAATCGAACTTATGATATATTTTTAGTGCTATTGACTGCAGTAATCAAATGTTTAGGTTATATGGCAATGCTATAGCATAATAAACAGACTTTCCCTTTGATCAATAACAAAATGTAAAAGTAATCATGCCTTACTTTCTAAGGTTTGTTAACTGACAATTGCAAGTCCAAGGATTGTTGAACAGAGTGAGATTCTCGATGGTGTTGAAAATCAGGCTGCTTGGTAATGTCTTCAGCTTGTTGTTTTCAAGATGCAAAGACTTGAGGACTGACACTCCCTCAAAAGCAGCATTGGAGAACTAAGTGGATAGAAACATAGTGGCACAGTTTGTTTATTTTAAATTAATGCTGTAATGCTGTTGCTTTGGCTTACTGGCAGTTCTATTAAAGTGGAACCTGTAGACAAGACTAATATATTCGGTGGAAATAGTTTAGGAATCTGTTTACTTTTGCAGTTAGTTCCTGCATCTGTGTGTGTGTGTGTGTGTGTGTGTATATGTATGTATGTATGTATGTGTGTGTATATATATATATATATATATATATATATATATATATATATATATATATATATATATATATATATATATATATATAAATAGAAAAGGGTATTTTATTTGAAGGAGGCCTCACATATTTCACCTGTACCAAGGCTTATGTAAACTTCTATTGCATTTCATTTTGTTAGTAATTCCAAAGCTGGTAAAAACCTCACTGAGATGCTGGGGCACTCTGGTGTAGGAGATTTACCTTAAAACAACAGGGCTGTAGGAGTGCAGATGCATTGCAGGTGGCTAGATGTTGTCATACTAAAATACAAAAGAGTAAAAGTACTTTGGAAATTTCCATTCAGAAAGAAATTGAGTGGCGACCTAGAGGAGCTGGAAATTTGAGGGTATGGAAGATGACTTTTTACATAAAGGAACTGTTTTTTGCACCCTCACACTCCTGTCTTCCATCACCCTTCTCTCTTGCCAAAAGTGCTTCCAAAAAGCCTACTTGTGCATTGAGGTGAGGAGCTAGAGCCTAAAAATACCACCGATCATGAACCTAAGAACAGCCTGTCACTATTACCAGTTTTCTACTGCCTTCTGACCTGTTTACTGGGTGTCTCGTGAGAGGGGAAAATCTCAATTTAAAAATAACTCATGACTAATTAGTGTGTAGAAGCTGGAATGGGGGCCAGCAGGCAAACATGCTCAAGAAATCCTCTTTTTATATTAATTATAACATGGTGTTTAAGTAAGGAACATTGAAGTCAATTCATATGCAGGCAATAAATGGCTCTGACAGTTAGGTGTATTCATTATAAATTCTTCTTATGTTACCTCAGTTACAATAAGATGCCATCTGTCTCAGACAGATTTCCAATTAATTGTCCAGTCATTTGTTTTGAGGGCATAAAATTCATGATCAGGGAACTATTAGCATTAGTCCCCCTTACAAATTCCTTAACTGACAAGAAGAGGAAAGATCTGCCGGTTACAGTACATGTGCGTCTAAACAAATTATTTGTAAGCCTAGGATTCACTTGCATGATTGTATATGCGTTATTAATATCTAAAATAGTGATAATACCTGTTTGCAACAGCTACTTCCCAGTTTATTGTGGTACATATTCTGAAACGGCACCCTGTTTATTTTACACAGTCAGATAACTAAGATTCACTGAGGAAAGTATCTTTGCCAACAAAAATATCTTTAATGGCAGAAAAACATTTTAGCTTTTTTTCATAGGAATTTAGAGGGACAGTTTACTGCTTGTTTCGTGGTGCAGTTTATTACCTGTCTCATTAACTCAGAAATACAGTATGTACCCTCTATGTTTACTGTTTACAAATCTCTGACCATGTCGAAACCAAACTTTGGAAAAGTCTAAGAGTGTATGTACATATATGGTGTTTTCTCCTCAACAGTATCCTACAACTGTCTATTTTCATGCTTCAGATGGGCTTTCATGTGCATTTACAAATAATGATACCCATAATATCAGTTCCACTACTCCCAAAACAAATCTTATTTAATTTACATAAATAATAATAATAATAGAATAACTTGCCTTTTCTAACATCATGTCATTCAGATGAAGTTTCTCCATGTAACGACCAAAACTCCTGAATGCATAATCAGGCAGGAAGCGGAGAGGGTTCTTGGACAGATTAAGCTCCTCGATAACACGTAACTTGCTCATGGCCTGGACTGGATATGTCGACAGTTTGTTTTGGTCCAAGGTAAGGCAGACGAGGTTCTCCACTTCATCAAGAGAGCCAGGCTGAATTGAAGTTAGCTCATTGTGACTCATATGCAGCCAGCGGAGATCCTTAGCACCTGTGAAGGTGCCAGGTTGAAGATCTCGGATTTTGTTGTTGTCTAGCTGCAGGATAAATAAGTTGATCATAGGAGAGAAGATGCCTTTCGAAAGAGCTGAGATCTGGTTGCCATCCAGATAAAGATAGGTGAGCTCAGTGAGGTCCTCGAACGCTCCAGGCTTGATTGTGCTGATCTCATTGTTGGAGAGATAAAGGTAAGCAAGTTTTTTAAGGCCTTTAAAGGCCTGAGTTGCAATTTCTCGGATATGGCAGTGTTGCAGGTGCAAAGATACCAGACCCTTCTTTTCACTGAAGCCACCAGTTGGAAGGTTTCCCAGATTATTGCGCTGCAGGTTGGCTAGACGAATTGCTTCAGAGAAGCGAGGAATCTTCTTCAGACCAACGTTGTCACAGATGATATGCTGCAGGTTAACATCACAGTTACATGGGCTAGGACACTGACTTTGTATACCTGTAAAGAAGGTAACAAAAATGTGCATATACACCACAACCTGAAGCCTTATAACCTGCATGATCTTCCTGCTCTGTTAGTTTTCTTGCTTTTCTGAAGCTGTATTGAAGCCTCTTGCAGTAAAAACAGCCGTCAGGCAGAGGCAGGAATACACACACACTATATACGGAGTGAGGGAATTTGAGCGTGCTAGAGGTGAACAGAAAAAGAGGGTGTGTAACTTAGAAAAAGAGGGAAGTACAAAAAATTGTCTTCAGAGGTGTAGTGAGCTTAGACTGTTGTGTAGGGCACCACTATATATAATGTGATTTTTTTTTTTTTTTTTTTTATTTAATTCTTTCTGATGAAAGAAGTGGGCTGTCTCTGACACTTTTGAAAGGTGAGATAAGAATGTATTTTTAAAATATAAGGGTTCATGCTTTTTATTATGTAGATGTACATGTTTTTGTAATTTAAAGGTTGAAATGTAAATTATATGTGTATTTATAAGCTTATTTTATTTTACCCGACAGAAATCTTTTTGAAGAAGATCCAGTGGCTGTAAAAAAGAAATTCATACATCTTAATTAATGGAGATGTTTTTTGGTTTTACAGCCTGAATTAAAAAATGCATTACAGCATTTAGGTAATAAATTAACGAGACAAAGTAAAATAAGGGGAAAAAATCAAGAACTGTCCTCTTATTCTCAGTATTTAAATATTTAGTAGTTATATCCAACTAAGCCTCTCAAGGTCATTCACGTTCCTATCCTTAAAACTACAGTTTTTGAGATATGATTTTATAAATATAGTTCTGTTAAAACTTAACTTTCCTGCTCATCTTTATCTGTAAGGCATAGGATAGTAGAGATCATCACATTTTTATTTAATTCTAACACAGACCCCTTAGAATGCTCCCACCATAGTGCTGTAGAGTGGGTATGGTGCACTTATAGTGCATTGCCAAACCTTCTAATAGGAACTTAAATATTTTCGCAGCCCCAAACTGAAAATCCTGGTCTCTTGTGACAAATGGTCTAATGAAGCCACAAATTAAAATTTAAGTACTCTTTATCTCCATTTAAGGTCATTATTATTATTATTATTATTATTATTATTAGTCCAGTGTCACACAAATCAGACAGAACAGGAAAAAGGATGTAGCAAGCAACAGAAAAGAGACAAGTGATTTTTAGTAACCAAAAAAGATGTCTAATAGCGATCGAGAGTATGAAGATGTGAATATGAAGCAGAACTGCACTTCTCTATTAATGCAGTTCTCAGTAATAACAAACTGTTATTAACTTTTTCAGGGCTCGATGTACATTTTCTTTTGTTAACTTTATACTAACTCTCCGTGACACTCGGTATGGACTGTGCCACCACTATGAAATGTACTGCTTTACAGAAGCACATTTCATCAAAGAAAGATAACTTAGGTGAGATGTGCTTTTTTAAAAAAACTTAATTTTTTAAAAAATACTTTAAAAAACTACTTTATAGAAAGTTTAAGGGAACACATTAGTAATAATTAAACATATTAAGAATTATTGTTATATTATTTTTATTTATTTATAGTATTATTAATACTATTTAAGAATTTCCTTAAATCTAGAAGTATTTAATTTAAGCATGTAAGAGAAAAATTCGTTTATAAAAAATCTCAATGAATGAAAATTATTCTAATTATATCTTTAACTTTCAGTCTAAACATGTCAATTGAAAAATGACTAGATTTATTTAGCTTATTACTATTGTTTTTGGCCTTTAGTGCCACTTTGAGTTCTGCAGCCTATTAAGTTGCTCAAATTGCAGTGCCAGTTCTTGGGAGGTTAAAGGAAAACTGCTGTTTCTCACCAGGCCATTCATTGTTTAGTTGGTAGTGGTAAAAGGAAAAAAAAATTGACTTTTTTGTGGCTGACCTGTTTTTCTATAAATCATATAATCATAACCAGATGTCTGTCCAGAGTCAATTTGCAATAAATGTGTTTTTCTTCTGTCTGTCATAAGGTAAAACATTCTTGAAATATGCATGGTATTTCAAGCTTCATGATACCTTTCAGATTTTTTAAGCAAAGCAGTTAATTACCTGACATTTAAAATATCAAATTATTTTCATTTCCGAACTTACTAAACATTTACTTTTGTAGTAGTATTTTTTTTGGAGTAGCAGAGTTTCTATCCTTTATTTTGAGTGACATGTTTTTCTGTTTCAGGTAAATACTGTGATATTGTACCTATAATAGATTACCTGTTTAATATGGAATATGATGGGTTTATGATGGGTTTATGTGTAAGATATTTACATTTAATACAGCATATGGCTGCAGTTTAAACAGTACTTTCTACCCTGCATTCCTTTTAGTATGTAATGCTACAAAACTTAAGTGTTTCTGTAACAGTTTTATAGATGCATTAAGTGGTGGGGTGCACAGAGACTTGATATTTGGATGGGGCAGATTTGGTACTGATTCAGTAATGAATAAAATAAGGACTTCTTCCACAGAGACAAAAACACCCTATAATGATGAGTGGAAGTATTTGGCATGTGGCAGTTAATATAAGGAATTAAGCATGATATTATTTTACACATTTAATGGTGCATGTAGAAAATAAATGGTAATCAGTGGGATTCTTGGACTAACCTGCCAGCAGGCCCAGTCTTCAGACATCGAGAGAGAAAAAGAATTTGACACAGAGTATTGAGCAGCTCAAATGATGTTTTATTCAGGAACATGACAAAATGTATAACCCAAATTATTATCTTGTATTAACCATCAGTCTTATCATCAGTCTAGTTTATTTTTAAACAGGTTCATGTAAATTTGCAAATCATATTTTGGTAATTGGTTTGTAATTGAATTGTTTGTATTTTACTTAGATCATCATAATTACCCATTTTGAAGTTTAAATTAATTTGGAAAATATTATATGGGAAGAATGTGCAAATGAAGTCTTGAGCCATGATTGGGGTATCATTAAAGATTGTTTTAGGGCCTTAAGGAAATCCTTACTCTTTACTGCTTTACTTCAGTGTTGGAATGTTAAATAAAATTACACAGAAACAGGTCTGGAATGAGAATTGGATTTAGGTTTCAAATTTCTGTTCAGTAATCACTTGTGTTATTATGGTTATTGGTTAGAATTCATGTCTATTATGTTACAACTAAGTGTAAAGTAAACAAGTTTTAAGCAGATACAACTAACCAAAATTAAGAATGGGAGGAGCCCAGGCTGTGGAAACACATCCTTTCTGCTGTTTTAGTGGTTTGCACTTGTGGGTTTACTGGCAGGAGGTAGTGAGGAAGGAGTGTGGCAAATTCCTGAAGAAATGAGCGTCTGCCTTGTTAAACATTATTATTCAGCAGTTAGTTCCGACCATGTATTTTGATTAAATGAGGCATTCCATGAGTGCTAATGGAGGACTGTTTACCATGAATATATCACTCTGCTATATATATGGGCTTTTAGAGTAAAGGGAAAATACAGTTAAGCTTTATCTAACTACCTTCATTGACTGCTCTACCGACTTCTCTACCTCTTAATTTTAATTTTCTTAAAAATGAATTAAATTTTCTTCCTATCTAAGTTTGTAAAGGTATGGTGATGTAGTGGTTAAGAACTTCAATGAGTTTAGCAACTCTTTGCTTTGGAATTTGCATGCTCTTACTATTTATCGTATTTTTTAAAATATTGAGTATAACAGCACATGTTATATATTGTTAAATATTGAGTATAACAGCATGATTTCATTATTCTCAGATACTAGTTTTATTATGTGTACAGTGATAGCTTTCTATAGAATTCTATAGTTTAGAATTATTTTTATTTATGCATTTATTTTACCTTAAACTTAAACACTCCTTAAAGTAGATGAAAGTTGTGTATATGTAATATAATTGTCAATTTTATATTTCTACTTTTGTATTTATAAACACAACTAATAGAGCTGAACCTGCAATTAATAAAGTATTCTGATTCTTATATATATAGTGCACTTTTTTTTTTTTTTTAGTATTTTTGGTCAAAGTAATGCAGAAATAATAAAATAATACAAAAAATATCAAAAGGACAATGTGAATAAAGTACCATTGTATAAATTAATGTTTTTGTTTGTGTTAATGAAAACCCAGAAACCAAGGCCTTGACAAATATCATAACTCTCTGGACAGCTGGAATCTAGTGTTTGCTTAACAAATGTAACATTTTATTGGGAAAATGTATTTTTTTCTATTTCCACTGCTTATTTCCATCTGGTTTCTTCTCAATCTGTACTAGTCACGCACTAGTACTTAACTTATTACAGTAAACAAAAAACATGCAGTATCACATGTAATGATAATATATTATTTCTGATGGGTCATGTGGTATGGTTCTATGTACAGCTCAAATAACATTTCAGTACATTGTTAAAGTGGAGCCAGTTCTCGAACGTGCACCACATACCTCACCTGCCTTCCAGGTTTTCTTTCACAAGCTTCACAAAACTTTTTTGCCAGGTTGGCCAAAGAAGCAGACTAAGGTGTACACTGAACTTGTAATATAGCTCCTGATGCTGATTTACCTGAAAACTAAATAATTTTAAGTGTTTTAAAAGACAACTTCCTATATTTACAGTGTGACTAAATGACTGTCTGTTCATTCTTATGAAAGAGGTTTTTAATAATGAAAATTGTACTCGTTTCAGATTGCATATGGGTCTACTGAAAACAGTCCAGTGACATTCAGTGGCTATCCAATGGACAACATGGAGAGAAAGACTGAGACTGTGGGATGTATAAGCAATCACCTTGAGGTAGACAAATTATATGTATATATGTATATATATATATATATATATATATATATATATATATATATATATATATATATATATATATATACATAATATTTTCATTAACTGCATCATTCTATCTTGTCCAAGTGAACCAAACATTTTAGATATCAATAAATTAAATATTTACACTGAGTTTAAACTTAAAATATATATATACACTCGTATAGTTTAGAACTAAACACTTTGTACTATTTACAGGCTAAGGTGGTTGATCCTACCACAGGACTCATTGTTCCACTTGGGACTCAGGGAGAGCTCCTGATCAGAGGTTATTGTGTCATGTTAGAATATTGGCAGGACCAGGCCAAAACCAACGAGTGCATCACCAAAGACCGCTGGTACAAAACTGGGTATGTGTAATTTGATACATAATTGATGGTTACAGTTGAACAATACAGTTAAGCTTGAAGCAAATGAAAAACAAATATGAAGTAACAACATATACAATTCTTAACAGTGACATTGCCAGTTTGGACAACTTTGGCTACTGCAAGATAGAGGGACGTATTAAAGACATGATCATCCGAGGTGGAGAAAACATCTATCCTGCTGAAATTGAGCAATTTCTGCACACACACCCTAAAGTCCAAGAAGCCCAGGTGGCTCAACATGTTTAAAAATTTAAAGCTTTTTGTGATTTGTCATGTCTGTGCTTTACCACTGAGGAAAAAAACTTTTGACCTTGTCTTTTTCTGTTTGTAGGTGATTGGCATAAAGGATGAGAGAATGGGTGAAGAGGTTTGCGCTTGCATCAGACTGAAGACTGGCCAGGAATGTACGCCAGAGGAAATAAAAGCCTACTGCAAAGGACAGGTGGATATATTAACTGGCTCATAACACAAAAATTTATGTATATCAATGTTTTATGTAGTTTTTCACTTGTTTATTCATTTTTTTTTTCTATTTGCAGATTTCCCATTTTAAGATCCCACGATATGTCACTTTTGTTGAAAGCTATCCTCTGACTGTTTCCGGGAAGGTAAGGATTAAGATTCAGCTGGAAACCTACATCAGCAGAAATGCATTCGATTTGCCCTAATGTCACTACTTTTATGAAATAAAAGCATAATTTAAGATCGGTTACATGCTTTGTTTTAGTTCTGCCATCTTTCTAAGTACCCCCACAAATTCTTTGTGGTGACCACCTTTTTATTTGTCTTCATAGATGCAATGCAAAAAATGTCAAAAATGTAGGAGTGGTGTTATTTTGGGCTTAATCACATCGATCTCTAGACTGGAGAAATTTAAGCAATTTCCTTGTCTGCAAGAAAATCCACAGCGGTGGTTTTAATAGTCAGGGGAGGTCATTGCTACATGACTTTGTGGTTTTGTGTCAATGGGTTGGATCTCGAAATAGTACTGAATACATTTACTTTTCTTCACCTTTTTTAGATCCAGAAGATCAAACTGCGCGAGCAGATGGAGAAACAGCTGGGGCTGTGATGAGGAGAAACTTGTGGTATTTTTAAACAGACAAAAGGCTAGAAGTAAATCTGAACTATAGATTTATCACCTCAATCACTACATGTTACAGTTTTTAGAACAATACATTTACACCTAATTAATTGACCTAATTTAAATTGTAAATGTAATACTTTATGTAATTTTAAATATATTATTCATACACAGTAAGGTGTAACAGTCTTTAAAACACATAACAATAATTTACCATTTTCATTCAGCTTTGATATTTTAAGTCTTATAATGGATTTGGTGACTGGTTTTAATAAAAGTCACTCAAACCGATGTTACCGAACGGTACCCACCTCTTAATGTCACCTTAATTAATAATTCTTTAAATGGCTGAAAATATTTGTAACAAAAATACGAAAAGTGATAAGATAGCCACATGGGAATTCAAATTTGAGAAATGTATATTTTTTGTTTTAATGGACAAGGAACTTGTAGATTGTAGACTCAAGACTTTTAGTGGAATTTATTGTTTAAATGTTCTATTTTACATTGTGCTTTAAGCTTTTTTTTTTTTTTTACAATTTACATTACGCTAAGTTTAAAGAACATGCTTAAAGATACCAAAACTTGTGTTCTAAATGTATATGATGAAAACATACCTGCAACATTTATACTTGCAGCATTTATCACTGCGTCAGCGATGCATTTTAAACGTTTAATAATGTGTTCCACTAATCCTATCTGTTCTTATTTTGCATTCAGGTATTGTTCTGCAGCTTCTTAGTGCCTTAACTCTTAAGTGTTAAGTTTTTTAACATCACTCTATAATCAAAAAAGTACCCTAGCTTCAGATATTGTGACCCTGGACAATAAACTTTATCTGTGGTAGTTAATAAAATATTGATTTTGAGGTTAGTGAGCTATTTGTTGACTATAAATTGTGCGTTGAATCGTTGGGTGCTTATGGACCAAACCTTTTCAAGAATTTCTATCCTAGGAACTGCCCACTGGGTAGTTCTTTTAAGGAGCTACTCACAGTTCTGAGCTTATTTCTGTTCACGTACAGTAGGAACACTAGTGGCATGATACAGCTGTTCTGCTATTCAGGTGCTTGGTTTTCTGGGTGTGTTGTTTTGTTGTGTGGTGGATGCTTAATGTAGCATTTTGAAAGATATTGAAGGAAAGGATTTGTAAATTTCATTTTGTCATTTAAAAATTGTACTGTACTCCCTCTGTTGGTAGGTTTGTTGTGTGGCTCTAAAAGCTGTAATTAATTCCTGCAGTGTAAAATCACCACAGGGAGTCCGTTCTCCAACAGTTTTTTAAACTATGAAAAAGTTATTTTAGTACGAAATGCATTTATTTGGTAAAAAGCCCAACATTCTTTGGCGCAGTTAAGTTTTATAATAACATGTCCAAAAACGTTTATTCCAAAACCAACACTGATGTTTCGCTTCATATAACGATTGAACACACACTTAACACCTGCCAATATGTGCTAGAGTTGCTGTAGAGTTCTCATTTTTCTGGCAACTGTCCTAAACAACTTCTCATCAAGTACAGTCTTGTGGTTCCTTAATAGATGTTCCATCCAGCAGACCTAGCTAATGTGATAATTTTCTAGCTGTGTTGGTGTAGCTTATTTGTCTAGTCAGACTTTTCTTCCATGTAAGTAAGTAAAGGTTCCCTTTAAGGCAGATTCTTCCTCTATTTAACTTTCCACTTCTTTATTATTACCCTTCAAGTGGAAACGCACATTTAATAAATCTTTATTAATAGTAATTTGCTTATTTCTGCAGCGCAGCAATTTTTTTTGTCACCTTATAGTCATATCTCAGTGAAATATAAATGAATTGCTAAACATGTATAACATATATTACATATATAAGTAATAAAGCAGGCGGCACAGTGGCTTGGTGGTTAGCACGTTCGCCTCTCAGCACTAGTGATTCTCGGTTCGAATCCCCATCTGGGTGGAGTTTCCATGTTCTCCCCGTGTCCGCGTGGGTTTCCTCCGGGTTCTCCGGTTTCCTCCCACAGTCCAAAAACATGGATCAAGTCAATTAAGTTCTCCAAATTGCCCCATATAGAGTGTGTCTGTGTGAGTGAGTGTGTGCCCAGCCATAGATTTGCGCCCTGTCCTGGGTGTATCTGCCCAGCGCCCGAAACGTTCTCCCCTGGATGGGCATGGGGAACCCCACCGCGACCCTAATAGAGGATAAAGCAGAAGATAAATAATGAATGAATATATATGTAATAAAGCATTATTAGCACATACACAGATTTCAAGAAAAATAAGTACTCACTTGACTATTGGTAATCACTTTATTACCAATAATTTTGTTAATCACAATTTAAATACAATTATGTTTATTCATTTAGCAGATGCTTTTATCGAATGCGACGTACAAATGAGAGAGCATGTGGCCCTATCCTGAGTACATCAGCCAGCGCAGACTAGTAAATGTACTATAACTTATATTATTATCTTTTTCTTGTTCTTATTATCTTTATATATATTATATTATCACTTTCTCCTTATTATTTGTAGTACATCTACATTATTATAGTGATTTGTTTTGTTGATTTGGATGTATCTTTATTTACAGATTTGTAAACATCTTATTGCCAAACATTAGAACACCCCTCATGTTTTGAGGGTTTAGAAAAGGCCTTTAGTTCCCCTGACACTTTTAATGATGCAACATACAGTCCTGGGCAGAAATTCTTTTTTCCAACTAAAGGGAACAATTTAGGGAAGGCTCTTCTGTTCCAGCATGACTGTGTCCCCGTGCTCAAGGCACGCTCCATATATTCATGGTTGGATGAGTTTTGTGTGGAAAATCTTGACTGCTTCACACAGAGCTCTGACCTCAACCCGATCAAACCATTTGGGATGAACTTAAAATCAGTCTTTCATCCAACATTAGTGTGTGACTGTAAAATAATTGTTTACACAAATTGGCACATCAAATCTTGCAAAAATGTGTTGGGAAACTGTTGTAGCTGCAAAGGGAACCTGTTTAGAGTTCATAAAATCTCCTGTAGATGTAATGTATAAGTGTCGCAATGCTTTCATCACAATTGTGCATCTTGGACACTGTAGCTTAATAATCACAAAAAAGATGAGCCCCACATTCTTTTAAAGCTTTTTTATTCCAAGTTTAGCCAGGAAAGCTGTGGTTTAACATGTAACATATGGTGCAAATCCATTAACCATGTTTAATACATTGAGAGGGCGGCACGGTGGCTTAGTGGTTAGCATGTTCTCCTCTCAGCACTAGGGATTCCCAGTTCGAATCCCCATCTGGGTGGAGTTTCCATGTTCTCCCCGTGTCTGCGTGGGATTCCTCCCACAGTACAAAAACATGGATCAAGGTGAATTGAATTCTCAAAATTGCCCCAAATAGAGAGTGTCTGTGTGAGTGAGTGTGTGCCCAGCGATGGATTGGCGCCCTGTCAAAGGGTGTATCTGCCCAGTGCCCGAGACGTTCTCCCCTGGATGGGCATGGGGAACCCCACCGCGACCCTAATAGAGGATAAAGCGGGAGATAATGAATGAATGAATACATTGAGAATGAAAAGGAATGTTGAGTTTAAGCTTTAATTTTATGAATGGTTTTAATCTTACCCAGCATCAGTGGCTAACCTCATAAATGCTTTTTATATGCCATATCACTTGTGAGAAGCCTTTTAATATAAAAGAGTGTTAGATTGTGAGTATGAATCCACTGAATAATGGTGTGAGATGTGATGCTCAGGTGTTAACAACATGCTTTTGCCTATACTGTTTACATGCCCTCTATCTGGAGGACAGTTAATATTGCTGTAATTAAGCAAATGTTACAGTTTGGCTACATGTCTGTTCAACAACTACAGGGAATGTTATTGCTATTAAGAAAAAACTATTAAATATGAATGGTTATATACATATAGCAGCTGAATTGTGAATAATTTGTCAATAAAAACATGAAGTATAAATTTTGTGTCTAATCCCTGGATTTATGTTTATAAATGTTCTTAACAGTTTAATCGCTTGAGTTTGGTGATAGGAGCAGAAAACAAGAAACTGCTATGTGACCAGGATTCAAGAACATCCAAAAAGTAGGTTTATAGTCACAAAAACTGATCTAATGGGTATAAACCGGCACACTTAGGCATATAACTTATGTCAAGTCATGACCTACAAATGGTTCTTCAGTCTTTAGGGAGAGGGATTCCAATGGCTGATTGGCTGTGCCCCTGAATAGTTTCTCTCGCCTTGTCCACCTGGTCCTGAGAGCAGAAGTCCTGGAGAAAAACCGTAGCTAGGTTGCGGAGGCGAGGATCCTGTGTTTGTGAGAAGCGCAGCATGCACTGCACAACCGCGCTGTCTGTGGTTTGTGAGCGTGATGCCGCTGTGGTGAGATTCATCAGAGTTGTGATGGCAGAGAGCACAGTCTCATCTCTGTGACTTGACAAGCAGCCAGTGACTAATGGAATTCCATCACTCTGCAAGATCTGATCACGACACTCCTGGTCCATGCTGAGGTTACACAGGCCACCTGACAGCACAGAGAAACTATTCATTTATAAATTGTTCATACAATTTACAAAGGAAATCAATGCAATCCACTGATTATACTAACTAGGGGTGAGCTGCAATATTCGACGATTCGATTCGGAGAACCGTAGTCGAATGTACCATTTTGACCACATGGGGGTGCCCATGGCTGCTGCTAAGCATTAGTTTTTACATGAAATGTCTTTTTATTTGACAAAAGGCTATATATATAACGAAAACAATCATCCTAATTTCTGTTAATTTTTTTTTTTTTAAAAAAAGTCCAGAACGGGGATCCCATTTACGGTCCTCTAGAAAAACAAGTAAAATATTAAAATTATTATTATTTTTTTTAAAAAACCATGCTTATAGCGCCATCTTGTGGTGAAATTTTAACTGATTCGACTATCAGTCGACTATAGGGAAAATCTGACGAATCAGATTCGACTATGAAAATCCTTAGTTGAAGACACCCCTAATACTAACCGATTCCAAACTCCACAAAGGTCTCGTTTTCCTCAGTCAGCATATCCAGGAACATCTCAGTGACCTGAAGCATCCGCAAGGCTTCCATGTTACGTGGATCATAAGCAAAGTTGGCTAGGTTTGCCAGAACTTGTGCTTTGGCTTCTAAACAAAGGAATACAAAACAAATGAGATCTTGCTGACCTTTGCACATGACGACGATGGTATTATAGAGTCTAAGGTACCTTACCATCACTGTCAGTGTCCTGAAACTCTGTAACCAGCGTCTGCAAGTATTCAAACCTCTCTGATGGACAGAATCTATCCATGTCTGCCTCCTGAGAAGATAAAGATATAAAGTCTATATAAAGTTAAAATAGTATAAAGATATGATTAACTATGAACAAAACAGATAAAAGTAATTCTTCATTATTCATTCATTATCTCCCGCTTTATCCTCTACTAGGGTCGCGGTGGGGTTCCCCATGCCCATCCAGGGGAGAATGTCTCGGGCGCTGGGCAGATAGACCCAGGACAAGGCGCCAATCCATCGCTGGGCACACACTCACTCACACACACAGACACACTCTATATGGGGCAATTTTGAGAATTCAATTGACTTGATCCATGTTTTTGGACTGTGGGAGGAAACCGGAGAACCCTGAGGAAACCCACGCAGACACGGGGAGAACACGGAAACTCCACCCAGATGGGGATTCGAACCGGGAATCCCTAGCGCTGAGAGGCGAACGTGCTAACCACTAAGCCACCGTGCCGCCCTAAAAGTAATTCTTAATTCATATATTTACATTTGGTCATTTACAAGACGCTTTCATCTAAAGTGACTTACAAGGTGAGCACAGGGTTAATCACAACATCCCTGGAGCAATGAGGTTTAAGGGTCTTGCTCAAGGACCCTCATTGGTAACTTCAGTGGACCTGGGATTTGAACCCACAACCTTCAGATTGATAGCTCAACACCCCAACCACTGAGCTACTGCTCCCTGTAGCATACACCATACACTGTGTATAATAGGTTTTAAAATGATTTGCATCAGGGGTAAAGAAAGCTGGTTAAAATTGATTTATAATTGATTTACAATGGGTGGTATGATGAATTAGTGGTTAACACGGTTTGCCTCTCAGTGTTGGGGATCCAGGTTCAAATCCCAATCTGGGTGGGGTTTCCAATATTCTTCACGTGTCCATGGGGTTTCCTCCAGGTTCTCCGGTTTCCTCCCACAGTCCCAAAACATGATTTTAAGGTAAATTGAATGCTCTAAATTACCTCATATAGAGTGTGTTTGTGTGTCAGTGCGAGTGTGTGTGCCCAGTGAGAGATTGGTGCCCTGTCCTGGGTGTATCTGCTCAGCGCCCGAAACGTTCTTGCCTGGATGGGAACCCCCCCACGACCCTAATAAAGAATAAAGTGGAAGACAAAGAATGAATAAATACAATCAAATACTTGATCAGTATTCTATACTGAGCAAAATAATCTGTGTTATGGGTTCAATGCTGCTCTTCCTGATTATTTTGTAATACTGATGTGTTGTTTTTTGTGTTTGTACTGTAAAATTACACTACATGAGCAATAATATTGGGACTACTAAAGAATGTTCTGTGCTGCTCTCCACATGGAGGCTAAAACAGCTTCCGCTCCTCTAGGGGGTGGCACCGCTGTGCAGCCATTTTGGCCATTGTGTCTCAATGTAAGAACGTCCTGAGTTCAGTATCCTGTTGGGCCAAACCAGTGTCCTGTTCTGTGTGAACTTTGCGTGTCATCCAAGAATCTACATGGGTTTCCGTCAGGGACTCTGGCTTCCTCCCACATTCCAAAGACATGCTGATAAGAAAACCTAGAGTTAATACACCGTCTCAGATACTGTAGCATTTGGAACCGTTCCTGTCATGAAATAGCCGATGAAGCTGCCCAGAGACAAGACTCCTGAATGAACAAACAAACCCCTCCACAGGGGAGGAGTTTCACAAGATTTTAAAAGTCTGTTTGTGAGGAGCGGTTGATTCGTACAAACTTCTGAGGTGCCTATCGTACAAACTTCCATGCCCATCCAGGGGAGAACATTTCGGGCGCTGGGCAGATACACCCAAGACAGGGTGCCAATCTATCGCTGGGCACACACTCACTCACACAGACACAATCTATATGGGGCAATTTAGAGAATTCAATTGACCTTGATCCATGTTTTTAAACTGTGGGAGGAAACCCACGTGGACACGGGGAGAACATGGAAACACCACCCAGATTGGGATTAGAACCAGGAATCCCTAGTGCTGAGAGGCGAAGTGCTAACCACTAAGGCACCGTGCCGCCCCTTCTGAGGTCACAGTGATGTTAAATACAAGACCTAATCTCTGCTTGAGTTCATCCCATCTGTATTTGATAAGATTGAGGTCAGGGCTCTCATCAGGCCAGCCGAGTCCTTCCACATTAAACGTACCCAATCATGCTCTTATGGCTTCTGCACCGTGCACTCATGCAGTCAGATAAGAACAGGAACAAAAAAAACTTTTTCCTAAACACTGTCCACAAAGTTGTAAGTATACTGCAGCATCAGGCCATACATGGAGTGTCACTGGTGTTTATATGTGACACTCATTCGTGTATTGCTGACTGTTTTATGCTGGGCTTTAGTGTTCAGTGACAGGATTTGGGTTTGTTGCTGTGTATGTATGCATTGAACAGGTCAACATTAAGTGTGGCGGCACGGTGGCTGAGTGGTTGGCACGTTCGCCTCTCAGCGCTAGGGATTCCCGGTTCGAATCCCCATCTGGGTGGAGTTTCCATGTTCTCCCCGTGTCCGTGTGGGTTTTCTCC
This sequence comes from Corydoras sp. C115, assembly GCA_019802505.1. Classification (NCBI taxonomy): domain Eukaryota; kingdom Metazoa; phylum Chordata; class Actinopteri; order Siluriformes; family Callichthyidae; genus Corydoras; species Corydoras sp. C115. The sequence goes on from JAFMOC010000004.1 coordinate 4,803,349, forward strand.
GGGTTCTCCGGTTTCCTCCCACAGTCCAAAAACATGGATCAAGTTAATTGAGTTCTCTAAATTGCCCCATATAGAGTGTGTCTGTGTGAGTGAGCGTGTGCCCAGCGATGGATTGGCGCCCTGTCCTGGGTGTATCTGCCCAGCGCCCGAGACGTTCTCCCCTGGATGGGCATGGGGAACCCCACCGCGACCCTAATAGAGGATAAAGCGGGTGATAATGAATGAATGAATGAACATTAAGTGTAAACGCTGGGTAAGTGCACTTACGTGTGAGTTTAGGCTAATGTCATATTTCCCACTCATAGTGGGCAATTTTGTGGCTAGCAAAGTTGCCTTTCAGTGGGGTGGAGTTTCCATGTTCTCCCCGTGTCCACATGGGTTTCTTCCAGGTTCTCCTGTATTCTCCCACAGTCCAAAAACATGGATTTAAGGTCAATTGAATGCTCTAAATTGCCCCTATATAGTGCGTGTATGTGTCTGTTTGAGTGAGTGTGCTCAATGATAGACTGGTGCTCTGTCCTGGGTGTATATGCCCAATGCCCAAAACATTCTCCCCTAGATGCCCCCCCCCCCCCCCCCCGAACCTAGCAGAGGATTAAGTGAAAGCTAATGAATGAATGCTTGTTTTTTTTCCCCCACCTATAGCAATGGAACCGAATAAAAACACATGAATTCACGTATTTAAAATGTGTCTGAATACCTGCAGCTGTATTGAGAATTCATCATTTAGGCAACACCAGGCCAGTGTTGTTTTAGCTATGTACTATGTAAACTCTAAAACGGTTTATCACCTAAACTTCTGTATTTTTTCCTTCTTTTTTTAGTAAATCATCTAATCAGCCAGGGCGGCACGGTGGCCTAGTGGTTAGCATGTTCTCCTCTCAGCGCTAGGGATTCCCGGTTCGAATCCCAATCTGGGTGGAGTTTCCATGTTCTCCCCGTGTCCGCGTGGGTTTCCTCCGGGTTCCTCCCACAGTCCAAAAACATGGATCAAGTCAACTGAATTCTCCAACTTGCCCCATATAGAGTGTGTTTGTGTGTGTGTGCGTGTCTGAGTGAGTGTGTGCCCAGTGATAGATTGGCACCCTGTCCTGGGTGTATCTGCCCCCCGCGACCCTAATAAAGAATAAAGCGGAAGATAATGGATGGATGGATCTAATCAGCCCAACTGCTTTTTATTTAATTACTACAATATTCTATAAGGCGGCACGGTGGCTTAGTGGTTAGCACGTTCGCCTCTCAGCGCTAGGGATTCCCGGTTCGAATCCCCATCTGGGTGGAGTTTCCATGTTCTCCCCGTGTCCGCGTGGGTTTCCTCCGGGTTCTCCGGTTTCCTCCCACAGTCCAAAAACATGGATCAAGTCAATTGAATTCTCAAAATTGCTCCATATAGAGTGTGTCTGTGTGAGTGAGTGTTTGCCCAGCGATGGATTGGCGCCCTGTCCTGGGTGTATCTGCCCAGCGCCCGAGATGTTCTCCCCTGGATGGACATGGGGAACCCCACCGCGACCCTAATAGAGGATAAAGCGGGAGATAATGAATATTCTATAAACAAAAATTGTTTTTGTAAACAAAACACATATCCTGTTATATAGTTAATATATCTATTACTCTAATGTATTAACACGTGGTATAGATATAAATCTTTACTTACTACCCGATCAATGCTTGCTCCGTTTCAACGCATGCGCACTGGAGGTGGTTTTAGCCTGATATCATTTGTATAGTGCACTAAAGAAAATATTAATTTTAATATACAGTACAGGGTCCACAGTACAGTCGCGAAAAACATTTAGAATCCCATGTACGTGTATTTAATAACCTCGCGTAAAAACATGAATTTACTGCGTATAATAGCCCCAGAATGTGTTGTAGTTTGTAGGGCATAGGGAGCAAGGGGGCGTTTTGAACACAACCCTGTCTGTTCTAAAATGCTCCCGCGGGTTAATACGACTGGCTTAGTTTGGGTCCTACCGCTATTTTATACGAAGTTTCACAGCATTGTGAAAGGCATGGAGGAAACAAAGTACTTATTTACATTCTAAACGCGGTACCAATGTTTCTGGACCTTAAATAATGCGAAGGAAAGTGTAAAACAACGAAGCACCACTGTATATTAATGACATGTTATGCCCTTACAAGGCACAAAGGTCACTTCGGTCTGTAAATAAATTGTTGTTAACTGTCCCACAGTCTCGTTTGAAACAAAAGGGGGACCGTGCTTTCTCCGTTGCTGCTCCCAGACTGTGGAATTCATTACCCCTGGATATTAGGTCGTTAACTGGCATAGAGGAATTTAAAACCCACCTTAAACGAATTTGGTTAACCTGGTGATCTTCCATTTCTTTTCTATTTATTCATTTTAATATGTTTAATGTGGGGCGGCACGGTGGCTTAGTGGTTAGCACGTTCGCCTCTCAGCGCTAGGGGTTCCCGGTTCGAATCCCCATCTGGGTGGAGCTTCCATGTTCTCCCCGTGTCCGCGTGGGTTTCCTCTGGGTTCCCCGGTTTCCTCCCACAGTCCAAAAAACATGGATCAAGTTAATTGAGTTCTCTAAATTGCCCCATATATAGTGTGTTTGAGTGTGTGATTGTGTACCCAGCGATGGATTGGCGCCCTGTCCTGGGTCTATCTGCCCAGCGCCCGAGACGCTCTCCCCTGGATGGGCATGGGGAACCCCACCGTGACCCTAATAGAGGATAAAGCGGGAGATAATGAATGAATGAATGAATGTTTAATGTGTGTTTTATTCTGCTGTCCTCATTTATTATTTGTTATTTTGCTGTACAGCACTTTGATCCGCTGCGGTTTTAAATGTGCTTTATAAATAAAATTGAATTGAATTGAAGCTTTTAAACCGCGTGTACGTGTTATGAAGCGTGTTTGGAGGTCACGTGCTCGACGGAAGCGCGTGCTCAGTGTCCCGCCGTCTCGCAGGCTGAGAGTTGAGTTGAGTTTTCATCATGAAGCAGCACAAACTGTCTCAAAGAAAACGCCTCACTAAACCCATCTTATTCGGAACGCTGATTACAGGACTGGCTACCGCATTCTTCTACAGGTAACACAGATTCACCAGCGTGTCGCTTTCCTCCAGAGTAGGTTGCGAATATAATGTACAGTTCACACCTCCATTATCCTCCATTATCTATTCTCTTCACTTGCTATTTAGATGGACTTTGTAGTTTTACAATCATAGACTGTAGTTCCCTCTTGGTTCTCTGTGCTCTGTTGGTCAGGAGCAGTTATAACAGGTATCATTTGGGTGGTGGATTGTTTACTGTCAGTTGAGGTGAGGGGGTTTAGTGCAGCAGTGCTGCTGTAAGTTCAGTTCTTCATCTCCGTGACACTGCTGGGATAGGAATAATTCCGTCCATCCATTATCTTCCCCTTTAACCTCTGCTAGGGTCGCGGTGGGGTTCCCCATGCCCAGGACAGGACGCCAATCTATCGCTGGGCACACACTCACTCACACAGACACACTCTATATGGGGCAATTTGGAGAGCTCAATTAATTTGATCCATGTTTTTGGTCTGTGGGAGGGAACCGGAGAACCCGGAGGAAACCCACACGGACACGGGGAGAACATGCTAACCACTAATGGAACTGATAACAGACAGTTAGCAGAGCAAAAAGGAGGTGTGTCCAAACTTTTGACTGGTACAGTCAATAAAAATGAAAAGATCATCAAATATTAAAAATGATTAGGTGATATAATTAAAACAAACATAGTGCAGTACATGGGCAAACACTTGTTTACACCGCAGTTGTTTATCTGTTTGGGAAACACCCACTTCATTGGTTCAGGCACATTAGTTCACACAGACACACACACTATGTTGGGCAATTTAGTAAAATAATTTTGAAAAAACACGACTCAGTATGTGGCTGTAATGTAGAGATTAGGGGTGTCTTCAACTAAGGATTTTCATAGTCGAATCTGATTCGTCAGATTTTCCCTATAGTCGACTGACTATAGTCGAATCAGTTAAAATTTCACCACAAGATGGCGCTATAAGCGTGGTTTTTAAAAAAGATTTTTAAAAATATTTTGTTATATATTTTATATTGTTAAAGCGCACACATCATTTAAAAAAAATATTAACAGAAATTAGGATGATTTTATTTGACAAAAGGCTATATATATAACGAAAACAAAGACATTTCATGTAAAAACTAATGCTTAGCAGCAGCCATGGGCACCCCCATGTGCTCAAAATGGTACATTCGACTATGAGGTTCATAGTCGACTACGGTTCTCCGAATCGAATCGTCGAATCAGCGAATATTGCAGCTCACCCCTAGTAGAGATAACCTGTATTTTTTCCATCTAGAACGTGCTCTTCTACAAAAAGAGAGAACCGATACGATATGATATTGTTATATGATGTAAGTATTTTGTGTGTAGAAACTTTATTGCTCCTAACACAACTGAGCTTTAAAGGAATTGGAACATTGTGAGTCAGGCATTTCAGAAGGTAGAAGAAACACTTAAATGTTTTGGAATGCTTGCCCTAAAATCAAGGCTGTTAAAACTGAGAGGTGCAGGGACTCTTTCATTTGTTTACCTATTATTTAGCTTCTAATTTGTGTGTTGTGTAGTGTGTGTAGATTTCTGCATCTCTGCTGCTGATTCATTGATTCATTTCATGAGTGTAATATTGCTTTTTAAAGGCACCTGTTTTTTGGGGATGTTGAGGATCTTCGAGCAGAAGAGAGAGCACGTAATAATTCCAGGCGCTTAGAGATATTAGAGAGGAGACAGAAGCAAATGGAAGAACTGACTGAAAAGAAAAGTGCAGCGAGCAGGTGAGGCAGCCTTATGCCTTCCGTGTATGGATGAGAGGATGTAGCAAGTCATCTGCACTGTCGTCTGGAAAAGAAGCTTTCAATGTTGAGGAAACAGAAACAGCTGTGTAATTGTTTAAATCAATGTGCTGCACATGAAGAAATGAAATAATGAAATCATTATGAAATTAAATAATTTTGAACCTAGAGGAGTAAAAAGGTTTTTTGCAGACATGATTGGTGTGTTAATCACGTCGTGTAAGTTTGAATTTATGCACTGTGTAAATGCCACAAAAAAGTTTGCTTCCATAAGTGTAACAGGGCTCTGATGCATGCCTGCCAGAGCTAATATGCCATGTCCTTTAAGCAACTGACATATTAAAATAGTAGTAAAATATTAAAATATTTTGCTATGTGTTTATAACTTTAGCTTCTGTGTTTTTTCTATCATAGAAAAGCATTAAACCACTAATTTTATTTTCTACATATCTACATATCATGTGTTTATGAATTCTAATGTTAATAATACGAACACTATATTTAATATAACGTTAGATTAAACAGTGTTTTAATGGGAAAAAAATCCTTAATTCTTTCAAACAAGTCTCAAATGAAAATTTAGGTTATAAGTCTAATGATCTGTTCATTGTTGGATGTTAAAAGTTAACACATTGACCAGGAACAAATATTATTACATTACAAATAATATTATATAATTTTCATGGAAGTATTTTGTATAATAGTGTAAAATTGTATAAAGTGACAAACTTGCCACAAGAAATGCACATAAAAGCACAGTTTTATTTCTTAGCAAAACATATCTACATCTCTGTATCATTAAAAAAGCCAGTTATGCTGCAACCCACAAAATAAACCTTTTGAAGGTTATTCATTTCATCACTATTTTAAAAAGTACTATCTGCTAAAGAATATTGTCAGATCTGATGCCATGAACCAAAATCCTCTATATGAGTACATATATTATTTTTTATTGTAATTATTAATTAGATGCTAATTTGATTTATATCTCTTATGGTGTAATGTACACTACTATATCCTATATTAAATATTGAATTTCAAGTATACTGTTTATTATTTAATGCCCAAGTAGGTATGTGTATGTGTTTTCAAACAGTAAATAAAATTAAAATAAATAATAATAAAAAAATCTTAAGACCTGCCCCAGAGAACCTGACGGTATAAGGATACGTTTACTTTTTAAAAGGAAAAAACTATTTAGAGAAGTTCTCTGATGAAAACCTTAGTGTCTTGCTGGCTGGTAAGATGTCCATTTATGGGTCTTTTACAAGTCCTTATCATTGTTGGCAGATTGGGAGTGTACCCACCCTGTTGGATGTTTTTTAACTTCACAAGACGAAAAAAAACACCTTTTGATTAAATGTGTTTTTTTTTTTTAAATCAAAAGTAAAAATATGTTTTTACAAATACATTTGTCTAGTTTAATTATGTTTAAAAGTAGTAATAAACCATTTATTTAATTTGAAGGTCCATAGTTGTATTCATAATACATAATACTTTATTCTCATATCAAAAATTTTAAATGCCTTGATCAGGTCAGATTCATTTATTATTGCATATATGAATTATACTGATGAATATGGCATATACACAGTACCTCAATTTGAAATTTATCTTTCTAAAGGTCTTTGAGACAGATTAGAGTGCTATGCAACTACATGGCATTTCAATGTGCCATCTGTTATGATTTAAAATAGGTACCAGTCTGTTAATAGAGCCAACATTGTTAGCAGTCCTTATTTTTGTCCTGCTGGTAGTGAGTAGTGCTGTATTATGGTATTTATTTCTATAACATTTGATTCTAATTTTAAATGTTTATCAGGTGAAAACTTTCAGCATAAAATAATGTGGAGTAAAATATCCATCTTGATAGCTTGTTTATGCGTTGCTAGGCAGCGCTTCACATAGGCTGCAGAGCAATTTTTCTTCTTTGATAAACCAAAATCAATAGCTGAACAAATTATACTGTACTGTAGGGGTGTGTTAGGGGTATGTGATAGTATATATCATATGATAAAGAAAAAAAAGAACATTTCCTTTGACAACTGGACTGACTTGATGTTTAATGTCTTTATTTTTTGAGTAGACTGCCTTGCATAATGTTTTGAACTTTAAGAAGAGCACATGTAGTATGCCAATATCTTTTTGGGCAGGGACTGCTTCAATGTCTCCTTGTTCTAAATGCATCGTCTGCTGAAGGAAAACCATGCAGTTGAACTAAAACAGAAACACTGTTTTTGAAGGTCTCGTACACTCTAAAAATAATTAGGATGGCTCACTGGTTAACTGTCCACTTTGTACCAAACAGTATAGTAGCTCAGTGGTTAGGGTCTTTCTTGGGGTATCAATCTGAAGGTTGATGATTCAAACCCATTGTCCACCAAAACCACTTTGTGGGCCGATGTGCAAGGCTCTTAACCCTCATTGCTCCAGAGGTGCTGCATCATGACTGACCTTGTGATCAACTGTGATGAACTGCTGATAAAAACATCAACAAAAAAGCCAAATGTAAGAAGATTCTGGATTTGATTTCCTGTTGAGGCAAAATAATAAAACAATGGATTCAATCATATAGCATATGTACAGTATGTCATCCCTGTGCCTGGTGCTTGGACATGCTGAAAGATTAAAAGGAGACAAATATCCAAAATCACTTGTAATCATGTCTTTTGGAAAATGGCCATGAATGTTGTCCAGACTTTAAATACTTATATAAATAGTGTTTGGTGGAAGTGCTTTATAATGAAATAATAAACCCCAAATATATAATTAAGTGTAAACATGTGACATAATAAATGTGTGTGTATGTGTGTGTATGTTTGTGTGTGTGTATGTATATATTCATTCATTCATTCATTCATTATCTCCCGCTTTATCCTATATTAGGGTCGCGGTGGGGTTCCCCATGCCCAACCAGGTGAGAACGTTTCAGACACTCGCTCACACAGACACACTCTATATGGGGCAAGTTAGAGAATTCAATTGACTTAATCCATGTTTTTGGACTGTGAGAGGAAACCGGAGAACCCGGAGGAAACCCACGCGGACACGGGGAGAACATGGAAACTCCACCCAGATGGGGATTCGAACCGGGAATCAAGCGCTGAGAGGCGAACGTGCTAACCACTGAGCGACTGTATGTATATATATATATATATATATATATATATATATATATATATATATATATATATATATATATATATAGAAATTTTATATGACTGGAGGGTTATATTTTGCTACAGTACAATGGTACATATTTTTTATGATGAATAACCTGAACTTGAATTATGAGTTATGAACCTGAATCATGACTACATTGCTAAGGACATTCTCACCGGCCCATTTATTTATCTGTACTTGGTGCAGAAGTCTTGTTTGTTATGCACTTTGCTCCCTTAGCAGGACGGCATTCACTGACAGCCTATCACTCATTCTATAGACAGAAGCCCTGCGAGTTCAGTAACTCAGCTTATGCCAAACATTCTACTTTTTGTGCAAATCTAATGAAGCCCCACTGGCCAGTCTCACTCTGTGGGAACGGTTTGAGTGACAGTGAGACATGGGGTAGGGAGGATCTTTAGGGGAGCCCCTGTATAATAAGACACATAAGTGGACAGAATAAGCTGTTTTCTCCTCTGAGCTTTACATGTGTTTAATACATTTGTAAAGACCCGACCACGAAGTTAAGCTGGAGAAGTGAAATAAAAGATTAATTGCAGAAACAATTTTTTTTTAAAGTTAATCTTGTAATAAATGTGATTTTCAAAAAAATTTATAATACTTCTTTTTTTCCCCCCATAAAATATGTTCTTAAAACTTTTTGTTCTTCTCTTATAAAATGTGTATAAAGTGTGTACAGGTGTGTGTGTGTGTGTGTGTGTGTGTATATATATATGTAATACAGTGCTAATATTGTAAAATATTATATATTAACTGACATTCATTGCTGTCTAAAGGAAAGATAAGTCAATGGGGGTTGCATTTTACCAGATATGCTTTATAGACAAATCAGAGCATTTATAAAATCAGACATTAATGTTGAGAATGTATCTGGCTTGCAATCTCAAAGTTAGTCCTAGTCCTAGTAATTGTTTCACACCAAATTTATCTATGACCTTATGAATGTTGCGTACCAAAGCACAGGTCTTAGTCAAATTTGGTATCCTTTAAATCAAGGCAAACATTCATTCATTCATTATCTTCTGCTTTATCCTCTATTAGGGTCGCGGTGGGGTTCCCCATGCCCATCCAGGGGAGAAAGTCTCAGGCGCTGGGCAGATAGACCCAGGACAGGGCGCCAATCCATCGCTGGGTACACACTCACACACTCAAACACACTCTATATGGGGCAATTTAGAGAACTCAATTAACTTGATCCATGTTTTTGGACTGTGAGAGGAAACCAGAGAACCCGGAGGAAACCCACGCGGACACGGGGAGAACATGGAAACTCCACCCAGATGGGGATTCGAACCGGGAATCCCTAGTGCTGAGAGGCGAACGTGCTAACCACTAAGCCACCGTTCAAGGCAAACAATTGTTCAAAATGCGTGACTGGGTTGTTAATTTGGACTGGGGCTATTTACCAACTGAATTTAATGATCAAAACGTGTGCCCTGATATTTTTGTAATGGGGTGTGGGAGCTGTTGTAGCTCAGTGATTAGGGTGCCGTGGTATCAATCTAAAGATTGTGTGTTTGAAGTTACCAGTTTGGGTCCTTGTTAGTTTCTTTGTATAAAAGTATCGGCTAAATGACTAAATGTAATGTAAATGTAATATATACAGTATTTTGTATTTAAGTTAATATTCATTCATTCATTCATTCATTCATTATCTCCCGCTTTATCCTCTATTAGGGTCGCGGTGGGGTTCCCCATGCCCATCCAGGGGAGAACGTCTCGGGCGCTGGGCAGATAGACCCAGGACAGGGCGCCAACCTATCGCTGGGCACACACTCACTCACACAGACACACTCTATATGGGGCAATTTGGAGAACTCAGTTGACTTGATCCATGTTTTTGGACTGTGGGAGGAAACCGGAGAACCCGGAGGAAACCCACGCGGACACGGGGAGAACATGGAAACTCCACCCAGTTAAGTTAATATTGTGATTCAAATATGTTTCATTGCAGTAGTGGATGTTTTCAAATGATGTTTTTAGTCTTTCACATGTTTTCTTTAATGCTTAAGTAATTGTTAATGAAATACAAATGTTTGGATGACATTACCCCATCATTGTAGAATAGACCAAATACATGTTTACAGAAATGTCGCTTTCTGTTTATCATGTTACAATATTTTTGCTTATTACCCCTCACATCAAATATGAACAAAACATTTAACATTTTACGTGAAGACTTCAATTCAGAAATGACAAATACGCTTCTCTAAAACAATTTACTTTGTGCTGCTAAATATTGAATGAGATGCTTCTGGTAATTTTTGTTCATTATAAATAAGTGTCTGTGTGTTGTGTATGTGTTAGTATAGCCTCATGACATCTGTTTTATTGACTTTACCGATGCTTACACACAAGTTACGAACAGAATTGTTAAACAGGTTTGTTGATTTAAATGTGACCGGTTGCAGTACAGCAACTTGATTGATTTTTTAAATATATTTTGCTTTAATCATCACTACCTGTAAGAGATTTTTCAATACAGATCCTCAGGGGGGCACTAGACTCTCAATAGACTTATTCTATTCTGCTACAATAAACAGGATTTATTTTTTGAGTTCTTACCTAAAGTTTTGAAGGTAATACTTAACTTTAAATGTCTTTCTAACAATTTATTTTATTTGGGATATTTAAATTATTATTATTTTTTTTAGAATAAAAGATAAAAGTGGTTCCTTCATCAGCTGGTTTTATACGCAGTAATAGCTTAAGCACTGATTTTATTGTTAGTTTCCGAACAGAAATTGTTCAGTAACTGTGTAATTGGGTGTGAACCTTTTTTACCAAGTGCAAAACTTAATAACTGCCTTGCCCCTGGTATTGTCTCAGGAAACGTCTTCTTATTATGCTGGACTGGAAAGTGCACTGTATTAAAACATTCATTTACAAGCCAAATGAAATATTTAATATTTTTTTGCTTCTGATGACAAAATGCAAATGAATCCATTAAAGTTTAATTGTTGAAATATTCAGAGCATTCTCACAGAACAACAGAACATAATTACACTTCTGTTTTATTATTGCATGTCTGATTTCGCTTGAAGTTATTTACATAATTGTGGAGACATGAAACCCAGCTTTCTCATATTAAAAGAACACAATGAATATCCTAAGCACAGTACTGTGCTGACGCCAAAGGCCCATGTATGTAAAATCACTAAATAAAAATCTGCCCTCAAAATAATGAAACTGTACAGGAAATACGGAAAAATTGTTATTGTATAGTTTCTTAAAGCGAGTCAAACTTTAATATTTAACATTTACCCTTTAAACTGGCAAAACAAATGCAGGCATCAATGTTTCGGGAAGTCAGACTAAAGCAGGCCGCTAAAAGAACTACTAAAATCTTTGATTTTGAGGCTGTGTTTGGAATTCCTGGACTTAATATACACACAAACAGTTATTTGGTTAAATCCCTTAATCTAGTTTCTATTATTTTCCTGTTTATTCGCACATTTGTGATGCAGTGCTTGTAGGAGCAAGGTGAAAATTGCACAACACATTTAGAAGATGTGTTTTTGAAGAATGGAGCCATTGTGGTGTATGGTGTGACAAAAGGTGGAAGATGACATGGCAGAAGGTTGATTAAAGCTGATGTAGTTCAGCTAGAGGGACTGAATTAAAGGGGGACAGTGGCGATCTCAGGGCCAGGTGCAAGTCAGCCATGCCTCACTGGTTAAATATTCTTGTTTTTATCACAGACTGAAACAGTAGTGACTCATCAATAATTCTCACACAAAGGGCAAATTTAATAGTATATATTTAATAGTAATACAATTCAAATTTTATCATAGATTTTACATAGAATTTTAATGTAGCTGATATAGCTATATAATGATTATGATGCAACACAGGAGTCTAAACCTTTTTTTTTTTATAAATTTGTTTTAAATTGACTTATATTCACTTATAAATATAAAATTTTAATGAATACTAGCCAATGCCTCTCAGTGCTGGGGATCCAGGTTTGAATCCCGATCCCGAATCACATGACTACCTCATAAAATAAAATAAAAAACATTGAATTTGACATTTGAATTTTAGAAACGTTTGCATAAGACTGGTAATGTTTTACAGTAGTATCATTCTCTTATTACCTTCTTTTCAATGTCAAAAATTAGCCATTTTGCCTGAGGCTCTGTCGTCAGCTGCGTCAAGTCACATTTCTGATGGAAATTTAAACTATTGCTGATAGTGAATAGTTTCAGTTGTGTGTTTACTTGTTTTATACTATGATTATAATGATAGACAAATATTCATACTTTGATTTAAATGTATGAGGCACGGTGGCTTAGTGGTTAGCACGTTCGCCTCTCAGCGCTAGGGATTCCCGGTTCGAATCCCCATCTGGGTGGAGTTTCCATGTTCTCCCCGTGTCTGCGTGGGTTTCCTCCGGGTTTTCCGGTTTCCTCCCACAGTCCAAAAACATGGATCAAATCAATTGAATTCTCTAAATTGCCCCATATAGAGTGTGTCTGTGTGAGTGAGTGTGTGCCCAACGATGGATTGGCGCCCTGTCCTGGGTCTATCTGCCCAGCGCCCGAGACGTTCTCCCCTGGATGGGCATGGGGAACCCCACCACGACCCTAATAGAGGATAAAGCAGGAGATAATGAATGAATGAATGAATGAATGATTTAAATGTTTCATAACAATACTGCACTTTATCAGCAACAACATCAGTATTTAAACCAAATGCCTCACAAAAACATTTACATTTCGTTATTTAGCAGACGCTTATATTCAAAGTGACTTACAAATGAGAGAACAACAAGATGTTTTAGATTTTTAAGATGTTTCTTAAAAATGCTGAGTATGGACAATGTTGGGAAGATTGTTCCAACATTTAGCGATGGTGAATTATGCATATTGACAATTAGCACCATTACTGAACGAGTTGAAGTATATTTTGAAACGATAGAGTAAAGTTAAGGAGGTATTATTAAGAGATTGAAAGACAGACTCAGTGCCATGAAGATTTGTGCTGATTTAAGACCCAAATAATATGATACATGAATTATAAATATGGATGTGATTTATTTTTTTTGTTACATCAAATAAATAGAGATATAAGTATAATAATAAAGTGATGAGCCCAAGAACACTGATGCTCCTAACACATGTGCACTGAAAGTATATTATGTTAACTCTTGTGTGATTCTGCAGAAATGAATCTATCATAAATAAGGATACAATAATATTGTACGTCTTGAACACATTTCTGATAATGAATATTTTATTTAGAGTTGAGTCAAATCTTAAAACTCAACACGTGTTTATAGTGCGTATCATCATTTCCTCGTTTTAACTGTCAGTCCTCCACATCTTATTTATCAACTTGTGCCTTAAAATAATTTTTAATGCCTTAAAAATGGAAGAATTTGAGTTACTTAGGATATTAATGAATATAAGAGGATGACATTACATCCTCAGCAGCACTAATATGGGCTTAATTCTCATCTTTGCAGTTAGAAGACAAGGATTAATGACAGCACCAGCGTGTACGTGTCCTATCTGCCAACGATTACACTGACTTATACTGACAAATACCAGCTTCTGAAAGGTAGGTGCAACCCTTTTCTCCAGGGTGCACTGTATCCAGTAGACATCAATGACACATATAAAACTTCTACATGGAGGATAATGGGACATTTTGAAAGATAAGAGTTGCCCATTCTGCCAGTCTTCATCCTGCATCTCCTAATAGCTGTCAGAGTTCTGAATTCACTCACACCTAAGCCCATTCAAATCATTGATCTTAATAGTGATCTCTATGCAGGATTGGATGACATATTCAAATGTTTGAAGCATACATCATTAGGCTTTTGTTTACATTTTTTGTTTCCCTATCAGTTTTCAGCCTGTTGTAGTTATTTTTAAGACTGTGTTTGTGCAAAATTTGGCCGTATAACTTATTGATTTTAATTTAATGATAAGTACTGCTAGTGGTTATTAAAATGTTGGGTGGAGATAGACGTGGAAAGGCAATATTTTGTACTCATGCATCTATTTACACTTTAATTAATTTAGTTTCTTAATTATGCTGGTTTGATTGTAATGGATTCTGTTGATTAATGATGCCAAAGGAAGGTTCTGTCTCATCCTGAAAGCAATTACCACTGCACAGCACTTACCTAGCATTGATCTAATACCACATGCAATTATTTTATACAGTTTAGAAGATTACATTATTTAAGCAAAACCACCAAAATTTACAAAATTGCACAAAGTTTAAGGTGTGGCAGAAGAAGATGTAGAAACACGTGTTAGACATCACAGGTATGACGAACAAAATGACGCTTACTAAATTTGAGAATCTTGTTACTTATAAATATTTTACTGTATTACTAAACTTAGCTTAAAACATCACACTATCTACCAATAAAGCAAAAGTCTAATAAATTATTTGCTATAATGATCCCCAATTAAAAGGTTGTATGCAATGCAAAACACCTGATGTAAAAAAGGGGTGGGGTGGGGTGGGGTGCAGAATAAGACAATGTTCAGGTTTGAAAATTCTCCTTGTGGCACCCTTGTTTGTAAGTCGCTTTGGATAAAAGCGTCTGCTAAATGACTAAATGTAAATGTGAAATAATCTATACCGATTAAGCTTCAGTTACTAAGCAACAGATCAACCAAAGCTATGGCTATTTATTAAACTGTACAATGTCCTAGTAATAATCATTATTGTATATATTACTTTGGTCATTTGTGCCGATGGCATATGACTTGAAAAGGTTACTTGAATAAACAATTAAAAAGCCTTTTTCCACTCAATGTTTTCTATTAGACATCTATCTCAGTTCTCCACCTTGAGACAGTAGCCCTTCTCTTGCTGCACAGTTTGGGTTAGACGTCCTCTAATCCTTCATCAGTGCTGATAGAACACTGTTTACAGGATGCCCATGGGTGGGTATTTTAGTTGGGTAATTATTGTTGGTCCAGTACTGCTGCTGATGTACTCATATCACTGCAATACAATGCTGAGAATCACCCACCACCTAAATAATGCCTGCTTTGTAGTGTTCTTGTGAGGGGCCTGACCATTAGTAATAAAAGTAGAAGGGAGTAAAAACAGATAGACCACAGTCTGTAGTTGTAGAATTATAAAGTTCATCCAGATGATAAGTGGAGCTGTGGCAAGCCCATAGTGCACCAATGTTTCGTTTGACTGAACACAATTGGCTGGAAAAGCCACTAGAATTACCTCCTGGTTGAAATTCACACCATTCCACGGCATCTCACAGTGTGTGCAGCGGACTAAAAAATACCATGTCAGTAAGTACAGAAACCTATGGAGTGAGGGAAGGTTCTGGGTGCCTTATTTGGAATCGCCCCAGCGATTGCCAAGCTCATAGAGAAGGGTGAGGTAGTATAGAGCCCTAGTGATGGCTAGTAAAAACAAATTGGGTGCTCCCTTTGGCTACACTCACTGAAGGGAAGTACCAGAATAGAGCAGTGGATAGGGCAGTGATGTTAGAGTTACTTTTGTGTGTTATGTGTACAGTGTTCCAATCTTAATTTTGGTCTTTTTTTATTATTTTGCAGATCCGCATTGCAGTATTAAGAAACTTTCAGCCTGAGGCAAGATCATGCTCCATGTCAGCAACGCCACACCAGTTGGGAACGACGCTTCCCTGTGACGGGGATGTTTCAGGTTGGAATATCGACCTGAAGCTGAAAGTGTGACAATCAAATGCTAAACGAAAGGCGGAGCTAAGGAGGCAATAAGGTAATGGATCTTAGCTGTAGTTTTTCTGGGTTAGTTGTCTGTGCAGGGTGTTAAGAACAGGGAGGCTTGGGAAAGGGGGGAGAGTATCTCAGCCCCATAATGGGAAAGTACAGCATCCTGGAGTAAATAAGTATTAAGTATCTAATAAAGTATTTTTCATTACCCTTAAATATGAAAAAAAACACAGGACTCGAGTAGGAAAAATCCTGTCTCCAGTCCTTGTTGTGTCTGTACCTCCAGATCTTTTTATAAATATATATATATTTTACTGTTTCAGTATGTATGTGGGTCACGCCTCATTTTTACACTCTTAGAAAAACAATGCATCTATTACCACTAATTAAAAAGTGACTAATGTCATTAAAAAAGTCATTAATGTTGGTTAATTTAGTAATTCTTCTGGATAGAATTGATTATTGCTATATTTTACACAAAATGCTTTAGTATATTTTACTGCTGTTTCTATTTACAATCTTTTCTTATACAAGTTATTTTAAGTTGTAATCTATAATATTGCTGTTTTTCTTGTTAAAAGAGCAAACAAACCCAGAACAGGTACATTTTCAGGTTCTGATTAATATTATTTGTCTTCTGTTGTGGCCACCTAATTCCGGCAAAGGCAAACACATTTTCTTGGAGACCCATGAAGTTAGCCACTGCCTGTTTTCCAGCAGCAGCACTGAAGCATCATAAGGAAACTCAGTGAAGGGGAAGGAGGATGAGGGTTACTGCCTGATTCTGTATGCATGAGTTCACAGATGCCTGAGAGTGGGTACTGTCACTTTGATTGATAGGGGAACCTAGAGCAGGGGCAATTATGTTCTTCTGTTCTCCAGGTCTTTGATGGCTATGGCATTGTTGAGGTGCAAACTGGTTATCTCCAGAACAATGTTCAATTAACTTTGCAAGTATTTGCCTTTCTGCCGATTAACCAAACTATTTGTATTATCGCTAATTGAGTAATTAAATATGTTTTTAATATCAAAATGAGGTGAAAATATTGATCGTAAAGAACAACAATCACAAACTAGTTAAACACACTTTGATCTTTGGGTAATTATTGGAGGAAATGTATGCAACGGGAAATGTGATTCATTCTTAATTAATAGAAAATATTTTTGCAAAAATTATTTGCTGATTTTCCCCAATATTATGTTAATTGTGATGTAGTTAAGAATTAGAAGATGCATTTTTGGTTAGATGCAAAAATAAACTTGCTATTACAAAAAATGTAACTACACATAACTACTATTAACTGATATTTACCTGTCCATGTTATATGCAGATAGAGTATTAACAAAAGTTAAGTAGCTCAGTGGTTATGGTGTTGGGCTGAAGCCTGAAGGTTGGGGGTTTAAATCTCAAGTTCACCGAAGCTACCAATGGGGTTCTTGAGTAACATTCATTGCTCCAGGGTATCATGGCTGACCCTGTATTTGATCCTAACTATGAACTTGGTACACTTGTAAGTCACTTTGAATTTATCTTATTTTTATTTTCCGAATAAAATAGGCTCAAGGGCCTTATGTTAGGGCAGTCAGCATATTATTGACCACATAATTTCCGAATTTCAGTGGCCTACAAAAAAAGCTATGCAACACGTAGTTGTGGAAAGCTGAAGTATACTTTATGAGTGAGGTAATGTTGTTACCTTGATAATATAAGTACTTGCAACTGCATGACAGGCAGCACATCATTCTACAAGTGCCCTCTAACCCCCATGTGGCTTGCAGATGTAATCGGGACATCTCTCTGTGGGGGCATGATGAGCTCATTAAGGGTGATCAGTCTGAGGAAGAGGTTCCTGCTGAACTGATAACGCCACATCCACACCTGATCCCTGTTCCTGCAATTGCAACTCTGCATGACCCACACATTTTATCACACTGACAGGTTTCATTTTACAACCTCTGCAAACTGGAGAAATGTTTAGTCTTTGTTGTAATTATTACTGCTATAAATGTAAAGTTACACTTTTATTTTGCATCCTTATCCTTATATTTATTTAGCCTTCAGTTTTTTAACTGTTACTAAGACTCTTTACACCTGTTGTCAGCTTAGGACAGAACTGAGTCAAGGTCAACGTAAAGTTAATCAAGATTGTTAAAAATAAACCATTAAACACAGTGATCCAATTTTGTTATCTCCTGAAAGACAAGATGTGTGAATATAAGTGGTAGAAGAACTTAAGAATAAAAAAAAAATTCTTTAAAAAAACAAACAAACATTGCATCTCTGTTGATGCAAAGAAATGGCAACTTTTACATTTTTACTGAGTTCATATTTATTAAAATGTACAAGAACATTCTTTCATTCAAATACATGGGAAAATGTGTACCATCAGAAATAAAACTAAAGGAAATAATTCTGCATAATATTAGCATCCTGTTATCCATGGTTCATGGTTGTCTAGAGCCTGGAAGTGAATGTATTCATTCTGTCTTACAATGTGTGTGGCTATTTTTGGCCCTGTGTTAAACATTTCTTTCTACACACTGTGACAGATCGATAAGGAAAGAAATAAATAAGTGAACTAGTTAGAGCCACCAAAACCTGTCTGTGGGTTTTTGTGTCTGTTGTGAGTTAATAAGATGTCAGAAAAGATTGATGGTCAAGCCATTTGAGAAAAAGGTTTGGCTTGAGATGGAGCACTGTGCTTTTATGAAAATGGGCTGTGAGGGCACAGAGGTGAGCATTGTTTGCAACAACATCATCAGTGTCAGTTTTATGTGCGCATTGAAATTTTTGCTTTTACCAATATCTCGTATAGTTTTGAAACAGACATTATTCAGCAACAAGCCCCTGCTAAAAATGTATGCTTATTTTATTGCCTATCAGAAATGTATTTTTTTTGGCAAATACAGTACAATTAAATAATTTTATAGACTTGTCCTGAAGACATTACTTACAAGTTGCTTTTAAAAGAATATCCCAATGTGTTTTCAGCTTTACTTTACTATCTATGAAAGTACATACATACATTTTGCTGTGTTTTGCATGTAGGGCAGTTGTTCAATTTCAGTCTGTATATTGCAGATATAAGCACTTCAGTGAGAGACTTTAGCCAATGTAGCATGATTGCCTAGAAAAAGACCTCAGACTTGACTTGAAACTCTGTTCAGAGTTGTCAAAAATAACTCGGGAACACTAAGATTCTGTCCATTATCTTTATAATAATTACAATAATAATAAAAATTCTTGAAAATAACTAAAGTTTGGCTAGGATTGTTCAGTTTACACTAGCCACATAGTCGTCAGTACAGCAAAACCGTCATGTTATTTAAGTAAAATAAGCATAGAATATAAACAAGGAAAAAGCAACTTTGGTTAAAAACATAGCTGAGTATTTTTATTATATATATATAATAAAACACACATAGTAATAAAACACACATAGTAACACACACACACACACACACATATATATATATATATGAATTGAATTGACTTGACTTGACTTGAGACTTGACTTGGACTCCAACTAAGGACTTGTGAATTGACTTAGATTTGTATTTCGCGACTTATAAACATCTCTGGTATATTGCAATTATAACAGCTGTACATAAAAATAGTAAAACTCCTTATGATTAAGTTCAAACTTGATGACTACAATTTTATTACTCAGAAATGAAATAGAATAAAAATGCATGTTTTTATTGGAATGAATCAATTTTACTACAAATAGTATGTACAAAATATATTTTGATAATCAATCACACCTGACTGTTCACAGCACATCAACTTCTTAGCCTAAGATGAAAAAAAAAAAATTTTTTTTGTCAGGTTGGCAGATCTTTGCAAACATGTTCTAAGGTTATCAATCATATATTAGACCTAAACATACTTACTTACTTTAATATTCATGAAATGTTCTAGTCTTTTAGTGTATCTTGTGATTCATCCTGGATCTGTCCTGTAATGTTTCCGCTCTCCTGTCTCAACTTGGCACATGTTCGATTTACCCATCATTTTTCCAGGACAGACTTGTTTATTTGAGAACAACTGGATTACTGAATATAAAGTGTGACCCTCTAGTGAAGTGGAGCAGGATTCTCTCTGTGTGAACTTGACATGTTATCTCCTGGGCTTTGAGCCCATCTCCGCTCACCCAAATTAACTTCTCTCTCAGGATATCTGAGTGATTTGAACTAGCCCTGATTCAGTTCACATTGGGATATATATTTTTTCTCGCATATTTCTTTCTTTCCCCTTTTTTTGTTCTCCACAGGGAGAGACCCAGAGAGGCTTGCCTGTCTTTTCAAATCACACATCCATCACTCCGGCACTCAAGCAGAGGAAAGAGGGGTCTGGTTGAGATGAAGGGTGTGTGAATCTGTGTGTGTGGGGTTGATATCACAGACTGTGGTCCCTGGGCTGAATCATACGCACATCAGAAAAGGAGCCATCTGCTCTATTTAGAGGATTGGCTTCAGGTTAGGTTGAAGAAGAACGAAATGAATGCCACTGGCAAACAGGGTAAAACTACTTTTAATTCTCCTAAAATAAAGGCCTTACTATCAAAATTCAATATTCTGACTATGGGCAGTGTACTAAATCTGTTAATCAGGCCGAAGCATGATATTTAAAACAGAAGTATTAGTTATAAGTCCAAAAATGAAGCATGACCCTATTCCAGAGCATATTTCATATTTTACATGCTTGAGAGTGTGTTCATGACTTGGACACTCACGAAAGTGATGAAAATTCTCATCTGACACTAAACCGTGCGAACTTACAAACACCATGCAACAACCGTGGATGGACAAATATACTTAGACATGCATCCTAATGACATCTGACTACAAACCTGTAAACATGGGTGCTTGTGTAGAAAATGTAAATGGTTCTGCAGCCAAACTGGTCAACAGGACTGGGCATAAATATCAAGATTTCACCTTGGTGCGGCCTCTGTGGCATGACTGAGAGGATGCAGATAACTCAGTGTAAACACATTTCTGTTTGCTTGCATCACAAGCACAGTTCAAACTGTATGAACAAGTACATAGATTTGGTTTAATTCCAAGCCTAACTTCTGTTATTTAAATGAGAGCTATTTGTGTTGCACTCAAAAAAGAAAATATCCGAGTCTGGATCTACTTGAAAAAAGTCAACTGACATAAAGCGTGTTAGTGAGACTCATTGCCAGGAAATGATCGTCTAGAACAGATTATAAAGTTAAAAGAATAATTATAATCCCACTGTTGAGTTATTTTGGCAGTTGTATCCCTTAATTTTAAAGGAGAGAAGAGGGTAAACAAATTCATTTTATACAACACAGCCTCAGGCCCATTTGACAAAAACAACACAACCCCCCCCCCCCAAAAAAAAACCTAAATATGCAAATATATTGCTGCACTCAGAAGCTCTGTATAAGGGTCACTCAAGCATAAAATATTGAGTTTGGTGGTCAAAGGGCAATGTCAATGTTTGCTGTGGCTGCACTGTCACTGTCACCCATCTTGTGAATGTGAAATCTCAGGAACCCTCACTCAGGAAGTGTTTTTTTTTTTTTTTGGCAAAAATGTGCCATTAGATTCAAAGACAAACTAATTGAGTTTTGGTGATCAAAGGTCACGATTATTGTGACCTCATGTCTGTCACTTTCTTGTGAATCTGAGAAATGCCTTAAGGGATTTTCCTCAAATTTGGCACAAATCTTTCACTGGAATTGATTAATTGTTTGGATTTTGGGGGTCAACAGTTCAGGTCACTGTGACCTCACATCTGTCCCATTTTTGAGAAAGCCATATCTCATAAATCTTATTAAGGGAGTCTTAAGGGAGTGACTTCACTGGCTGGCTGAGATACAAAGCTGTGTAGCAAAAGTTTTTAAAATAAAGTCTATATAAATATAGTATAATTCATTATTTATCAGCAAGAAACAGGTTTTGGCAAACTGCCTTAATAAAATCGCCACTGACTGGCATTTCCTGAACTAGGGGTAACAGCAGGATAGCACTAGTGGAAACTTGTTTTTGAATAATGGGCTCTATGTCTTTAAATTAAATTTGTCAGTGTTTGGCATTTATGGAACAGCTGGAGGTACACTCATTCTGTTCAACCTCCAGGATTTGTGTATCTAGGTCATTGTTCCATGCCTTTGATAAATGTTATGCATAAATATCAAATTGATTAGAAAAAATCTAATACAAATGTAAGTTTTAACAGGTTGATTCTACACTAGTTTGTAGCTGTCTATTTCTTCTGTTTTTTGAAAATTATTGAATGTCTAATAGCTGTATTCAAGATGCACAGTTACTTTACAAAGGTTAAATAAATCAGAGTAAGGGTATGTACATGTCACAGGTGCCTGTGGCACCTGTCCCTCGTTTGGTCCTTAATTGTTTCAGTTGGGTGATTGGTTTGTTTTGTTCACGTGTTTAGTTCCTTTTGTATTTATTTTGAGTTTTCCTTCCCTTTGGTGCCCGTCTTTATTTTGTGGTTATATACCCAATGTTACGTTGTTTTGTTTGTTCCCCATTTTCGTTGGTGTCCCGTCACCAATTTTTATTAAATTATACATTTTGGATTTTATCCCGGTGTTTGGACTCTCCTTCCGTGTTCAACCACGGTACGGCGCTGCGCACCTTCTCCGCGTGGGTCGTATACCGTGGTAGCGTTCACCGTGGACCGACGCACGCATTTTTCCCCGCGTGGTCGGTACCCGGGAGCGCTCACTAGGCGCGAGCGGCTGAACGCTACACCTCCACGTTAGCCGCCCTCCTCCGGGGAAGAACGGACATAGGTAACAGAAAGACGTGCCAAACTATCTGGAGAGTTCCGGACACCAGGGGTCACCCACCGCTGATTTGGAGGACCAGGGGCTGCACCGCTGAGGAAGCCGAGCACCGGGGACCGCCTACTGCCGAGTCTGGGCGTCGGGGACCGCTCCATTACCGACCCCGAGCACCAGGGTCCGCCAGCCGCAGACTCCGAGAGCCAGGGGCGCTATCCTCGCCTCGCAGCAGGAGGACGCCGATCCACGCTCCGCAGCGAGATGCCGTGCTCTACGCTGTCAGCAGGATGCAGTCAACAGGCTTCAGCGCCAGAGGGACCGTTACCCCGCCCCCGTTTTTTGTTTTTCCAGTACTGTTTATTATTATTATTATTTTCTTTTGTTTTAGGGCCGCTTTCCCTTTTAGCGCGACCCTTGGGGTGGGGGTATGTCACAGGTGCCTGTGGCACCTGTCCCTTGTTTGGACCTTAATTGTTTCAGTTGGGTGATTGGTTTGTTTTGTTCACGTGTTTAGTTCCTTTTGTATTTATTCTGAGTTTTCCTTCCCTTTGGTGCACGTCTTTATTTTGTGGTTATATACCCAATGTTACGTTGTTTTGTTTGTTCCCCATTTTCGTTGGTGTCCCGTCACCAATTTTTATTAAATTATACATTTTGTATTTTATCCCGGTGTTTGGACTCTCCTTCCGCGTTCAACCACGGTACAGCGCTGCGCACCTTCTCCGCGTGGGTCATATACCGTGGGAGCGTTCGCCGTGGACCGACGCACGCATTTTTCCCCGCGTGGTCGGTACCCGGGAGCGCTCACTAGGCGCGAGCGGCTGAACGCTACACCTCCGCGTTAGCCGCCCTCCTCCGGGGAAGAACGGACATAGGTAACAGTACAGTTGCAGTCATAAGTTTTCTACATACACTCATTTAAAACTCTAAAAAAAAAAAAAAAAAGGTTAAATGCTATTGAACGTTCTTTCTCTTAGGCCTGTTAGAATTAATACTAGATTTATAAATGCAAATGTCAAAATAATACAGGATTATAATGTTTAATAATTCAATTTGTGCTGTTTTATGAATTGAGTTTAAGAATTGTTTATTATAGTTTGTAATTGCATTGGCAATAAAATATTAAAATGTATTAATAAATCAAATAAAAATGTGCCTCCAACATGCCAATAAAATATTATTAATATTAATAAATAATACTAGAGAAAATAATTTATTTAAGATTCTTTTATCCCCTTCAGCAAGTGGCACCAAAACATGTTGTTAGTATTTGGTAGTAGGAAATACATTTGTTTTACCTTGGTCAAACATTTAAAGAATGTTTACAAGCAACTCCCAAAAATTGCACGAATTTTAATCAATTCACCAGAAAAAGCTGGCATACCACACCTGGCTCTTGAAAAGAATTTTTGAAGAACAGGATTTTGAAGTGTTTCTGTGGTAATCCTTGCTTTTTTTTACTTAGAGCAGCATCTGTAAGGTCACATACTGCTGTTGGACAAAAGAAGATCAGGTAAATTATTTTAGGTATAATAAGTAGCTAACAATTCATTCATTCATTATCTTCCGCTTTATCCTTTATTAGGGTCGCGGTGGGGTTCCCCATGCACATCCAGGGGAGAACGTCTCGGGCGCTGTTTTTAATGGCCTTTAGGCCTGTTTTTAATGAGGATTAACTGCAACAACATTATTGATCACATACCCCAAATGTAGAAAACACTAAGGGAG
The DNA here is from genome assembly GCA_019802505.1 of Corydoras sp. C115. Taxonomy (NCBI): domain Eukaryota; kingdom Metazoa; phylum Chordata; class Actinopteri; order Siluriformes; family Callichthyidae; genus Corydoras; species Corydoras sp. C115. The sequence goes on from JAFMOC010000004.1 coordinate 4,827,553, forward strand.
TTCATATTTGTGTTATACTTGTTTTGGTGTTTCAGATGTGACTACAGTAGGAAGAACTGTTCTATTTGATGTGATTTTCACTCGCTTTCCCATTCTGTCACTGAATTACAAGATTTATTTCATTTGATTTTATATGTGTGTGTGCGTGTGTGTGTTTTTAAGTGAGTGGTTTTGTGTGTGTATTTGTCATGGGAAGGTGACATGTCACACAGATCTGTCATGTCATGAAATGTGATCAGGTTAGCTTAAAGTTTGCCCCTAGCATCTCCTCATCACTGGAGAAACCACTGTGTGACAAATGTGTTATGTCACATTTTTTCCCATATGCAAGTGCTGCCTGTTGATCTCCGGCTTGGAAACTGGCAGTGTCTCTGAAATACCTTTAAAATACAGACTTTATATACGTCAGAAAGAGTCACTTGCTATTTCTAACTGTCAGTTGGAGCCCAAAGCAATGTCTCACTTTCTTTTATACATTGAATTTTTTGCTGTAAACATCTTTGTGCATGTATGGAACAAAAATCACTTGTCTGTACAGTTTAATATCTTTTTCAGGTTTAACCCTGTAGGAAGTATATAAAAATGTATTATATTTAATGTAAAACTGCTTACTATTGTCACGAGCACCTGCTGCACCTGTCCCTCGTTGTCGGTCCTCATTGTCTCACTTGGGTGATTGGTTGGGTTTGTCACATGTTCAGTTAGTTTTCTATTTAATCTGTTTTATCCCTGTATACTGAGCACGTCTTTATTTTGTGGTTCCTATACCCTATGTCATGTTGTTCGTTTGTTCCCCATTTTTGTTGGTGTCCCTACACCAATTTTTATTAAATTTACCTTTTGGATTTTATCCCGGTGTCTTGGACTCTCCTTCCGCGTAAAACCACGGTACGGCGCTGCGCACCTTCTCCGCGTGGGTCGTGTACCGTGGGGGCGTTCGCCGTGGACCGACGCACGTAATTTTCCCCGCGTGGTCGGTACCCGGGAACGCTCACTAGGCGCGAGCGGCTGAACGCAGCTCTATCCCCGCGTTAGCCGCCCCTCCTTCCGGGTCAGAACGGACGATTTGTGACAACTATATGTACCGTAATGACTTATAACATGGTACAGGCTAAATATTTGGTGTTTATAATTAGTGGTGGGATATTAGACCAATTTTCAGCAAAAATAATCCACCTGTTATTGGTCATAGGATGTTAATAAATAATGTCCAGAAATTTGGAGAGTCTAGTTTACTAGAAAGTCCATGTTATAATTATAACAGTGTATGTGGGACATAACCTGCTTGTAGCCATTAGAAACATATGTTTGCAACTTGAGAATGCAAGTGTTTATAAAAGTTCCCTGATTTTACTGGTTACGTGACTCTGACCAAAATCTATTTTCTCATACTTGCACATGTGCATTATTAACACACCACCATGTTTAATAGTTGAACTGTTAGCTACCTCTTTTTGTTTTTCTTTAATTATAAAAAGGTTTACTTTAAAACCTTTAAGGCATCCTGTATAGCTTAGTTCAGCCCCCACAGGTTTTTGCTTAATAGAATGTTTTTTTTTTGTGTGTGTGTTAGGGCCCTGAAATCTATCACCAAGCATTGTTATGTTCTTTATTCTTTTTTTAGTTTATGCAAGAATAATTACTTCACTCAAGGTGTTGCCAATCCATAAAAGCCTTCTCCTCTTGTTCTCTACAAAACCATCAGCCTTAAAGAATATCATCTAGTGATGCCCTTGTGGTAAGCCTTTAATCAGCTTTTGTCCTAGTGTTAGGGCTTGCTTTATTGACATAAAACCTTTTATTCTGTCACTCAAACATTCAGTTTCACTACAAACACAGTCACAGATCTTACATCTTTCCGTTGCCAGTCACAAGCCATGTTGTTATTCAAGTGCCAGTCTTGGTTTGTGCATGTGATGCTCTGATCCAATGGCATTTATAATCTTTTACTTCTTTTTCTTTCTTATTCCTTAACTGCTGCTTTTCTATGTTCTAGTTCTAGATATTAGATGTATATATAGATGTAGATACATAGATGTTCTGCCTCTTGTTTGTTGTTAAATTAGTGTCTTATTTATTTTACAGTATGTTTACATCACAAACATATCTACTTGATGTCTTTTTAAAATGTAGATTCTGTATATTTTTTAATCAGTACTGGATTGCAGACATTAGATTGTGGGCTGCCCTTAAATGGTTAAAGCCAGGATGACACTTTAGTATGGTTGTGACAACTAACAGTGCTTATTATCTGAATATCTATTATCATCTTAATCCTGTCTTCAGCAATTTATCATTATTTTCCTGAAAAATGCCTCAATCCAAAAATATCCTTTTACAATAATCAATGCTTTTATAATTGGACCAATCACTTATCTGAGGGTATCAATAAGGAGTTATGGCTGTTTGGGAAGATATGGCTTGGTGCCTGATTTCAAAGACTGAGAAACAGTATGTCATAAAAAGTATGTCTAAAGTTTCACAAAACAGATTAGAGTTCGTTATAGTGTGCATCAGATACAGATGGTTTTAAATATTCATTTAAAACCAACCATCTGCTTTAAACCTGCAACCCTATGGGTTAAAAAGCCATAGAGATAGATTTGTTGCTGATTTATTTATAGGTTAATATTCAGTGTTTAAATATAATCACTTTTTAATGTTTTGAGGCTAAACTACAGTCATCATTCAGAATATTTATCTCCACTAAAATAAAATGAATGGGCTAATAAATTATGATTTGCTCACTGCACAAACTTCGAAATGACGTCTTGCTCAAAACTTCCTTTTAAATCTTTTCTTCCCTTTCTATCCATAAAATATATTTTTACATAATTAAGGACGCACAAAATTTTATAATACAGAGGTTTATTGGAGAGACAATTGTTCATTTACTTTATTTATAACAATGCTATTTTTTGAGGAGAATAACCCCTTAGATTTTAAGTGTTGTTTTGGCATTAATCTGCCACCTGTCTAATCCTATATTTGCAATTTTAAGGCTTTACACTCTGCGCAAGCTGTGCTGCGATGCTCATTGCTATTTTACATGCAGCTGTACACAAACCCATAGCATGTACCCATTGGCCACTATAAAAACCTTAACAGACAATCAACAGAATACAAAATAACATAGCATAATTTATTTTGTGCCATTGCCGTTTAAATAGCAATTCGTCAAAATCAGACCGCACCTGACTTTTAAAGAAAATGGCAAATGACACACTGATTTGTTTATTGCATGTTAGCTGAAAACACACTGATGAATAATTTAGAGATTTAGTTAATGTGGTGGCGTTTAACATGGTGGCGTTTAACACATGGCGTCTCCCAGCATTTCGAATACCAATCCGGGTGGAGCTTTCATGTTCTCCCTGTGTCTTTGGGTTCTCTGGTTTCCTCCCACATTACAAAAACATGTTTTCAAGGTAAATTGGATGCTCTAAATAATACCTATATAGTGTGCATGTGGGTGTGAGTGAGTGAGTGAGTGTGTGTCCAGCGATAGATTGGCGCCCTGTCCTGGGTGTATCCCCCATCCCCTGTCAAGGACACACTGATACACTCTAAATAAGTTGACAGCTTGCCCTTAGTGCTATTTAACTTTAACAGAGATTGAAAATGTTTGTTAAAAACATGTGATGGTATGTAAATTAAAATAGAAAACGTGTTAAATGTGTCATATAAAGTAGTTTAATTTTGGATGGAGGTTTAATTGGTGAAATGTGAAACTGGTCTACTTTCTATTTGTGGAGTAGTATTTTACTTCAATGTTTATCTTGAGGGCATATTAGCAGGTGTTATTGTTACTGTTGAAAGAAAGAGTAAAGATTACATTCTTTACTCAAATAGTTACAGCTAGAAATATTACATGCCTTCATTGTGGTCGCACTGCACTGCTAATGTTAAACTCACCACTTGCTCAATGTTTTCTTCTGTAATGAATGTGTCCAGCTGGTTGGTGATTAAATTCCTATGTAAATCTATAGAGGCTCCCTGGTTCATAAGAACCCATCCAGTGTGGTTTCACTTTAATTAACTTCAAAATTATAGATGCATAGATATTCACTGTGCCTGATAAATTGACTGGCAATAAATGGACTTTGGTGAAAAATGGACATGGTGGACAATGATGTTACTCCCCTTTAAGATTATAATGGGTTACAGCATATAAATTTAAGCAATCACTGAGTAAAAGATTACAAGCTCAGGATTTTCCAGCTTCTGCATTCGTGAGTATCTCTAAAGTGACCTTCATTTTCTGAAAGGCACTCTATCCATACAGTTAAATTAGTGAGCTTCAGTTACAGGTTCCATATTTATGTAGCTAAAAAACTATTTATTTGATGTCATTGAAATGGTTTGCATATATTTACACACTTCTAGACCTCGCCCAAAAAACTCAGATTCTCAAAAACTGTTGAATTGCCATTGATCTTACTTTATTTATAGTTATTTATTATGGTATTATTTTATCAAAATAAAGTAATGACACAATGTCACAAGTAACTCAAATTGCATGGTAATTGAAGCATTGTGGGTTTGTATAGGGACACACACACACACACACACACACACACACACACACAAACTTTTAATATAGATGTAAATGTTTTTTGTATATTGTACTGTGCATAATATATAGTCTGTTCTAGAAAGACGCAATCTGCTGAACCAGATTCCTTGTGTTCTTGTAAATATTGGGAAATAAAGCTGAAAGTAACATAACTACTTATTAATCAGTTTTTCTACACGGCTTCTTCATTACACTATAATTTATATATCATTTTTTAAATATTATGTAACTTTGTAACTAGCACGTTCGCCTCTCAGCGCTAGGGATTCCCGGTTCGAGTCCCCATCTGGGTGGAGTTTCCATGTTCTCCCCGTGTCCGCATGGGTTTCCTCCGGGTTCTCCAGGTTTCCTTCCACAGTCCAAAAACATGCATCAAGTCAATTGAGTTCTCCAAATTGCCCCATATAGAGTGTGTCTGTGTGAGTGAGTGAGTGTGTGCTCAGCGATAGATTGGCGCCCTGTCCTGTGTGTATCTGCCCAGCGCCCGAAACGCTCTCCCCTAATATAGGATAAAGCAGAAGATAATGGATGGATGGATTATGTAATCCAGTTCTGGTTTGTCAGCTGGGTGGCGTTTTTTTTACTGCTGTGTCAAATGAAAAAAGGAAAACACTTTTGGGGAGTTATTTCTTCTTAAATGCATCTGTCCACATATGGCTCAGGTTTGCAAAAGCTGCTTGTTTAGGCGCACATGTGTCCTTGTTTGGGTTTTTAATCAAGGTGTGATATTCATGAGACATGACCAGCTCTGGGCAGTTTAGTCTGCTTTCAGTTTCTCAGGTGGCTGTGTTTATTACGCCCACCTATTTGCTTTCAATCTGTCAGCAGCAGGGCCATGCGTAAGAGGAGATGGGCATTTGGCATGCCATCTTTCACATGACACCCTAACGCTGTGTTCCATCTGCCACATAGCCATCCCGGCATGGACCAGCATTTTGCCTAGACTACTCTTCTTACTCTTCAATATGACATTTTTTGTTATTTTATCTTCTCTATTTTGCTTTGGATTTGTGACTTTTGGCAAAATATATAAATTTAGGACAAGAATCATATGTCAAGACATATTAAATTTTTTTTATTTTAAACAAATTTTTGGGCCAATTGTTCCTACTGGTGAATAAAGGATATAAAAGACAAGACTTTAAACGCAATCAGTAAAACAAATGCTATTTTAATTTATTCATGTGGGCCAAAAGTGATTTCATTTGTAATGATCTTGCTAAACCTGGCCAGGCTCTAGACCTTGCAGGTCAAAGGAGAGATGTGGCCTAATTTGGGACTGTGATTATCATCCTGTCAGCTGGCCTTATTAAAGGTGCGAGGGACCTGCCTGCTCACCCCTGCTTCGTTAAGTCACTCACTCACAATTAGCAGGTTCTTCTGTCTAGTACACAGCTAATTTTCAACCATCCACACCTATCATGGCTACGATCTACTTGAGAATGTGTTCATATACTGGACAGCATGACACCGATGAGCTGTTTTTGGGCATTGCAGTTTTATCCTGAGCTATATTAATAAGAAATAAATAAATTAGTTTTGAAATCAATGCTGATGGGGCACTGATCTTTAGGAAATAACGTAAATTAATTAATAATTGTTTACAGTAATTATTGTTAATTAGTTCTGAACATTGTGCTCATTCTTCTTTACAAAACAAATTCAACTTTTTAGTAGGTCAGGACTTTCATAATATTTTCATAATATTAATTAATGAATTAATTAATTTTTTTCCAATATTTGGTAGATTAACACTGTATGCTTAGATGTTACTAGGTTACTGCATGACCCAAGATGCAGCAGGCACAAAATCTACTTTCATACTACCATCATCACTACAACCATGATGGTGCAGTTTTTTTCCCATTCTCCTCACATACTTTTAAGGTAAATCAAAAGAAAAATAATTTTAGTCTGATTGACGCACAAAACTCCTGGTTTGCTGATGTGATCCTTAGCAAACTGCAGAGTGGCAGTAATGTTTTTTTCGAGAGGCAGTGACTTTCTTCTTGTATAATGTCTTACCACCTTTAGCTGATTGGTGGTCAAGCACTATTGTGTGCATTGGAAACTTGGAAATTTAAGTGATGTGGAAGTTGTTTTGTTTGATTTATTTACATTGTTTCCTTGAGTTAATTAAATTTATTTTCTTTTTCCAAGAAACACCCATTTACGCAAAAAATAAAAATGTTTACACCATGTGCAGGAAATTTCATAAGAATAGACTGTAGTTCTGTAGCTTTTAGCAGTTTAAATAAAAAAACAAAAATGTAAACATTAATTCTACTAGATATATCATAGGTGTATGTGTATTTTATCATATATATTAATACCATACTACCAATACTCATATTCAATGGATTTTGAAATGGCCTTCATCATAAGCATGTGATCTCGTTTTTCAGTAAACATTGATCATCTGATTGCAGATGCTATAAAATAGCATTCGATCTTTAGTGTGATCTATTGTACTCTTACAAGAAACCTTGAAAGGTCAAAGTCATTGCATCATATTAAGATTGAAAACTGATGCCTCCATCTCGGCTTATCGTCTCGAACATACAACCTTGATTTAAAGTGAAAAAAAAAAAACATTGGTGAATTGTGGTGAATACTGACTTGAAGAATATTAGGTAGAAACTATGAAAAATCATCCTGAAAGGAAAAGGCTGGTCTCCTGTGTCTGTTGCGTGACACATAGGACACAAACAGCAGCGCCTTGTAAACAAAATAATGACACACCTGTGCATTGTCCGTCTGTTTTAAGTCTATGTAACTGACAGTGTGCATTGCCCTTGGAGAGTATATTTCCTTGTCTGATCACCCATTACCTTTTAGACCCTGAATTTATTTACAGTCCGTTTAATACTGTGTTCGACCTAAATAAAGGACTCACAGTCTTGTTTCATTCACTCTGACTTTCCCCTTTGTGTGCTTGTCAACCCTTTTGTCCTAAAGATCAGAAACACTGCTTGGCTAATGTTAAGCACTGATGACTGCTAGTGAGTTTTGCTTTAGAAACACTTTAATTCATCTTGTTGTAAAAGAGTTTAATACCTGAACGAGTTGAACTGGACTTTGTGTAAGACAGTCTGTGTATCTTTTTTTAGTTTTGATCTTCTCGTACTGATCTTCATTTGTGATTTGTGATACATCATCCTCATAGTGAAATTATTATCACATTCCCAAATGTTTTTACTGACACTAGTCATTCATCAAAAAAAAAATATATAGTTCATGACAATGACTGAAAGATAAACAGTGTGGAGTCAATGTGTGACGATAATGATTTCCGTTGGGTAAATAATGTTGTGTCTTTTTCGAAATGAATGATTTTTTGGGAAAAGTGCTTTGTCAAATGTGTTTCCACAAGTTTTCCACTCAAAACCTTCAAACTGCTACTGTGGTCGATTGTGTTTAGAAAGCTTGCCTCTGAAGGCTATGGATTCAGGTTCGAATCCCAATCTGGGTGGAGTTTCCATGTTCTCCCTGTGTCCACATGGGTTTTCTCTGGTTTCATTCCATGCTCCAAAAATATGGATTCAAGGTGAATTGACTGTTCTAAATTGTTCCTATTTAAAAATGCCTGTATATAGAGTCTGTGTAAGTGAGTTTGTGCCCAGGGATGGATTGGTGCCCTGTCCTGGGTGTATCTATCCAGCTCCTGAAACGTTTTCTCCTGGATGGGCAAGTGAAACCCCCTCCCACTGTAGAGGATAAAGCAGAAGAGAATGAGATGAGACATTGTCCTGGTTTGTAATGTAAAATAAAAAAATGTTAATTATTAGTACCTATTTAGGGAATGTGAAATTATGTGAAATTATGTTATTAGGGAGTGTGAAATTATATTATGTATATATATATATATATATATATATATATATATATATATATATATATATATATATATATATATATATATATAATAGAGTAACATTAAATAATAATGTTGCAGAAAACATGTTTTTGCCTTAGTTGCTGAACTTGTCTTTTAGTATCATGAGCACTAATGGGGCTGCATCCAGTGTTTGGGATCCAAAGCCTTTAATATATAAAAAAAAACATGAATTACTTCCTAAAGCATACCTTTTATTTCAGTAAAAAAGACATTCCCAGTTCAATAGGAATTAATGTGTTTCCCTTAGGTGCTGTCTCAGTCCTTGTGTCATCATGGCAAGCAAACTATTATTGCGCTGCTCTCTTGGTGCACTAGGATACTGTGGTAATAGACCTTTGTGTATTTCTTGACCGATGAGAGAAATTTCTGCTCTATTAAATGGGATGCCCTCAGGCTGCAGACTACTTGAAGAACCACTGCTCTGGATGAGAACACATTAGCCTGAGAAATGAAAATGATAGAAAACATACATTTTCAATACATATCTCACATCTTAAAATACTGATCTTGGTTTGTCTTTTTATGATTAATTGTGTCTTTTTTCTGAACCTGATGAGTCTCGTCTTTGGTCCGTCATACACTAGGTGTGTGTGTGTGTGTGTGTGTGTGTGTGTGTGGTGGGGGGGTTGGTTAAATAGAGCAATACGTTTATGATTCTGAAGTTGAGTTTACATATTCTAAAGTAGACAAATAGTATTTTAGTAATAGTGGACATATTTACATGATTTAAAAGTGAAAATGGGAATAATTAAAAAAAAATCATCAAACTAATCTATAAATTAAAGAATTTGAGAGAATAGTTTAAGTAGGTGGTTTTCAGATACATTTGGAGTAAATAAGCACATACTGGGTATAACAACAATAATAATTAAATCCAATTTGGTCAATTCCACATTAATTATTCCCAAGGTCCAATTATCTAGTCTAATTGTCCATAAAAGTTTTGTAAAATACAATCAAAATTAAAATGTTTTAATTATTTAATTATTTTACACTGATATGCAAGGTTTGTGTCAAAATAAATATACAATATAAAATGTTTTCACTTTTTACAGTAAATTATTTTTCTTCATTTAATGTCTACATCACAAGCCACGTCGCAATGCAATTTTAAGGCTTTTCAAAAAGCTTTATAAAGGCCCTGACACCTTAAACGTCTCAAAGAATAAGAGGTTTAAGGCATTTCTTAAAGCATTTACATTTACACATTTTTAAATAGAAATTATGCTAATAAAGCAGGGAACAGCTATAAGACAAATCAAAAACTCATTTTCTTGTAGCTGTTGTATGGAAATGTGGGGGTCTAGTTGAGCTCTGGAGGATAAAAAACTATTTCTTGTACAAAATCCTGTCACTTAATTTTGTATTGTAATTATATGGAAATTAAAGCTACTAATTTTATAATTTTGTAATCACGTTGATTTTTAGAATACAATTATGTATAATGCACAACTTTGTACTTGATGTTGTACACTTTTGCAAATAAGAGTAAAAAAACAAACAAACACCTGAATTCAATGATTGAAGTACCCCCCCCCCCCCATTACCAGATTTTTGTCCATTTGGTATTAAAGGAAGATGTCCAATTCCATAGACCCTACTTACACATCCATGCCATCACAGATGCTGGTTTTTGCACAGTCAACGAAGTAGCTACATTATACATACAGATTACACATGTTTGCACACACACACACAATTTATGTTTGTTATTTCATTAACCATTTTGTCTATTAGTTGTTGCAATAGCATCTAATCTTTAGTTACTTTAGTGAAATGTACTATGAAAGTGAGAGAGAGCACAAATGAGAGTTTAGAGTAAGAATTTGTTCCAGTCAAGGACATAACACCTTGTGCTTGATAGCTATGCATAATTTCTACAACAGGCTAAAGAGGCTACTCTAAAATATTGTGCCTCCAAGATGATTTCCTATGGGAGATTCTTTCCCAAGGCTCTCAGATTGAATGTCCTCTAAACAGATTGGCTCCAAGGAATCTTTTTCTTTCCACTCTATCATTCTTGTTTTTAATATCCCAATCTCTGCTTTTTGTGCTCCTCTTATGCTACCTACAATGACAACATTAGGAGCTTAAAAAGAATCAATTTACAGTCACGAGAAAAAGAAAGTACACCCTCTTTAAATTCTATTGAATTATGTATGAGGAGATAATAAAAATACCCAACCGTTAGAGGATCTTAAATTGATCCTGAAACTAAGTAAATTAAGATTTACTTCCTTTACAAAAAAGCCAACAATAAGTACATCTTTACTGTGTCTATAAAATGAAATGCATATTAATATAACATGACATTTCCAATTTACAGTATATCTTTTTTATATACAGTATTTAATATACAGTATATATTTTTTAAAACTATAGAGTCTGATAACATGTTTATTTTGGGTACTTTGGACATTTTAGAAAGACAAGATGAAAACTGAAAACTGGAATTTGTTGAATAACTGCAAAAAGTACAGAAAACATTTTTAGTAATTCTACTGACATTTTTGTAATTCATTTTTTCCAAGGCGTAAACTTATTGTTAATAATTTTGAAAACCACACGCACAGCGGAGAAGATCTGCATATTTGAAATACGGCTTTTTTTGTATTGCACCAAATGCCCTACCTGTTGCAAACCTCCTATTCACACAGGTTTGAGACCATTACTCTGAGTGTGTCGGATCTGGGAGACACACACACACACACACACACACACACACACATTAGGTCTCTGGGAAATTTAATGTGGCCCCTGGTTTAATAAGATATCACTTCATGGACGACAAAATATCAAACTTTTTTTATGCACAAAGACCTTTATATCAAAATCGTGGTAGTTTTTTTCCATTTGACATGATTTGAATTGTTTTAGTAGAGCATGAGAGTGAATGATAATATAGGGTTAATATGTTGCTTTTTAAAATGAATCAGGGATAAAGGTGTGAAGACACAATTTAAGAGATTGACACACAAAATGTTAAAACCCTCATGACAGAGCCCTGTTTAATATTTTGAAGTTTAAGTATAATTTTCTTACTTTACTCAAAAAATGGGTTTGCATATTAATACAGCAGCCTTCATTCCAAACTTGGTGGGTGGTTCAGACTCTTCTTAATTAGAATGGCATTCTGTGCCAAGTACTTACTGGCAACCCACTAAAGTGTGGCCTCACTCTTACTAGGGGCGTATTGCATGGCTAGGGGATGTTAATTTGGTGCCATCTTATGAGCCAAGGCTAACTGCTGTGCCTGTCACCTTGGAGGGACAATAACAGAAACTATAAACAGTTGAACGGTTTATTTAACCAGGCCCAAATTAAGGATTCTAACTGTGAAACATTCTGAAGACGTTTTTATTTTTAGGCAACTTGTTTTCTGTCAGATTATTTAGTTCTCTTAGTATGTTTGTAGTTGCACGTTACTGCAGTTGTTTCTAACCAGCGTCTTTGCAAATAAAAGACTACAATTATGACAGTGATTATCCATTCGATCGTTTCTGTCACATCCACATCCTGGAGAATATTGCTTTTGACTACGATTCCAATTTAACTCTGTTTGGAGTTTGGAGAAACTATTTCAGTTCAGTTCTGAATAATGATCCAGTGGTGGGAAAAGATTAATCTTTTTTTTTTTTTTTTTTTTTTTTTTTTTTTTTTTTACACAATTACATTTGGCTATTCTTCCCATCCAGATGAATGGTGCAGGCACCTATTGTTGACCAAAATCACACAAAGTTCTCTTGGACAGACCATTTTCATCACCCTATTCCACTGTGTTCTTAGTTTTCAGCCCTTTTCAATCCACATTCTTTTAATGCCATTGTGATGGAGGACAGGTTTTGTTATAATAAAGTAATTTGAAGCCAGGTTAATCAGAAGATAACACACTGATTTTCATTGGTTTTGTTTGCACATCTTATTTAGTTTTGGATTGCTGATTGGTTAAAGAATGTTCCTATAAACCTTCAAATGTGGTTTATGCTGCTTTCTGATAACAATCTTTTTTTTTCTGTTAATCCCTTTGACTCATGACAAAAAGTAAATATAAAAAAGTGACCATTACATACATTTGATCTAAATTGTTTGAGGGACATATTTCCAATATGTTTGGCCTTCTCATATGCAATATTCTGTTGTAATTTTTTATGATTTTTTTTGAAACAGCAATTAAACATCCAGATAAACAACCCAGCCTTTTGAGAAGCCTTAAAAAGATTAAGCAATGTGTTTAAATAATCTGTAGAACAGATGGACACAACTATATTATCCAGTCACAGGACGTTTTGTACTTTCAACATGTGATATATTAATAGATTATTTATTTTGGAAAACACCAATGGAGGGCTGATTCTCCTAACCTCTATCCACCTATGCAGAGTTGTTTTTGGTTTTGGATATGTATCTTATAAAATCAGGCACAGTTAAAAAATAGAATAAAATAAAAAACATCCAGACAAAAAATATTTAAAAAGGATCAACAGAGTTATATACCTTAAGTAAAAATATTTCAATAGATTTATTGGTAAAAAGCTTATTTTTTATGCTGTACTGTATACCGCTGTACATTTAGTGTTTTTACCAAGGGACTCTGTATGGCTGTATGGCTGACCAATTCAGCTGTTAGTTCACAGGGCTTGGAGCTGGGATTAGAATCCACCATGACAGCTTCCACTTTAAGTAAAAATGAAGACTGCAGAGAATAAAGTTAATAATTTACATGAAAAGCTGTTTGTTGCTCGGGTTATATGAGCATGACACTGGGTCAAGTCAGCTCATTTTTTACTGAATGTATATAACTCTATTGATTTTTATATATATATAAAATATATTTTTAGATAATTTTTCTCAATATTTTTATTTTATTTCTTTACAGTGTCTGATTCCATATCGTCACATCTATATAATGGAACCCCCCCTCCCCCCAAAAAAAAAACAAAACAAAAAAAAACCTCATGGCATAGGTGGATAGAGATTAAAACATCATCCATTCTTTGGTGTGCCCCAAAATAAATAATCTTTTACTATTTTTAATACTATAATATAAAACCCAAAAGAAAACTATATCCTACCAATCTGACCCTGTTTTCTGGCTTGCCTGCAAACCTCAACCCTTTTTAGATTTATGTGATTGTGGGATGTGGGCAGTTATCTAAACTAATGAGTTACACACACATTGAAACATTCCATTAATATCAGTAGCTTAATACAAATATCATGTCAAGATGAAAGCCCTCTGGTACCCATAGATGCTAAAGAAAAGAAAAATGTAGAAAGGTCATTTAATGAATCAGTTGTTTATCATTTGCGGTAGTTACCATTAATAAAGATAAAGTGATCTATTTTACCATATTCCTGTACTTACACACAGATGAATTTGTCCTCCACATTTAACTTTAAGATCACACGTGTCCAGAGCGGTGGGCAGCCTTGTACACGGCGCCCAAGGAGCGATTGGGGTTATGTGCCTTGCTCAAGGGCGCTTCAGCAATAGTAATTGCTGGGACTGGGAATTGAACCGGGGACTTTTTAACCACAAGCCTAAAACTTTTACATTGTTAATAGCTCACTTTAACCATTATAACCTTTTCGTAATTATAACATTTTAAATTTTATATGGCGGCACGGTGGCTTAGTGGATAGTACGTTCGCCTCTCAGCTCTAGGGATTCCCGGTTCGAATCCCCATCTGTGTGGAGTTTCCATGTTCTCCCCGTGTTCACGTGGGTTTCCTCCGGGTTCTCTGGTTTCCTCCCACAGGCCAAAAACATGGATCAAGTCAATTGAGTTCTCCAAATTGCCCCATGTAGAGTATGTTTGTGTGAGTGAGTGTGTGCCCAGCAATAGGTTGGCGCCCTGTCCTGGGTGTGTCTGCCCGGCGACGTTCTCCCCTGGATGGGCATGGGGAACCCCACCGCGACCCTAATAGAGAATAAAGCGGAAGATAATGAATGAATGAATGAATGAAAAGATAAAATTTATATGTAGCTAAAATTCTTTCTTTCGTGCATTGTTTCCAACCCATGGTTATATACAGTTGCAGCATTTTGCTTTAGGTTAATGATATTTCTACAATATATATATACATATATATATACAGTACAGGGCGGCACGGTGGCTTAGTTCGCCTCTCAGCACTAGGGATTCCCGGTTCGAATCCCCATCTGGGTGGGTTTCCATGTTCTCCCCGTGTCCACGTGGGTTTCCTCCTGGTTCTCCGGTTTCCTCCCACAGCCCAAAAACACGGAACAAGTCAATTGAATTCTCCAAATTGCCCCATATAGAGTGTGTCTGTGTCTTTGTGAGTGAGTGTGTGCCCAGCGATAGATTGGCGCCCTGTCCTGGGTGTATCTGCCCAGAGCCCGAGACGTTCTGCCCTGGCTGGGCATGTGGAACCCCACCACGACCCTAATAGAGGATAAAGCCGAAGATAATGGATGGATACACAGTACAATATAGATACAATATTTATTTTGTATTATAGAATTTTGGGCCCTGTAAATGTAATTGTGCTATATAAATACATTTTTTATGAGCTCTTATAGTTTTATTTTAGCAAGTAAGAAAAAAAAGCAAGAGATCAAGTGAAGCAAGAAAAGGAAGCGAGTGATGTTACACTACATATCAGCACTGTTGTGTTTGGTCTTACTCAGTAGATGAATTATGCATTGACAACTTAAGCTTTTCTCATGACAAGCATTTATTAATAAACCTTGATGTTTGTTCAAGAAATGATTTTACGTTCCCATTCAGACACCTCATAAAAATATTTTTTCCATATTGGAACTACAGTATATGCCTGAGGCCATTTCTAACTCAACCCATCTACAAGCCAGGCAATTTACACAACATTTCTTCCCGAATATGTTTGCAGTTATAACTGCCATCATATTTACATAAAACATATTTAGTTTGCATTAAAACACAAGGTGGAGTAGTGATAAGCATGTTCACTTTTCAGCGCTGGGGATCCAGGTTTGAATCCCTGTCTTGGTGGAGTTTCCATGTTCTCTGTGTCAACGTGGGTTTCCTCCTGGTTCTCCGTTTTCCTCCCCCAGTCCAAAAACATGGAACAAGTCAATTGAATTCTCCAAATTGCCCCATATAGAGTGTGTCTGTGTCTTTGTGAGTGAGTGTGTGCCCAGCGATAGATTGGCACCCTGTCCTGTTTCCATGTTCTCTGTGTCAACGTGGGTTTCCTCCAGGTTCTCTGATTTCCTCCCACAGTCCAAAAACATGTATTCAAGGTAAATTGACTGCTCTAAATTGTCTAAATTGCCCATATATAGTGTCTGTGTGTGAATGACTCTCAGCGATGGATTAGCACCCTGTCCTGGGTGTATCTGCCCAGTGCCTGAAACATTCTCCCCTAGATGGACAGGGGAAAACTCTTCCCACGACCCTAGTAGAGAATTAAGTGAAAGATAATGGCTGAATGATTGGAACGACACTGCAGTTATAGGGTTGTAGTGGTATAATGTTTACAGCTGTACGATACAGTAACGTGTCCATTGTGAAGATGCCAAAAGTCCATCCATTATCTTCCACTTTACTAGGGTCGCGGGGGGGTTCCCCATGCCCATCCAGGGGAGAACGTTTCGGGCGCTGGGCAGAGACACCTGGGACAGGGCGCCAATCTATCGCTGGGCACACACTCACACAGACAGACACACAAACACACTCTATACACACTATATATGGGGTAATTTGGAGAATTCAATTGACCTTGATCCATGTTTTTGGACTGTGGGAAGAAACCGGAGAACCCGGAGGAAACCCATGCGGACACTGGAAGAACATGGAAACTCCACCCAGATTTGGATTTGAAATGGGAATCCCTAGAGCTGAGAGGCGAGCATGCTAACCACTAAGCCACCGTGCCGCCCTCATTGTGAAGATGGAGGTTTTTTATTAATTTTTTTTTTTAAGGATTTTTTTTTCTCAACCTTTTTTCTACTCAGAAGTTTAAATGTAGTTTTCATTTTAAGACACAGGCTTGCAGTTAGTGAGGATGCACAGTTCAGTGCACAGGTCAAAAATATTATGTGCTCAGTGATCTATATTCTCGTTTCAAACTGATGTTACTTTGGAGATGCCCAGGTGGGACATGCTTGTATGGTTCACTAAAGAAATAAAATATATATATGTAGTCTTCATCATATTTGTATTTTGAATTAAAAAATGAATACAACAAAATATTACTTTATATACACTACAGGTATGGACAAAGATGAACTACATACTGTAAACTATATTTAAAACATACTGCAGTACTGAACAAAAAGTTCAGTACTTAAAAAAAAGACACCAATTCCATGGGATCTATTGATAGGGCCATTTTGATTTATTAAAGCACTGGAGGTAACGCTAATAATAGAATATCATTTGAATTGGGCTTATTTAAAAATTCACTTACACAGATTGAAAATGAGACAGAGAGAGACAGAGCGAGACAGAGAGAGACAGTGAAAGAGAGAGCACAAAAACCTGAAAAACCATAGCAATCAGGCTTAAGTGTAAAAAGTTAACATTAGACAGAGATATAACAGCTTTATTATAAAGTAATAGAAACAATTACATATACTAAATATACGTCATCTATCTATGTCCATCATCCAAAGACTCCATACAATTAATCATTCTTTTAAAGAATAATTTTCTTGACCATGATAAGACCAAGGCAATAATTAAAGACTCTTCTACCATTCTAACAGTCTGTTAATTAATAGACATAATTTAACGTCATTTTTACAATCTTGGCATTCTTTTATCTTGAAGCATAAAGGCTTGAACATCAACTGTGTAAATTGTTTTCGCTAGTTCAGTGTAAAAGCATGGCACTGCAAGTAGCTAAGTAAAAAAAGTCGGAATGGAGTAACAACTTAAACCTCAGACTCCAGGCTGGAGATCCTGCCCCATGTCATAGGCACATCTGGGCTGCCATCCCCATGAAGGCCTCGGCTAGAGAGCAGATGGTTGTTCTGCAGGCGGGAAGAACCCCGATACGCTCTGCTAATGGTGTCACTAGGATGGCCTATAGAGTTGAAAATGCTGGCTGGTCCATATGACAACATAGTTTGGTAGGCCGGTAGGTCAGGGTAAGAGTATTGTCTGTGTACCAGGCTGGTTGCCCTCTTTACACTTGTGTCATTGTGATGAACTGCCTCCCTGTATGAGGGCAGACATGTGGACTGGGAGTGCCTTAGCTTTTGACCTCTTCTGGAGTGACGACGGAAAGGGTGAAGGTAAGTAAGGTGTTCCCTAGGCAAAGGATAACACCTCTTATTTCTTCCTCTGTCACAAATCTCTGTATAAGGGAACAGATCTGGCATGTCCACATGTCCACACAACCCCGGGGTGTAAGGCCATTCATTTGAGAACTGTAACATACCAGGGTCCCAGGTGGCCTTGAGAAAGGAGGGTCTGCGATGAAGTTTTCTTTTTCTTATTAGAGGCACGCCACTGAGCCCCGGCTCAACACAAGTCTTTATGCAAGAAGCGCGAGCAGGATCATCGGGCTGATTGGGGTTTCCTATGGTAGAGGAAGACGCCTGATGTACAAAATTATTTGCTTGGATGTCTGCAAGACACACTGTGTGGGCTTTGTAATCGTGTAATCCTCTTAGATCCACAGACTCCATTAGACAACTCTGGGATCTGTTCTTCCATCTGGAGTCTTGAATGGTGCTATAAGGTTCATGATGCTCAGCATAAATATCTGGCAGCTGTGGAGTTTTATATGGCAAAAAGGAAGTGTGTAAATGAGTTGATTTTTGGGAATGTGGTTCATACATGGCTAAATGAGGGGCGCTGACACTAGACATGGAAACCATTCCGTTATACAGAGAACCAGAACGAGAATAGTGGCTATACGGTTGTGAGGTAGGCTGCGGTTTGAGTCTGCGGCAGGAAGCGTGTGGTGAGGTGGCAGTATCAACATAATGCTCTGTGACCGGGGGAATAAAGGAGTGTTGCAGGCGGGTTGAGTGGTTGTCTGTAATGTTAGCAATATAGGGAACGGAACCAGGAAGCCTTTCACTGGTGGACACATTTGGAATGCGTGCTGGCAGACTCCCTCCCTTCCGACTCCAATTTTCTATGGTCTTTGTAGCATTGTCCAATGAATTTTCGACTTTTGCCGAAGAGACAATGTCTTTGGCTGTCTGCAGCATTTTTAACATGTTGGCTTGAGCATAGTTTGTGGTAATATCAAGGCTCTGCAAGTTGCTTGATTTTCCAGCATCCTGGACACCACTGAAGCAGCTATAGATGCCCTGAAATATCAGAACACAAAACAAATTACAGTACTTCATTGTTTATTTCATAAACAATATTACACACATCTTATTTCATTTATTTATACAGCGTTTTTAAAGGTAGGACAATGTTTTAAAGCATTGACAAAAATGTGCAAGGCGCCTAACACCAATTGCTCCCTGGGCGCCTTGTACCTTGCTGCCCACCACTCCGGGCATGTGTGCTCACTTCAACAGTGTGTGTGTATAAGTGTGTGTTTCACTGCACGGATGGGTTAAATGTGAAGGACACATTCCTCTATGTAAAGCAGGTAGGCAAAAATATCACTTTAATCTGTCTAAATTAAAGTGCTTAAAAATATATAGCAAGTTAATAAAAAAAAAGTATGTAATTAGTTTACTTTATGTGGTTTAATAGTGTAGTTGCAATAATATGGTGACAGTCTGTTGTGTTGGTAGAAGTGGATTAGATGCAGCAGTGCTGCTGAATACTGTTCACTCATTCTGTAATCTATGGATCTTTTTTAACTTATTGCCCATCTGTGTAGTTATAAAATAAGGTACAGGATTTTATCTGTTATTGTACAGTCTGCAATGGTCTTTATTTGTATTTAAATTTGTAGTAAATCTCCTAAGTGTTAGTTAAGGGTCATTTTAGTGTTTGCTTTTTCTCTTTGGATTTGCTCTTTAAAACATTTTTCATATTGCTTTTCTGTCATGTTTTGAGTTGTGGTTATGTTTATTAAATATTCCTCATTTGTTACTTCAAATTTTGTCCTCTTTGTACTCTATAGTCTTGTATTTATTACATTTAATAAAATTGGGGTTCATAAAAACATCAGAACCTATGAAAGCTGAGGTACCAGAAGCAGCATGATTAAAATGTTAATGCACAGTGTAGTACTAATTTAAAGTACTGTTTACTGATGCATGCAGTTCAGCATGAATATTTTACACATGCATTTGTTTAAGGCTGGGATGTAATATGCATGTTGTTTTGATTTGTTATTTTAATTTGCCTCCTCCTCCAGCTTACTTTTTTTTATTAGTTTGCTTGAAACTATCTGTGGGTCTGTCTATACCATTTTGTTAATACATTACCAGCATGCTCAGTGACCACTTAGTGACATCTGGTGTCTTTATTATACAACACTCAGTTTGATGTTATTTAATTGATTGCATAAGTGGAATTGAAAATGCAGCTGAAATCCACGTAGAGCGCACTTTGCTTTGCTGACCAAACTTTTTTTAAAAATTTTTAAGAATTGCAAATTTAATTATGAACTGGTGAAAACATAAAACAATCTAAAAAGTCTATTTCTTCGAAATGATAAAGGCACAGCATTTGAATGCAAAGCATTTACGATTATATAGTACGTTCTATTTAAGAATTGCACACATACCCTACTTATTGCCAAGAGGAAGTCCAAGCGGTTAGATTTGTGCACAGAGTGTCTGAGTTTCCAGTAAAGCAGATGTTCCCAGGCAAAAACAAGCAGACTTAAGCCCATAGCCACCAGCAGCATGTAGAAGACGCCTGCCATGTTGTCTATGTCCAACTTGGAACTCATCACCTCATTCTTTTCATTCTGGCATATTCCAGACAGCCACACAGTTTCCAGTCTCTGTGTGTCCCCTCCAAGAAAGAAAAAGTCATTAACTACTGATGGAGACCAAACTTTTACAAACAAACTATGGATGCACAGTTTTGATTTTTAAATACAAATACATAGATATCAAGATATGTGTAAAATAATTGTCACGTGTGCATTCAAAGTAAGAGTATTGTAATTTATTATTGAAATACTTCTGATTAAATCCTTAGAAACATGATATGATATCAAAGGTCCGTTGATATTATAGAGGCACAGGTAGGGCCTCACACAGTGAATCAGGATATTAATTGTGGACCAGGTTTGGTCCCCTGATGATGATTTACCATCTCCTAGGAACTGGAGGAGAGCCAGGTCTATGGGTCGTTTCCAACGTGAGTCCTTCTGTAGAGCAATGCCGTAGCCTGTAGTTGCAAACACCTTGCCACTGCCAATGGTCACCAGCTTGCATCCCTCGTCCTTGCCAGCCATGTAATTAAGCACTGCAGCGTCATATATGAAGGCATCCAGCTTGCTGCAACAAAGACAGTGACATTAATGTTGGTGATGAACCCATGGTAAAGTGATCATTATGCTCTGTATAATAGCATATATTTACATCAAACTATTAATTACTGTCAATTTATTTAACCTAATAACTGGTTGTTGAAGATGTATTATTAAAGACCAGCTGCTTTAACTGATTTAACTTCACTACAAAGTTTATACAAATGTACACACACCCAGTTTTAAGACTGTTGAGTGCCTCTTCAACTCCTTTCTGGTTGTATTTGGTCATGTGGCTGTGCATGTCTGGGTAATTGCTGCGAATGTTTCTTTCTGTACTGCCATTAGGGACTGTGCCAAAACGAAAAGGTGGGTAATGCTCCTGGGGTTTCTGGAACTGTAGGATAAAGACAAAACAAATTTTTGTCAAAAGAATAATAATTTGATCAGGAAACTAATGCTCTCTTTGGTTATTATTAGAATCTAGCTGAATTTATCAGCATGCTGTGGAGTAAACTTGCATATTTATTACTTTGTTATTCCAAGAAATCTATTCCATGAATTTATTTATTAAATACAAGGGCTTTAAGAAAAAATATAAATCGTTTTTTTGAATTGACCAGTTATTCTGAACACCTGTCAGATGTTACACATATTTTTACCAATTCATTGAATGTATTTTATGTGCATACAGTTTAAGGTATGCATTTTTATTCTGTGAATCTTCTCATTTACTTCTAAAGCTTCTCTAATCCGTGTGAGGAGAGTAGGATCAGCCTTTAGTGTATGAGGTTTAGGAAAAGACTTTTAAATTCAATCCCGCTTTTTTTTTTTTTTCACTGAAGCACAGCGACTGTAAAATCCTCATACATTAATACAGCCATGTTTCACTTCTACCAAATCTATTAATCCGCCTCCTGGGGCTTACATGGTTTTGTATCTGTGAGTGATGAACCTGTTGCCTTATCTCCCCGGAGGTCCATTCTCTCTGCATAATGTTACATGGTTTTGTCCCTTTAAAACTGTTCATAGTAAAACAAATCTTGAGATATTATCTTAATGTGACAGGAAAGTTCTCTGAGTGACAGCTTTAAGTAATCTAAGTTACCCCTGTCATTTACACTTTGTGTCAGTGTACGAAATGACCGAAAACAAAGCCTTTGAACTGATTTTTTTTAGTGAGTGTTGAATGCTTACCTTTTTGTCACTCAGACCAGATACAGTGTCAATATACTGCTCTTGAATCATGAAGGCAGCTAAATTTGCCGTGTAGCTGGCTAAGAAGATGACAGCAAAAAAAGCCCACACTAGGACCATGATCTTGCTGGTTGTGCCTTTAGGGTTTTCTATAGGGACAGAGTTATTAAAGACGATCCCCCAAAGGAGCCACACAGACTTCCCAATAGTAAATGTGGGGCCTCCAGGCGCTGTGAAAAGAGATGAATAGATTGATATATATATAGCCAACAATTTGGACACACCTCCTTTTTGCTCCACTTATTGTTCATGTTATCAGTTCCACTGACTGTAAAGATGGACTTTGTAGTTCTACAATTACAAACTGTAGTCCATTTGCTTGTGGACAACTGTACATACTGTTTTAGTCCCCTGTACTCTGTTCTCTAATAGTCAGGAGCCCAATGGTACCACCAATGTGGTACCACCAATCCCAGCAGTGTAACCGAAGTGTTTAAATGAGACTACAGCAGCACTGCTGCCCTAAAACCCCCTTACCACATCAGTGTCACAGCAGAGCTGACAATAAACAATACACCACCCAAATTATACCTGTTCTCTGATGGTCCACCTGACCTATACAGAAAAGAGAACCAACGGGGTACTAACAAAAAAAAGAAAACATATGTTCTACATTCTATAATTGTAAAACTACAAAGTCCATCTATATGGTAAGTAGTGAAAATAGACAATGTAGTATATATACATACACTTATGCATACACTTGGCCTATTTTGCTTATTCAGTCATACAGTTACCAGTATTGTAAAACTGTTAAAGGTACATTAAATCACAATTGATTTGACAATTGCTAACCTTTGGCATTGACTAGGCTACGGTTGTATCCAACAGGGCTGAAGTACTCGAAGACAAAAACAGTAACAGCCACAACAGTCAGGCACATCACAAACATCATGACCCATACCGCAGGGCTGTATGGCTCTGTAAAGGAAAGAAACATAAACAAGCCATGGTTAGTCTTCTACAAAATTACATCAATGACTACAATTACTGATGTGATTTTGTGTATTGTTTTAGGTCTTTGCTGCTTTATTATGGATAAAATAATGTTTGATTGATGTTGGTTTGTGTTTTCCAAATAGACCAATCCCCCCCCCCCCCAAACATTAACCCACTTTTATTTGAACAATGTTAACAAATAGAATAGATGCTTTATTAGGTGTAAATATTTAGCATTGCCTTTAACCATTTCATGATGAAGTATCTGTGTGACTTTGAGAGGTGATAAATTCAAGTGAATGAAACTTTCTCACCTAGAAAGGCAGATGGTGACACAGTGCCATTGCTCCTGGCCACCATGACACTAATCCCAGTCTCCACAAATGGCACTGAAAAGTCAATGATCTCTGAACGCTCCTCATTAATAGTGAGTGAGCCAATTGCCATATCTGCACGCCTGTAAAACACCTAGGCATAGTTGAAAAGATTATATAAAAATGAGCATATAGTGAACATTTAACACTTCTTTGTGCTTAATTATTTATGTTCATTATGAATATATCACTATGCAATTAATAAGGTAACCCTGGTTCATGTTCATATTTGATGATTTTCAAAATAAAAAAACATAAGTTAAAACAGCTACATATGGTAATGCTGACTATTCTTTCATTCAATAGTTAGTTGGGGGGGGGGGCAATCCCCATTGGGAGAACGTTTTGGGTGCTGAGCAGGACACCAGGGCAGGGTACCAATCTATTGCTGGGAACACTTACACACACACACACACACACACACACACAAAAAATTGACCTCGAATACATGTTTTTGGACTGTGGAATAAACATGGAAACTCCACCCAGATAGGGATTCGAACTTATATCCCTAGCGCAGAGAGGCAAACGTGATAACCATTAAGCCACCATGCCACCCGCACACTAGTCTTTATTTTTTTTTATAAAATATAAGACAATGTATTTTTAATATTTCATGTTTTATGTAGTGTGGCACATTTTAAATAATTTTCCCTATAACATGTACCCCAATAACGTGTTCGATTATTGTAAATAAATCATTAACTGCTGTTGAGGTCTTTTAAAATATCTGACATGGACATTTATAAATGAGCAAAAGAACATTTCAGTAATCAGTATAGTTGTGTCGTAGTTCAACTTGTTCAGCACAGTCAACTAGATGTCAAATGCATGTGCAGATGTTCAGATAATAAAAATAATGACACCACCAGCTGTGGAAAACACTTAACAACCAGATCCAAGTGACATTCCTCACCACAGGAGTTAAAAGAATTAATGCAGTTAAGATTGTGTTTTAAATTCACATCTCTTTGTGGATACTTCTGAAGTAACTACCAGCTTTCATCATAAAATACATAAAGATATAAATCAGACAAATAATGATTTAAATACTATGTAAATCTGGATTGCTAACATACCTCTCCGATCATTCCATTCCAGATGCCACGAACCAGCTTCCCATGTTTACCATTGGTCACTAAGTAGAGGTCATAGGAGAACTTGATCGTACGTGAGAGTTTCTTAAGAATGTCAATGCAAAACCCCTTGCAACACAGCTTGGTATAAGGCTCTGTATGACCTATAACACTTCAAATAATAATACACAAGAAAATATTACTTCAGAATACCATCATTAATCATTAATGCAAAATTTATTTATGCATCGACACTAACACAGTGTTTTAACACAGAAGCGATAACTTACCAGAAATTATTATTTTATCATTATTTTTTCACATGCTCTCTAAATACCAAAATTTTAAGGAAAAAAGTGTAAGTTACTTCAAGAAGACTGGATTTTTTTTTTCTCGTTGTAGTGGAATACTTATTAAATGCTCCAATTAAATAGCAGCAGTTTCAGTGTGTGCCCTAGCCAGTACAATCTCCAAAAAAGCTGAATGTTCATCTGTTACAACATTGCTGTATTTATTACAATTCTTCTGTTATTGTCAGGAACTAAAACAAATTTTCTTCCAGTTCCAAAGTAATGCTGAAATCTGTCAATAAATTCACTTCACAACAA
Organism: Corydoras sp. C115; assembly: GCA_019802505.1. Lineage (NCBI taxonomy): Eukaryota > Metazoa > Chordata > Actinopteri > Siluriformes > Callichthyidae > Corydoras > Corydoras sp. C115. Next base: position 4,852,635 of record JAFMOC010000004.1, read on the forward strand.
ACATAAGGTGGAAGAAAAATGTAGCAGAGAACTTGAGTGAGTAATGATGGTTTGTCACCTTTGCACCAGACATTACCTCTACTGAGCTATAGGGAATATAGTAGATCAAAATGCCATGACACCAATCACAACAGAAAGAAATAGAAAGTACTTAAAAGAGTTCTCATGTGCAAGCTGCCACAGAGACTGGGACCATGTTAGCCCCTCTGTTAGTATCTCATCACTTAAATTCTTCACTTTAGATTGGGTGACTGCGAACTATTAAATGAGTTGTGACTTGCAGCTAGGTTCTTTGATCTGTCTATAGTATATATGGGTTCTTCCATGAACATACACAGGCGATGTGTTTATTATTGTGTCTATAAATCAAAGTAAACGAGTTACTAAACTTGCTGTAAGGACCAAATTCAACAGGAATGAAGTTTCTCCAGATTCCCTGAATCTTTTTAGAATATAATGTACAATAGATAATAAGACATCTTTAGAACCATACACAGAAATGTCCCTTTAAATTACTTTATAACAGTCATACAAATTCGGAAACAAAGTGATTAGTTATTTATCATCTTTGTCTAGAAATTTCAAATGAATGCCTTTTTCTTCCTAATGATTATTTTATAATGATGTGATAAAATATTACAATTTTTTTCCTCCAACCTTTCTCTGAATGTGTTGCAGGTGTCACATTCTTAATCTGTTAACTGGTTATTATGAAAATTATACAAACACATCAATTAAAATATTCACAGGTTCTTGCTTTCATTGCATTTGACAGTGTTTGTATTAAACAGGCATAATTAAAAAATCAAAAACGTACTTGAGATCTTTAATGCCTGACAGTATTTATTCCACTCTTCTAAAACTGATAGATCATAATTTTAGTGTTAATTATTTTTGCCATACTTAAATGTTACTGTGATGTATTAGCCTAAAAGCCTAAAAACTTGTGTTAAGCCTCAAAACAATGTTAAGTGTTCTTAATTTTTTTTTCCCAAAATGGTCAAACCAGGACAACTTCGCCAAGAAATATGTGCTTGATTCCCATAATAATTCCTGAAACATAAAATATAAAATACTTTGCTTGCATTATCCAATTCAATGAACAATATACACTAGTTCCAAATTTTATATATTTAACGATATGGGACTTTCCCCTCCTTGAGAAACACTGTGGACAGATTATACCTTATATGTTATTTTTTGACTGAAACACAAATGCTAATTTAGTTGGTGTAACCAGACATTGATGCACGTTATATAAAAAAAATGTGCTATTATGCGTAATATAAGCCCTTTGTTATACTACCAGTCTTAGTTAACATTTGACAGCATTTGCGGAATGCTGTTGATTCAGAATAACAGCGGCCAAAGGTTATAAAACTTTAAAAACAGAAGTGTCAATTAACATGAAGTTGTGTGACAGCTAGTAGCACTAATGTCATCATTATTATTATTGATCACTGTGGTCCTCTCAGCCGTCCCATCTTCCCTGAGGGGCTATTGCTCACTCTCTGATTTATTAACATATTCTCCACTCAGCATGCTGTCATAATGAAACTGTCATCTCTTCCCCCAGGACTTAAGGTGCTCCTCAGCCACCATGTGTTCTCCTTAGCTTTACTGCACCACTCATTGAGCCATATCTCATTCCTCTAGGGGATTTGCATCGTCAACTTTTATCAGCTCTATTATTTTGATGTATGCATTCAAGCCTGATAATATGCCGGTATCAGGGGTATGAAGGTTTTTTTTAATTTTTAATTTTTCTATGGGTTTAATTGTCATGTTTTACTTTACTTAGTTGCTTAGTCTTGCACAAATCATGAAAGCTAGCAAATGATTAGTAATTTTCCCATTGGTAAATGTCCTTTGGTGAATTGGAGTGTTTTGCACTTTAACATTTACAGCGACTAAATAAAAATAAATAAACAATATTTGACTATAATGATGTGATTTTACTTAACAATGTGTTAACATATGTGTAAATTGTATATGCTTGATTATAGCTGTAGGGCAAAACCACTCTTGTTAGTTTGGGTGACATTCTAGCTTTAACTGCTACTAAAGTGACATTCTAGCTTTAACTGCTACTCTGAGCATGTTTACTTAGCATATTCACAGGACAAACGTTTAAAAAATGAATTGATTCAAAAGGAATAATAATCAATGGCTTACGCCTCAGTTTTATTAGCTTGCCGCCGGCAAGGCACAGTGTTCCTCACGCATGTTCCCGTAGTGGGGTCAACACTTTCTACAATCACAAAAGGTCTTTCCTCCAATGTGGCCACAGTTAGGTGACGATTATCAGACACAGGCTCCAAGAAACTGCCGTATCGAGGCCAAACAGGGTAGCGCATGTGCAGAATTCCTGCTTCAAAGCTCCCCACCTGCAGAGTGTGAGGGAGAAATAAGATATTTCACTTATACGTTTTGTAGCTTAAGGATATCATTGTAAAACGGAGAGAACTGGTGACAAAAAGGAAGTCTGCAGGTGAGTGGCAGCAGTAATATAGAAAAGCTGTCCTATAATTCAATTGTGATTTTACTCCCCACAGGTAGTATGTGTCAGCTTCATGGTGAATAAATAATTCGTAGTTCAGTATGATGAACGCCTATTGTGTGCTGTCACCCATGGTGTATTACAACAAATTGCAATAAAACTTTATAAAGCTTGTATAGTGTTCACATCCAACTATCTGTACATCTTTAATATTTATATTTGTGTTACCCAAAATGTCAAAAATCACAGATAGCATTTTAAGGCATTTAAAAAATTTGACCGGTTACTTAACTTGAAATGTAAGCCAAATAAACACACAATTAAAAATGTCAGCATCTTTTAAAAACTTTTTAAACTGCCAAAAAAAACTACATACCATCTATATGTTATACAGATATTTTTTAAATGGCGCATATGAAAAAAACTTGAAAAAAAAACAAAACAACTGCAAATTAAGTATGCAATGTGATTTCAAAGGCAAATATGGATGTCAATGTAAACAGTTCATATGTGTCAGATAATAAGGATAGGATCTTCACATACAGAGACCTGTATATCGAAAAGAGAACATAATTTAACAAGCTGCTCAGTCTAAGACTGTAAACACAAATAACAAATATAGAAATCCTTTAATTAATTTTCTGCATAGGTCTCTGTATGTAAAAAAGATCATCATGTTGATCATCAAGGTGATCAAAATTGGTAAAAAAAAAGCTCTTGATTACCCCATAAAATATTATTGTATAGCAGTTTTATGGTTACTTTCTATGTTGTTTTTTTTGTTTTTTTTTTGCAATACTGCTTCTTTGTTTTTGTTCCCAGTAAAAATCTGGCCTCCGAAAGATGGCCCAGGTAACAACATGCCAAAGTTTTTCTTTTCTGTAATCCTAACAGTAAATGTTTGGTGCTGTGATTTGAACACGTTATAACAATGTTTATTAAAGCAGTTAATGAAAATCCCAAATGTTTTACTGTTGTGCCACTCAGTGGCAGGCCTTAGCTATATGCCATCATTTCTTCTGCTTTTTGGATTTCGTTTAGTTTTTTTGTCTTATTTCTAGGATTACAAGTAATTAAATCTCTGTCTCTGTGTCATGGAGCTGAATTTAGAAATAGAAAGGTTGTTTAGATTATAGATGTTCAATACAATCATAAGCCGTGCTTGTTTTAGTAGTGAGGATTAGCACGCATGATAAGCCACATCATAGGGATTCATTCAGGAATTGTTTACAAACAAACAAAGCAATCAAATCCAATCCTGTGGATATTCAGCTGTGGAGAATTAGCAATGCTTTCATCAGAATGCCACTGGCAACCGTATGTGGACCTTTATTTAACAATGAATTTTGGATGACTACTGAATGATCCCATGTTTAATGCTCCATAACTGTATCTTTACAGAACTATCTGACTGAGGATGACATGTTATTTATAATGAGCAGTTAAGAGGTATATGAGTGTAACATAAGTTGTAATGTGCAGGCTATATATATTACAGAGTATTACGATAATGTTCTGGATAATGAATCCTTTCCTGTCACAAGCAACTGATTTGATTACCGGTAATATATTTTTGCTTATATTTAAGAGAGATGATGCAATCAATTCCTTGCACAACCTCATGCCAATTTCCAGAAAACATCCCAATACTATCTACAAGTTTGCATTTTTAAACACAACACGGTGCCAATTTATTGCCATCAATGTGAAAAGGATTTTGTAATCATGACCAACAGTAGTAGAATGATTTTTTTTTTAATTCTTTTTTACTAAATATAAAATATACTGTCACAGCCTGTGAGGGTATTGGAATCTAGAAGATGTACATGTATTAGTACCGGTATGTCTTTTGGGTTTACAGATGTCAGCATGTTCGTTTATTTGTCTACATACTTCATATTGGCTCTGATTATCATACATGAAAGAAGATCAATATTTATTCTTTTTATTTCTAATATTTTTAATTACTAATTACTAATTTCAAGCAAATAATAATTACATTATATTCCGTAAAATCCCAAATACAGTCAATTTGGTTGCCAATGAGATTTTTTTGGTTAGTTTTTTTAGTGGTTTCTAGATCCTGACCTTAAAAATATAATTAACACAAGGTCAAACAGATAAACTCTTGTGCACAGAGCATCGTAATTCAACAATTATTCTTTTGTCCATCTGTTAATATTTATTAAAATTTAGAGCAACACCTGTGGGAAGCAGCACTGTGCTCACTTAGTACAGTTACTTCAAACTCCACTTCCCAAAGTTCCACAAATTTATTAGGCTAAAAACCATCACCTGTGGAGCGCCTTTTTTAATATTATTAAATTAAATTTGATTAATTATAGCCCAAACAGTGCACTATATCAGTGCCATAGTAGTATAATGGTAGATAGAAGTAGATTGACTTGTGTACACTTTAGTTTAAATGTACTAAAATATATGCAGTATATAAACACAGCAATTACACATCAAATGTCAAAGTATTGTGTTTTAATTATGGTGGTTGTTTTTACCTTGTCCCAAAGTCTCTCTCGGTCCAAAGCAATGATCAACATGGGTGGATTTTTTAAATAGCCATCAGTATTAAAGGACAGGTCTCTGTGCTCCCATGTCACATTTAGCATATGCCTAATAAACAAGCAAGCACCTCGTTAAAAGCGTAATATTTTCCAATCATAAAAGAAAAATCAGAAAAATGTACATCTAGCTGTTTCCCAGTTATTTAAAATATAAAACAGGCCTAGCTTTAAATGGTAATTGGCATCACTTCACAGATCTCTCTAACATATTTTTCTGGTCTTTTACCGTCAACTGTTTCTGTGAGGGGTGGCACGGTGGCTTAGTGGTTAGCACGTTTGCCTCTCAACACTAGGGATACCCGGTTCGAATCCCAATCTGGGTGTAGTTTCCATGTTCTCCCTGTGTCCGTGTGATTTCTCTGGTTTCCTCCCACAGTCCGAATTCTCCAAATTGCCCCATATAGAGTGTGTTTGTGTGAGTGAGTGTGTGCCCAGCGATAGATTGATGCCATGTCCTGGGTGTATCTGCCCAGTGCCCGAAACAATCTCCCCTGGATGGGCATGGAACCCCCCCCCAACACGCACGACCCTAATAGAGGATAAAAGCAAAAGATTGGTCTGTCATGAAATCCTTGGTGGAGTTTTTAAAAAAATTAAGCAAGGTAGATTTTTCTACAAGCAATTTGTTGCAAGTGTTGATAGTACTTACATTGATGTCACTAAAAATCTACATGAGGAAATACTCTTTTATAAATCACTGCATAAATGTATTTTAGTGCACTGGCAGTATGGAGTTAAATTATTAACTCTAAGTGTAAACAATGTAAGAACGTTTTCATTCTTACCTGAAAAGCATATAGTTGTCATAGGATTTTGCTGAATGATTACAGTGACTGTGACCTTCAGGAACAAATCCTCTATACTTGTGGAAACTGTATACCCCTTGAACCAGCACTGCCACGCCTTCTCTTACTCTCTGCCGCAGAGTTTTCTTCCATCGGTCTGATATTATACTGATGACCCCGATTGGAAAACTATCAGGGGGCGAGGCCTCTGGGTTCCCTACTGCCTGGCTGGGAATGACCCAGATGTAACCAGGACCTAAAAGTCCAACATCCGATGCCATCTTAAACAGATACTGAGCCTCGTCGTGTGAGCAGTATACAAGATACACCTGAGCATCTACTTGCTGCAGCAATCTGCGAGAGCGGATGTCGTTGGCTCCGACTGACATTTCAAAGCTAAGCACATCTTGCAGTTCCCACAGAAAATAGCTGGAATCTGTAAAAGAGATGATGTAGTCCACAAAGTTTTCATAGCCAGGGTAAAGACTGGTGATCACCACAAAACGACCCCAGTTGTATTCCTCCATCACTTTGAACATGGCATTAATCTGCTGCTCTATAGAAGCTCCCATTTGTAGAAACGTTGAACCTTCTGCCTGAAACCAAATTATAGTAAACATGCAAATTATTAAAAAAGCTAATCTTTAAATCTGATTTTCTATAGGTTGTTTTATGTGATATTAGTTTCACATAAGGCTGTAAAAATATCTATTTCCATCATTATTCAGATAAATGCCTTAAATGACATATTAAAAATACTTCAGAATGAATGATGTGTTTAGTTTTATGATTTTATTGAAATTAATTTGTCTTTTGACATATTACAAATGTGTGATATTTTATCATAGTTTGTTCTTGTATTACTGCCAACTTCTGAAAATCCTTACCAAGTGCAGGGCATGAGGACTAGATTCACAATATAAAGTAAATTGCTGAATTATTGATTTTTCTTGTACCTTGGCACAGGTAACCAACATGATTTATTGCTCATCAAACAACTAATTTTCTTTTGTAGTATAATACATGTGAATAAATTTAACCTTTAATCCCATTCCTAAGAAGTTATATAAGTAAAATAAGTATATAAACTTCTTTCATTTTAATTCGGTCTAATGAGAAGGTGTACGTGTGCCCTATGCTGTCAGAAACACTTTCCTGTACAAGGTGGCTGAAATGCAGGAGTGAGATTGAAATACCCAATTAAAACTCTGATGCGAGAGAAATGAGAGAAAAGGTCTAAGAGTGTCAGGAGCTGGGAGACATTTTCCCAAGACCTCTCTCTGACAGGAGCTTTCTCACACCCTAAGAGGCTGATGCAGTGTCCTTCAGATAACTTCTATAGCTTACCTTACCTAGAAAACAAGGCTTAGGGTGGCCAGAGCTTGCAGACTTTTAGGCCAGTCATTTTATTTCCGAAGAAGCACAGATCTAATTCTCCAGTGAATGAAACTTTGTGTCCAATTAAGAGAAAAAAAGCTTTGTTTTTAAGTATCAGCCATTACAGATAATGTTTTTAACCCTATAAAGCCTGAACCATCAAAGGATTGCCAGAAAATTCTAATTTTTTGAAACTTGAGTGTTCATTTGACCATATGTAAAATTCCAAAAAAAATTTTTGAAATAACACATTGCAAATATGAGTTTTGTTTTGTATCATATTTGATACATCAGGAGTTTTCGCAATATATTGCTCACAGCATGTTTTTTTTTTTAATTAACAAAAACATCCACAACATATATATTTATTTACCCTTTACCCCCTAATGTTCCTTAAAATGTTTACTCAGGTAATTTTAAGCTTAGAAAGGACAAATTGGGATCTCCAAAAAACACAAAAATTGGGATCTCTATAATGCTACACTCTTAAAAACTGGGGGGATATGGGAGGTGGGGAGTGGTTTTCCTAGTTCTAGAGAGGATAGTCATCTGCCACACTTGACTTTTCCCTTTCCTGTACTTTTCCCTTGTAACAGAGGTGCCAACAGAAGCCTGAAACCTTTGCAGAGCTATGGGGCATCAGTTTGTTCTGGTCTCTTCTGTAGAGGTTTCATGATAACTGCCGCTGTGCCAGTGTGCTACCAAATGTACATATACCATCTTCAGGATCTGAAGTTGATCTTGTAAAGTGCAGACAGCATATCAATAATGTTAAGTCCTCCCATGAACTTGTATGTTTCAACAATCTGAGAACTGATCTGAGAACCATTTTGAGGGGTTTGGATTCTCAATTCCCAGTGTTTCACATTGCTCAGTGGTTTGATGCCAGCAATAGAAGAAAGTTGGTTTATAGCTTTGTCACACCATCTTACAATAAAGATGTTATTCTGGTTTAATCTGTAATCCAGAGACCATTTTCTATTTGTCTTCAATTGTATCTCATCCAACATGTTGCAGTGTATAACCCCATTTAGTCGGACTGTACCTATGTAGTAGATTCCTCTTTCTTTCCAGCATTCCACTAATGGAACTGATGCAAAATAGTGGTCTGCAAAAACCTTGTGATTTTTTTCCTGTTGAAAGGGTTGAAATCATTTTCAGGACAACATCTCCAGTAGCACCAACAGCATATTTAGCTTGATCTGAATTTTCTGCCTCTGGGTAAACATCAAAGTTATAAAGAAAGCCACTTTGTCCAGCATATCCCCACATCTTGAACCCCAATTTATGAGGTTTTGCTGGAATGGATGGCAGCATTGCTGGCATTGCCAAGCCCGTTATTGGAGTCTTCCTCAACACAATTAAATTCAACAGCTGGAGGTTCAAATAGTTTTTCCCATTGATACTCTCTCCTTTTAAATTTGCCTCTTGCTGTCTCCTTTGTTGTTGGTTCATATATTGTTGTCTGGTCAAAATTTTTATGTTGCAAGTACTTGTCACTATTATTTGAATTTTCTTCTGTACACATTGCAGTGGGTGTCCGTTCCTCCTCATCGTCATTATCTTCCCCTAACTGCTCCAGGTCACTTGAATCACCATCAAAAAGCATATCCAGGACTTCAACACTATGCCTTTTTGCAATCTAAAACATCAAAACAAATTATTGTAATTGTAATAAGTTGTGTGTTGTAATTATTATTTTTTTTTATTGAAAATCAAAAATCAAAAGGCAATTATTAGTAATTGAACCATGGCAACATCCAACTAATCATCAATATTTTAATATCTACTCTAAACATATGTTCAATCATAATATGTAAAACATTTAATTAGTTTAGTTTAATAATTAAGAGTTTATGTGGCTTTATGCAATGCATAATGCAATAAATGCCATAAAGTGCTTATTTCCAGATAAATGACCTTATAAACCGGCTGTATACAATTTGATACACACATTTTCAAAACGATTTTACAACTAAATAAATTATAAAATATTAAGTTATTTTAAGTTGTATACATTCAGTAAATACTCCTACTTTAATATCAGTAATAATTTTAGTGTTTTTCTTACCTTAACTTTTAGTAAATTTGCAAAAATGTCCAGGCAAAATCCCAGTTGAGTCACATGTTGAAAGCAGCCATTTTGGATGTCTCAATTAAAGGTCCTCCAGTGCATACAAGGCACAGATAATCCACCAGGGGGTAGAAGACATGTATATGATTTGATACAAACGGTTTTTTAGGAAAAAAGTTATCACACTGATAATGTAGGGGTCGCAAAAACTGATGTATCAAATATGATTCACTTGGCGTTATAGGGTTAATTATTTCTGAACGAAAATGTCCTGTTCTGTCAATGTCCTGCCACAAAACATATTATGTTACAACTTTATAATTTTATTATATCGTCTTAAACAATAACCACACTGTATACAGCATGCACTACTAGATATTTTATGAAATAAACAAAAAACAATTGTGTAATTTAATTTAACAAATGCTGCTATAGATTTTGAAGTTACATAGCTTGTTCTGATGAGAAGGTGTCAAAATACAAAGTGCATCTTAATTTGCTGTGTATGGCTACACAACTGCAGACCAGTCATGGTGCCCATTCTGACCCATTCTGTTCCACCACCAAATGCGCCAACAACGGGCACATGAGCATCAGAATTATGTAACAATGGCAAATGTTACATAGTCCATTGAGGCCATTGTTTGTCAAAGAGTCCAAACTTAGATGGACACAAGTTTAACGAAGGAATGATCAGAACTGATTAATTGTTTTGTTCAACTGGCAGGCCAGGGCTGATTTGGCAGCAAAAAGGGAACCAACGCAATATTAGGATTGTGGACATCACTATTTTCAATAAAAGAAAAACTGAAAATAAATAAATATATGTTTTATCTATAACAAAGTATTATGGTTACCACTTAAATTTCTATTCCTTTTTTAAGAATAAAACCAAAGCCATGATATTTTAAGAATAAAATGGTTTGACATGCTTGAATGAAATAGTCAAAGAAGTATGACCAAAAGGCGTGCAGCTTTTATAGGCTCACCAATTTAGAGAAGCACGTTTGAAAGGGAACAGAATGTGCTAGAGTTCTATTCTTTCGGGATCAATCATTTGTATTATCATTTTCATTCTCTTGTGAAACTGCACACCCTCGTTGAATGGCATTGAGATATAACCACCAAAAGATTGAAAAAGAGTCCAAACTTAGATGGCCACGAGTTTAGCGAAGAAAAGATTAGGAGTCTGTCTGGTTCTTTTGTGAATCTATTTTATCATTCTTTCTTTCTTTTACTAATAAATTGATTCTGATGTGCCAGAAGATTTAGTTTTTGTAAAATTAATATGAAATTTTACACACTCCTTAGTCATAACATTGTACTTATTTCTTGAATTATTTGATTTGATTCTAAAAAGTTTTAAAACATTAGTCCTTAAGTAAAATATAAAAAATACCATTACCACAGTAACCCATTGAGGTTATCCTTTATAACCTCATATAACCTTATATAATGAGCAAAAGTAACTTGGCGTCTGACAGTTTCTTATTAATCAATATTTATATGAGCTATTTTATATCTTATAAAATGTCTTTGGAAGAAGTTCTGTCATTGCACATTTTCTGTACAGTTGTATCAGAGCTGAATTAATGCCTTTTACCGAACACTTGGCATGCTCGCTTTTGTTTGAGACAATTATCATTAGCACAATTATAATTCATAGTAGTCATTTGAATTTTATCTATGTATGCATTTTTTTACCAATAGGATCATATGCTGACATTCCAAAGTCATGATGTGCTCTGCACACAAATCTAATTAAAAGATGAATAACTTCAGTTTAATTTAATGCAATGCAATTAAATATGCATAGGATTTAGGACATGAGTTCTTAAATGAAATGTAAATAAAATAATCCTGTTCAAGAGGCAACTAACCAGTTAACATGAGTCAGATCTATAGAGCTGCACATCCAGCAATACTACAGGACTTAGCTTTACTTGGTGCTTAATATAAAGTTAGTTAAACATTTTAGGTTCATACTTGCAAGTCTGCATGTGCAGATTCTCATGTTGCTACAACTATTTTCAGAAACACCAGTTTGCACAGTCCACACATTTACAGATTATTCTCACGTTTTAGGATTTTTATCAAAAGTGACAACATGCAAATACAGTGTAAAAAGTTCATTAAGAATGCATCATTAATTGTCAAACTGTAACTACTATATTTGTGCATTCAAACATGTTTTTTTATAAACATCTGCCTCAATAGTTCCTCATATTTCATTTATAAATCTTGTAATAATAATTTAATGGTGGATAAAACTGGATTTTACCTTGTGAGGAATAACCAAGGCAGAACCTCCATTAATGCCCACTATAGGAATTGATGTCTGTGAAGAAAGGAAGTCTAGAATTTGAGCCACAGCCTCTGAGGTTACATCATCTTCAAACACTACTCCATGGAGGCTATTGGCAGCCATGGTCTGACAGAGGCGTGTGAGAAGCACACTGGGGCTAGTATCATTTACTAGCACAGTAATAGGATTTACATCCAGTGGAAGATCCAGAAAGTTTTCCCGGCTGAGACGACCTTTTATCTCACCCTGTTGCCCAGAACCACTGAAAACCACAGCCACGTTGACAACTGGTGGGCCAAAGAAAGGGCGAGCCTGACCGTATGGTGTTGTAGTAAGCAGCTGGAGAAGGAACAAGGCAAACTGAAGATAGTGGCTCAACCACCCTTGATGAATGGCCATTTCATCCACCAACAGTCTGTAGCAAGAAAAACAACAAAAAAACACACAAGTCACACAATTGTTAATAAAGATGACAAGAAATATCATACAGATATTATAGACAAGACACACATTGCCTATGATGATTCTTTCACTCCATTGATGGGTGTCGAAAACATGCTCTATTTCTCTGTGATTTTGTATCCAGCTATACATTTTCCACAATAGTGGAATGCCATAAATAAATTGCATGATATTTATGGAGTAAACAAAAACAAGAATCATTTTTATTTGTTAGTGTATGACATGCACATTCAGTTTCTCTCTTGTGCTCTGATAGAACCCTCGCAGAACACATTTGTTAGATTATACATGCATTGACAACTTCTGTAGATAAATGACTACAGCGTATGATGGCTGACTAGAGCAGTATTCCATTATGCATATCATTTGCAATCATTCTTCAGGAATACCATACTGATTACTCATGGGTATTAAAGAGATAATAGCAGGAGCTCAATAAATTACAGTGTTTAGAAGCATGGAAACATCACTGCTTGTTTACCAGACATGTAACACTAGCAAAAGGATGTTTCCAGCTGAATGCTGGCTTTGATTTCTATGGTTTTCACTTGTATTGAAACCTTTATCTTAATGACATGTACTGCTAAAGAAGATTTGTTCATAAATGTGGATCGAAAAGTGCTGATTTGCTTAGTTTCTTGTTGGATGCACAGCTGCTGAGTGAATCAGTCAGTAATGGAAGACAGAAAGGCTTTTAGTGTTTTAGTTAATTTACTTTTTTTTTTATAGGTTTTTCAAAAGAGATTTGCTTTTAGCATGAAAATGCTAACGTTGGTCATCTGAGAAAATTCAGACAGATTGCTTTCTCCAGGGAAATAAGTGTATAATCTACCAAATCAATTAGTCTTATATATATTTGGCTAAAAAACTGTTTTGTCGATTCACTGTCAGAGAGATTATGTAGAAAATGAGGAAATTCAAAACACTGAATTGATATTTTCTTCCAGAAGTGGTTGACCAGCAAAGGGCACTCCAAGAGCAAGTCATGTAAAAGTCTAAAACATTTAAGCAACTAAGCCTATGCTTGCACTGGTAATGTTAATGTTTATAAGTCAATCATTTGAAGAACACTGAACAATAATGAACACAGATGCCTGTCTACAGCAAGCTAAAGCTAAAAGGAAGGATCAGAAGGTTGATTTGTACATGAATGAGTCCAAAATCTGTTTTGACAGAACTAAGAAGCAAAACACTGCATTCTGCAAACATAAACCTTTCGTTTTAGGGGCTTATACCTGTTTTGCTGGGATCGAATGTCATGCAGTTATTAAAGGAACAATAAAAATCGTTTGTAAGTGAGTTGCATTTCAAGATAATGTGGGTCGTGTAGCAAGACGATGACCCTGAGCTCAATTCATCAGCCAAAAAATGGATAAACAAGATTAAAATTGTGGTTTTGGAATGGTCTAATCAAAGTCCTGACCTTAATTCAATAGAAATTATGGACGGACCTGAACCATGCAGATCATACCGGGAAACCCAAAAACACAAGAGATAAATTTGTTTTGTTTTGGGAAAAGGACTACAATTCCTTCCTGCTGATGTACAGGACTAAACAACAATGCTTATTTGCAGTTAAAGTTATATAAATTTATGGGGGTCACATAAGGTACTAAAATCCACTTGCAGATATGTAAGATTGGATCAAAAAAATATATTTTAAAGGCTACAATTTTTGTCTTATTAATCGGTTTTGTTTGAATCACTTGTTTGGGATGTATACAGAGATGTAAAACATTTTAAAGGGCTTACAGGCATTCAAGCATCAATGTATAGATTGAAAGTCATAAAAATAAAACATGACCATTATTAGAGCTCCAAAGTTTTATTTTATTACAAAAAGTAAGCAAATGCATTTGAAGATTAACATTTGAGTTCTATATTGTAAGTGAAACAGCGTAACTTAAGTTAATGCAATAATGCTCTTAATGTTAGGTGCGAATGTATTCTAATTTGGATACCTAAACATTTGTTCTTGAAATATATACTCAGACTGAACATAAAATAAGAAAATAATTTATAAATTAATTTTAGGATTTTTCACTCTGAAACTTTACATTAAATCAAAAAACAATTTTGCATTATTAGGAATAGTGTTATATTTTTCCCTTTTAAATGAAAATGAATTACAAAGAGTTGCAAAGATGTGTCAGAACTCCTAAACCTAAAACTATTAGACAAAAAGTGTGTATGGGGGGGGATGGGGGGATGGGGGGGGTGCAATGAACCTATGGGGTGACCAGTGGGAGGCGGGAGATAAAATGAAAAACATACGGAGATAATTAACTGAACCAAACCACCTGAGGGTTATTAACAAAAAAGGAATGAATATAAGGAGGAAACTAACAGAATGAGAAGTGTCAAAATGAAAGTTAATGGAAGTGAGAGATCAAGATTTGACTGATATTGGGATTAATAGTCAAAGGCTAGGGGATATTAATATAATAAAAATTTCTACCAGGAATGAACAGGTTACATTTGGTATTTCTGTTTAACATATACAGCAAACACACATGTTTTTTTCTGGGGAATTCAGCTATTAAAATTCTGCTTATCTGTAATAAACTGGTTGATTACATTTCATATCATATTTAATGGTGAAGGGAAAAACGATCACGGTTAATTTCCCATTACCAAAACAGATGTGAATCATTTAACATTCAAATGTTTACCTTAATCTGAGTACTGTGATTAATTATACAATTAATAATTGGCTTCTGAGGTTATTTGTAAACAAGACAATGAAGATGTTGCCTGATTTAAATTTTTTGAGTCGAGCGAACAAATCTGTCTTAAATTGGAAGAATTGTAAATTTGATGTAGTGGCTTTTCTTGCAGTGGACAGTTTTTGTTTCTCTGGTTGTCTGTATTAAAATACCCAGGAGTGAAACACTGAGACACCTGCAGCTTATCTTTGATGTTTGCATGTAGCACACACACATAGATATGCACACCCACACGCACACACATTTATCGTTCATGTATTCTGGGGACATTACATAGAATTCTGTTCAGAAATGTAACCAACCCTCACTGTCACTAAATGTGTAATGATTTATATTGTGGGAATCTGCTTTAGGTTCCACAAGTACAAGTGTGAATGGTAGTTATTTCTGGTCTTCATAAGATGCACAATAGTAATAATGTATTTAAATTGTATTGGTACTGTCAGCATGCTGGGTGTGCTGCTGATGTAAAGATCTTCTCATGTTTGTGACTGAAACTCTTCTGATCTCTTCTCTGATCCTGTGTGTTTGATCACAGGTCCTTAATACAATAGACATCACAGCTAGCAGCAGGGGTTCTCTTGATGAAACATGACCCTTTACAAGATAATAAAGAAGCCTGAAACAAACATTAATTCACTTTAAATATAAACAGAATCGTTTTTTTTCTTTTCCCAATCTGTGAGTGCATCACCATTAATTAAAAAAGAAAAGACTTTTGTTTGCTTTCGTTGTGAAGCAGATGAAAGACAAATTCAGACTGTAGTACTAAGATATTGTTGTACTGAAAGGCTCTACATATTTCATTTCAATGTCATTAATTGATTTACTTAGACCCTAAAATAGATGTGCCTGTTCTCCTGTACTGTACCTCACATAAATACATTTATTCTACTCAGGGGTACATTTCTGTAAATGTTCTTAATAGAAAGTACTTAAAATCATTAGCAAATTATGAGTTCTCTGACCCAATATTGTACCAATTAATAAAAAATATATATGTATATATACATACTAACACAAAGTTAGTTTGAGTTTTATTTAAAGCAACTAAATCTTTGAATTTGACTTTGTGTAAAATAATTTAAACAATTTCCCTTTTTATTTTAATATATGATTAATAAGGCATATATCTCATGAATCTTAATTTTTTAAGATATTTAATTTATAATAATACTTTTATACTCTTAAGCTTTTCCAGTGCCCAGGTACCCTACTAGGGTAGGACTGAATAATCACATGATTGTTCTGAAAATTTTTGCCTAAACCAGCCAAAACCTAAATTTTATACTGATGATAAGACAGTCCAATCTGTGTTTTTCTATTTCGTGAAATCTTTCAAAAGACTTTTTATTGGTTGGGATTTGGTCGTTCTGCAACAGCTAACTGATTATTAAGGTTATTAAAATATTCAACTGACTTTTTTGTTTAATTGTCACCAGTGTTTCTGTAATGTTGCAGATCCTAAATCTGATCAAATAACTCAACTTTTTAAGTCTACATGACATTTTTTTCTAGACCAGTATGCTTCAGAATATCTCAATCAAAAACTATAATTTCTCTGTTTACAGAACTCATGGCTCTGTCTGCTGTCTGTATTTTTTAACATTATTCTAAAAATCATTAAATAATCCATGCTTAATGTAAATTTTATATCACAGAACAAATGTAAAATAATTTCTAGTACAAGTTTAAAACCAAATGGCTTAAACACAAAACACACACTAATGCTTTATGCCTAATTCAAGAAACAGATTTACAGTCTTTACACATATGGGACAGAGGTGGCTGTGATCATTTGTCAAATATTAATAGTAACATTAATGCCCCTGTTCACCTGTAGCACCTTTAAATAAATTAGAAGGAGACATGTTAGTTCACTCACTGTTGCTTTGTTAGTGCTTTGCTTGAGCACAAAGCTCATGAGGTCTCTCTCAGATAAAATATTGAAGGACAACATCATATGATTTCACCAGCTAATCAATAAAAGCAAAACTTTACATTTTGTGCTTTTCTATGGCTTCCTCACATTGTAAAAGCAAAAATACTACAGATATCTGTAGCAAGTCTGCAATGTTAATCATTTAAGTTTGTTATAATTTTTACAAAGCAACATGATTTTCTAAATCCTCTGTGGCCTTTATTAGACACAGTTGGACAGTAATAAATATACACTGGCCATATGGAATGAGATATATGATGCAAAAAGATGACATTTCATTAGCTTGATATTAACACCCAACTGAGACTGTCAGCACTTGTGCTTATAGGCAGTGATAGATTTAGCTACTCCTTTCATTCACCATCACAGATCAGTGCATCTGTTTGTAATAAGGATTGTGACTGGCTGAAGTGAATTACAAATAGGGAATTTGTAAAGTTCTTTAATTACTTCATTGTGATGAGACAGATTTTAACTTTAGCATGGTCTGGCCCCCCTTTCCTGTTTGCAAATGATGATTTGACTGTAATTTTCCTGCTAAGTATGGAATATGAGCTTGCCTTGTATAGGGGATTGCAATTACAACAAAAAGAAAAGTGGCAGTAAAGTCATTTACAGGTATCTTGGTCAGTTTGCTTGAAAAACTTCAACAAGGAGATTCCTATTTAACTCAGAATAAACAAGGTTGATTGCAACATTAGTATTGGAGCTGTCATCATCATCGTTTATTATCTGCATGACAGTGTGGACACAAGCAGACGTTAATTAACTGTGATCCATTAGACACACTTCAAATTGTTTTGACTGCACTAACTGATGACAGCATGGTGTCACAATTGCAAATCGGTAATTACTTGCACGAGACAATTCCTGACAAAGGTTATGTAAGGTTAGGCCAGGTGTCAGCTTTGACATTCATATTGATGGCTGTTTTGCAGCTTGGCCTTCAACAGTTTACATGACATCTACATAAATGTTCAGGAGAATCCGTTTGAATGGATGTAGCTGGTATAAACATACTAAATTGGGTTTCCAATTGCAGACATCACACACTTCAAGGTTACACACAAACATCGACAGACACATATGCATACAGAGACATGGCTGCCTGCGTTCAGATGTTCTGCAGACATATCTAATTGGGTCGATTTTTGGCGAATCTCCCAAAATAAAATTTTAAAATTATATAAAACCTGCCTCTGGAGATTTTTCTTTTTTTGTCATATGACCTTGTCCAGTGTAGTGTAGCAGGCTGTGCACAATAAATGCAGAGTTGAACAGTATTCACTTCCAATCTAGGAGGAATGTATCCCTGTTTTACTTTAATAAGTAAGACCTGCTCAAATCGAAATGCTCAAATCCCACTTACTATTAAACCTGTTAAACTTGGAAACAGGGAGCTTCACTTGCAAAATCTTTATGTATGCCAATATAAAATCTGTATATAAAATACATATATATTTTTATGACTAATCTGAAATATTTTGCATTTTGCAAGTTAACCCACAAAACTTAAGCATTCAAGGAAATCAGTATATATATTTTTTAATGTTTGATGAATTTATCCTTATCTATAAGTCTGTTCAATCAATATTGAGCAAATTTTGGTTAAACAGTTTGTATAATACAACCATAAACTGACATCTGATACCCCTAAACACAGCCTATTAGAATAAATTGACAAATCGAACAAATCATCAAAATTGATAACAAATAGCAGCCATTATATTTATGCAATACATCTAGTTTGTTTTTCTTGTGTAAATACACTGATTGAGAGTGGCACACCTGTTAACATCACTCACAGATCCAAACATGCAGTCTTTTTTTTATCCTCAAAATGCAACCACTCGTTGTGCAAAAATCATGCATCATAACATGACAAGTGATCACACAATTTACAGCTTTACGGTTATATCCACATTGAAAATACAATTAGTTACCTTTTCTGGCTAGATGCATCCGAGTCTGACCTTGACCAGTTAGTTCTTTCACTTCATACCCTTATCTTTTCTTCTTTCGTTGTTGTCTTGTGTCTCTCCTATACTCCTCTCACTCTTGCATTTGGTCTGACAATTATTTTTGTTTTTGTTTTCTGCAGTTGTGTGCTTCCAGCTGAATACCAGCAGGCAGAAGACTTTACTGTATACTTTTGATCCTTGGCACACAGACAGAAGTTGGGTCTGTGAGAGAGTGAAGGAGAAGGAGGTGTGGTGGTGAGAGAAGTGTCCCAAAATTGGAAGAAGGGCAGCTGTTGGCAGGTTTACTGCCTCGTGACAGTGAGGGTATGTATCTGGAGGATTGCAGTTGTGATGCTGACTGAGAAAAGGTGTTGGTGCAGGTGGCAAGGGGAGTGGAGCTAACAATGGAGATTCCCTGCCAAAACTCTTGTGTGCATGTGCATGGAATGTAAAAAGCTCTCAGAGTCAGTATCAGCTAAATTTACTTGTTTTTACAATTTGGTGTTTTTGTGCATGTTTAAATGCTGGAAATCTAATTTTGTGTCCCACTGGAGCATTTATTTAGTCTGGGTTTACAGTCGTTCTGTGTTGTTGCTGGCTGTAAATATATCCATTCATACTGGTTGTAAGTGTTATGCAAGGTCACAGGATAGTGCGAGAAAGTTTACACCAAAATATATATTTATCCTAAATATGCTCCCTAATTATCACTTCAGCCAGCCCAAAATGACAAGGAGCCTGAGAAAAAAAACAGCATTAGATAAAAATGGATGAGAAAGAAGGTGTGAATTCTGACCTCTTCTGCTCCAGCTGCTGCTGTTTACTCTGACAAATGAAGTCCATGCAGAATTTAGTTTGGCAAACTATGCCAGCTTCACCTTCCACTCTTTTCAATGAGCCTGAAGTTTGGTCCAAAATCCAGAAAGTCACTTAAAGAAGTCCAGTTTTTCATCACTAACATGAATTCATTTATTAAGCTAAGTCAGGACTTTCCTGGGACTCCAGCTTCTCATTTGTGAAATAGTATGACAGTACAGACAGCAATCCTTGAAGAACGCTGCAAGTTGTACACATGCTGTACAACCTGTTTGTGCTCAGGTTCAGTGGAGATGTATTAACGTATTCTCATACTTGCTGCCTCCAATGCCACAGAGCCACAGCAGCTTCTGAGTCCTGATCATTGATGCCGTGCGAATTTATCCTCAACCCCTCCCTTTCTCATTACTCACGATCACACCCTTCTTCCCTCCCTCTCTCTCCCTCTCACACTTTCTCTCTCTGACTACTTAAGCCTCTCTTACTATTTGGTTCCTTTTTATTTGCACTAATACAATTTTCTTCCTCAGATTTACCCTTTTTTTTGCTTTTAAAATACTGTACATATTCTGTGTCCTCTGACTTACCACTATGTAAAGTTTGCCTCTCTTTTCTTCGTCCTTTTTAGTGTAAAGTATAAATATTTTCCCCAGCATGCTGTGTAATACATTGAGTTTGTTTGGTCAGTAATCTCCCTCCTAATCTCTTCCTCCTACATACACACATCTTCCCATCCACAAAGCTCACTATACCGTTCTGACCTTGCTTGTCCTTTTAGCTGGATTTATTCCGTTTCACGAAGCCGAAACCTATAGGCTCCCTTTAAACTGCTGCCAAATTAAAACACAATCAAATTCAACAGATCAATAAAAGAATCATTTTTTCATTCATCATCACTGTATGCCTTGAATACGTTTTTGTTCTCAGTATTGAGTTCTGCTTGAGATTTTGCTCATGTACTAATTCCAACTCGACAAACATCTTACTGTAAAGCAAACTTTATGCCTCTTTTCGCTTTTGTTTTTGATAATGCTCATCACTTGTTTTGCATGGCTTACTGCAAGGTTTTCATATGTGTTGTGGGTCTTTCAAGTGCACTTTGTAGTCACATGACTGAAGTAAGACATTTGAAAGAATCCCCCGTGTGGACTGGTGTTCCCATATGGCTGTGGTAGAATCTGTCCGTCTGTCAGGTTCTCAGCAGTAAAGAGCAACACACCTTAGGCAACATCTCTGGATCAGACTGCAAGAGGGCAAACAGAAAAAAGCACATGAATATTTACTGCAGCGTTGTTGAATTTGCATTAAATATTTTGCAAAAAATAAAAAATAAAAACATTAATTATAAGTTCAGGCATAAAATCACATGTTAATGAGCCATTTTTGGTGATGGGTAACAGAAACCCTGCAATCTGGACATTATGTGAATGTAATGCTTAATTTCTTTTCAAATGAAAATTGTGACTTGCATGCACAGCCTTTTGTTGTTTTTATTATATGTAGTTGCACAAAGTATTTAGGTCTCTTACTTAAATTAAATAATAAAACATCAGTATAAAATTACTTTAAATTTACAAACAATAAAAATAATCTGTTCTATGTGATTGATATATTATCATATTTATGACAAATGATTAAAAATGTTTTATGTAGTAAGTGTAGTGTGCAGCATGTTACTGTTATAGCAGCTGGATGTGAAGTTATGTTAAACTTCATTATATTTATTCTTGTACGCAGCAATAACAGATAACTGATTGATTGTAATGTGATTAATGAGGAAACAAAAAGGAAATAGTTACTGCTGCATAAATCTAATTTCAGTTTATTGCAATTATTTCGAGTTATTATTCGATTAGATATTGGCACATTTAAACATTTTAGGATAGTGTGGTGAGGGAGTTATTGTATATTAAAACTGTTTATTAATTGTGAAACTGTGAAAGTTCAACATTAACTGGTAACTACAACTGGTAAAACATTTCATTTTCCTAAAAATTGCAAAGAAACTGGGTACATATACAATGTAGCATAAAATATCTCAGATGACAGAAAAGGTGAATGAATTATTTAATTTTAATAATTTTTCTGCACAAGATTTGTTTATCAAAAACCACAATGATGTAATTGTATAGAGCATGCTTTCTAAATGCCTTCAAAACTGAGATAATTAAACCAATTAACCATATTAAACAGCTTCTTAAAAAGTAAAGGACATCTGTTTTTTATGAAAAAAGCATCTTTATCTTGCTGCTACCTTTGGGAACAAAATCAGAAGAAAAGGCAATTTAATGACTTGTGGTTCAGCTTGAAAGTGAGCCTGTGGCTGCAGAGAGGTGTAACCAGCTTCTCTTTCTTTTCACCCTGACACAGCAAATGAATGCCTTTAAGCCAGGGGAAATGCAGGATTAAAAACTGCCATTCATGCAGACCCATTGATCTCAAGATTCAAAGCAGCGCTCTTACAAATATCCTTCTATTTTTCCTGCAAAACAACCAGATACCTTTAAATGAACAAATTTGATGCCTTGAGTGCTTGAAATAATAAATGCTCACCTGACTGAGAGATTTAACTGCAATTGTGGAATGTTTTAATAATGCATTTCTCTTATTTTGTCACTGTGACATATTGCTGCTGATCATCCCTCTCTGGTGATTTGGTTTGCAGTGTGTTGATACAGGTGTCATTGTTTCTGAAATACTGTACGAACTGTGCATTATTGTGCTTTTATAGGGAAATACCAAAACTAGGCCTATACCTTAAAGACATACATGACTAAGCAATGGTATTTAAGTCAGTCACAATAAGGCACAGGCGCTGTGCATAATTTTCTGAAATTAGAAATTTTCTAATGTTGTTTCCATAGCTAAATTTCGATTCAACAAATTGGTTAAGCATAGTTTTAACAAACCGACTGCAAATAATTGAAAACATTAGAATACAATTACTTAAAGCAACATAATAAATTGTTCAAGTCTTACTTCAGTAAGGATAAAGCATTTAATTTGGACTGAGTTGTCCAATTTGACACCTGGACAGCTTTAATCATGAAGCCTGGGGTGTCCCTCTTAGTGAGTTTTTTGTATTGTCCTGGCCAGATGGTGACCTGCTATAATAATGAGTTTTGGCTCAATGTGCACCGACACACCTGCAGACTGTCTGTCTGTAGTTTTATTCTCCACAGCTTCTGTTCTGCACAAGCAGGACATGACAAAGTAGCCAAAACACAGTGACTTGACATCAGCAGTCACCACAAACCATTGTAATGACAATGCCTATGGCGTGAGACTATTAACACCTGATTACTATGTGTAATATCAGGTCAACATGAAAATGGCCTGCCAGGAAGACAGAACATAGTTAGACTTTACTTTGTGGCATATGGCAAAGTCCGTTGTCCGATATCTTACCATGATTTAAAGGACCTTGCTTTGTATATTGGGGTGCAGTGTACATACAGAAAAAGGCCTCCCCCGAAACTGTTCCCACGTATGTGGGCTAATTGTCCATTTACGGCTGGGAGCTTGTTTTTGTAAACAATGTCAACAGGACTGAATGTGAAACCTGAATTTAATAATTAGGAACTGTATCCTTATACTTTTGTCCATGTCCTGTGAGCCTACAGTATATACTCTCAAGATATGCCTTTAAGGTTCAAACTATTGCTTCCAAATCTAGAAATACGACAAGGCTGCCATCTTCAGGCATTGCTAGTAATGCCTCTAACTGCACAGATAAAGCTCTTTTGAAGTGCAGCTTTGAGGGGCTCTCTTTATAGCTGATCCCTCACGGTGTCAACTAACAAAATAAACAAGTCATGTAAATAATTTTACCATTTCAAACGATTGAACTGGTTACAATACAGAGAAAATGTGTTATTAAACTGGGTGAACACATTACAAAAGAAAAAAGCGTATGAGGAGCTTTTCTTGTACCTCAGGTATTACATTTACATTTGCAGATGCTTTTATCCAAAGACTTACAAACGTCCCAATTTGATGGATTGTGTAAAAACACAGAGTCTGATGATCTAGAACTAAAGCAATGAGAATTAAAAGTCTTGCTCAAGGACCCACATTGGTAACTTCAGTGGACCTGGGATTTGAACACCCAGACTTAAGATTGATAGCCTAAAACCATAACCACTTTGGTGATTTTATTTTAATAATTTACAGACTGTTACACTTGTTGCTAAGTTACATTTGCATTATATTTGGTCATTTAGCAGATGCTTTTATCCAAAGCAACTTACAAGGGGAGCACAGGGTTAATCACAACATCCCTGGAGCAATGAGGGTTAAGGGTTTTGCTCAAGAACCCACACTGGTAACTTCAGTGGACCTGGGGTTTGAACCCCCAACCTTCAGATTTCTAGCCCAACGCCCTAACCACTGATCTCCTTTTCCATTCGTGTACACACTGTCACCACAAAAATCCATCCGATGCAATCAGTAGTCTTCTCTTTAAAACTATGCATAGTGAAAGACGTTACTAACATCTGTTAAAGACATTCTTTTGTGAGATGTAGAATAGTCAAAACATGTACAGTCAACTCCAAAATACTTGGCTGACTTAGTAATCATTTCTCATCTCATCTCATTATCTTCTGCTTAATTCTTTACAATCCTTTACAAAACAGTGGGATTCCCTATGCTTATCCAGGGAAGAATGTTTGGTGTGCCGGGTAATCTTTTATCTAAAATAAAATGTAACAGAACTACATTTCATAAAAATCAACAATCCTCCTGGCTTTGAAGGCATCTCAAATTTACCATAGGGTGCAATTGTCATCCAGTTAATCCTAAAGGTGTATAAAAGGATTACGATTATCTGACATGTTTAACTAGTTAAACCATATCTTTTGGGGAAAAAACTAAAAACATGTAATTGTATTCTTATTTTTTTATCTAACTTTAATAAAATGCACCCACGTGTATTTAAAAATGTTAAGATCTAAGGAATTAACACAGAACCTTGGTGTACTAATGTACTTATTTCTGTTTTTAGTAATCATATCAAATCAATTTTTGAAAGCAACATTCCATCATTAACTCGTGTATTTTGCTTCTAGCGGGACTAAATCCTGCAAGTCTTCTATGGACTTTTGAGAAGAAACTACTTTAGTTTGTGTGACATATCGCTTCCAGAGTTCTACCTTGAAGCAAAAGATGTATCAGCTCTATTCTTAAGTTCTAAACTGGCTAATATTTCAGACTTTTAAAGTACTGTTACTGGTCTATAAATTGCTTAATGGTGTGGGAAAAGCACATTTATCTGAAAAGTTGCAGCAATATGTGACTAGAACATTATGAACTCAGTTAGTCCTGCCTAAGGTAAAAGCATCATTCAGCTACTATACTGCTCCTAAAAAGAACAAGTTATCAGGGAGCAATAGAAGAGCTCTGTACGCCCAACTGCCCTACTATCATGTAAAGACAATTAGTTACTTCAGCTGAATGATGAAATAAATCCTTAATTTAATGTTTTATTTTTCCCCAATACAAAAGTATTGGTTATTAAACTGTCTTTTTGTTTATAAAGAGAATTTATTTATTTATTGTTTTTTATTTCATTGGCTATGATATGCAGATATTGACGTTACTGCCCCGTTTAAAATGTTACATAAACACACACTGTCTCATAGCTGGTTACTCATCAGATCGGAGCAGTGCATCATATGCTAGAGCACACCGGTTCAAATCTCCACTCTGATGGAAATTAAGTATTACACTTGTAGTGGGTTGTGTTTATTATTGTTAAATTAATTGTGTCTTTATTATCAATCCTCATGTACTTTTCTGATTATTTACATAATCTTTTTTTTATTTATTTAAAGACCCTTTATTTGAGTTAAACTGACATTTTATGGCAACTAGATTGTATACAGTTATGCTTTTATGAAAATTAATACCAATTATTAGTTTTTTCATTACACAAAAATTAAATTTAGCATGGCATAAAACATTTTGTGAGTATGGTGTTTGTATGAGTAAAAAAAAGAATCGAACCATGTGATTTTTTTTTCAGTAAGTTTTATTACAAACCTCATAGCAAGTTAGGAATTTTGCTGAATTGCTGTGTATTGAAATATTAGTGTTGAATCCGTTACAAAACTTAAGTGTCGCTGCTCTTCTTACTCCATGTCCCATGTCTTTGGTGTCATTCCATACAAAATTACAATACTGATAAATGTTGAAATGCATTACCATAGTAAAGAATAAGAACAACAAAGTATCAAACAACATTTAAATACACAACACAAAAAGCTGCTCTTCTCAACAATAATGTCCTTTTATGTGTGTACCCTGACGATAGATTAGACGTTATAAAACAAGCTGGTATTATCAACTTGGTCCAATAAAATTTAAGAGAACAGAGTCCTTTAATTGTCCTCATGTTTTGAGCTCAGTAAAACATCTTATGTCTTCAGAGTGGAAATGCAGTACCAGAAGTTTTGTCCACACAAATGAAAAATAGACATATACTGTATTATGTACATGTATGTAGAACTGTGATATAATGGCTTCTCACATTATTCTCTTTATCCAATCTCTTTAAGCAATCACATTCAGATATGGTATAGTGGATGTGGTAACACATCTGATAAAATGGTGAAATAAAAGTCACAGGGAAAGTCATTTGGAGTTATAGTTGTAAACTATAGTTTTGTTAATGTAGTGAGTGCTGACTGTGGATATATTAGGAGATCTTGCAGGTGGTCCTTGTGCAACTCTGTGATGGACTCAGAGGTGGGTAGATAAGTTTGGACTTTTTTGTTCCATTCCTTTTTGTTGTGCTGCTGGTAATAACAGAGTAGGAGCGTCCGTGCATCATGCGGGCGTTGAGGCCGTTGGCCATGGAAAAAGACTTCAGGTGGCTCTTTAAGGCAACTGGAAGTGGGAGTTTGTCCACCAGGTGCACAGGGGTACAGGACACTATGGAGCGGCAACATAGATCCTGTAGACTTAGCACTGCATGCAAATACAAAGAAAAATAAAAAGAGTTTACAGATACATAAACACTATTTACCGTATTTTCCGGACTATAAGGCGCACCTAAAAGCCTAAAATTTTCCCAGAAATGGGATGTGCGCCTTATAATCCGGTGTGCCTTATACGTGTATTGAGTTCAAAAATCTATAAAAGTATTGTTGTGCGACCGGGTGGTTTTTTTCCACACATCAAAAAAGTGTGAAAAGCTGTGTGAAAAAAATTAATTCAGAGCTTGTCGTCATTCCGGGAGGATTAAATAAAGAACTCCAACCGCTGGACGTTGGCGTAAACAGGGCGTTTAAAGTAAAGTTGCGGGCGGCGTGGGAGCGATGGATGATAGACGGCGAACACACGTTTACTAAAACTCGGGAGGCAGCGGCGGGTGAGTTACACCACCGTCTGTGAATGGATTGTGGATGCCTGGGCTGAGGTTTCTGCTGTAACTGTTGCCCGAGCTTTCGCGAAAGCCGGCATCATAGCTGAACAGCCACTCGATAGTGAAATTGCGCAGCTTTTTAATTCAGACACAGAAGATGAGGACTTTGATGGATTTGTGGGAGAAGAGTGATTAAAAATAATGTGTGTTTTGTCAAGTAGTAGAATAAACTTCAATTATAAATCACCGTTTTGCATCCTTTACTTTTCTTATAGATCGTATGTTTTAGCAAGTGCCTTATAATACGCTGCCGTACAGAATAAGTACCGTACAGAAATAGAGTCCGTAATTGAGACTGAGCCTTATAGTACGGTGCGCCTTATACGTGGGTCTAATATAGAAATAGACCCCGTAATTCAAACTGCGCCTTATAATACGGTGCGCCTTATGGTCCGGAAAATACGGTACTCAATAAATATCTGCTTGGGTCAGAAAACAGTTCTAGTTTATGCCCCCAAACATCAGCAGTTATGTTATTAGTATAATGGCTTCAGGTTTTTTAAATATTCTTTTACCATAAGGAAGAATCTTGATCAAACTCCAGTTATTAAGTGACACTGTTTGGAAAAAACTTTGTTTCAATTGAAAATGTATAAACTGTGCGTTTTTTATAACTAAACTGGAAAATAATCTTATATTTCAGAGATAATGTTATTATAATAATGTACTCTAGTGTAAAATAAGTCCTGAAAGGTTGATGCAGAACTACAAAGTAAAGCTTAAGGTCAGTTAACAGACTATGATAAGGCTCTCTTGTTCCTTGCAGGGCACCAGGAGGGATTGTGCCTGGTCGTGCTGAATGGGGCTTCAAAATGGCTATCAAAGATGGTGGTTTCTATGGCTGTGCACATCCGCACTCTTGGCTTACAGCATGGCTGGTAAAGGCACTAAGGTCGTTGCATACAGGTATGTAGTGACCATGTTTTTATTAACATTGACATTAGTACCACTGACACTTTTCAGTGGCACCATACATTTATAAAAACCTCTCACACACACTTAAATGAACACAGCTCCAATGCACAGAAGCTTTCCTACCTAAGATAGATAGATAGAATACTTTATTCATTCATTCATTCATTATCTTCCGCTTTATCTTATATTAGGGTCGCAGGGGGGTTCCCCATGCCCATCCAGGGGAGAACGTTTCGGGCGCTGGGCAGATACACCCAGGACAGGACGCCAATCTATCACTGGGCTACTTTATTCATCCCGAAGGAAATTTAGCAGCCAGTAGCAGTAACATTACAATAAAAAATAGACAGTATTTTAATAGAGGGAATGAATTTAAAATATATATATATACATTTATACATTTATATATAAATATTTACAATTTACCATTATAAAGTGTCAGTGTGTAATAATAGCAAAAAATAAAAATAAAGTGTCCAGTATGGATGGAGACACTGTGCAAAAAACAATAGACAGTTTTTAGATGTCCTGTTTTTACTCCCCTCTTAAGCTCCTGCACCAACATGCAGATATTTATCAGAATAAACAAAAAGTGAGTGAATCACTTTACTTATTCTGTATTTTACAACTCCCAATCGCAAACTGGTGTGCAATCATTATCACTAACCTAAGTACATCTTAGATCACAAAGATAACCTTTAAGTGTGCATTTTTAGTAGCTGCATTGCTGGTACCTTTATTGGGTCTCCACAGCCGTTCCATTCCATGCCGCATTAGAACTATTCGTGCCAACTCTGTGAAGGACTCTGTGATGTTGAAGTTACACAAAGGGCTGACCTCAAAGAAGGTGACACCCAGCCGCTCTGCAAAAGCCTGGGCATTTTCAGTCGTCACCTGACGTTTGTATGCCAAGTGTAAACGGTTTCCAACCAGGATTTTGGGGACTCCTGGTGCATGCTGGGTAATAAACAATGAAAATCACATTTCATAATTTTCCAAATATTATTTAAAAATCATAAATCTAAGCCACTTAAATGGTGTAAATGGTGGATTGGTGTTTTTGAATACATTCTTACAACTTACAGACTTGCAAATAAATCTAAGCAGCATATTTAACAGTAACACAATAAATAATTTTAGCTTTATTATTATGAGTGTGGCTTAGTGGTTAGCACGTTCGCCTCTCAGCGCTAGGGATTCCCGGTTCGAATCCCCATCTGGGTGGAGTTTCCATGTTCTCCCCGTGTCCACGTGGATTTCCTCCGTGTTCTCCGGTTTCCTCCCACAGTCCAAAAACATGGATCAAGTTAATTTGAATTCTCAAAAATTGCCCCATATAGAGTGCGTTTGTGAGTGAGTGAGTGTGTGCCCAGAGATGGATTGGCGCCCTGTCCTGGGTCTATCTGCCCAGCGCCCGAGACGTTCTCCCCTGGATGGGCATGGGGAACCCCACCGCGACCCTAATAGAGGATAATAGGGAGACAATGAATGAATGAATATTATGAATGTCAACTAATGTTTTCACCTTGGTTAAAAGTTTTCATAATGACAGAAACCAAAGCTGTAGGCTCAGCATACCTTTAAAAAATTGTGTAAAGTATTCATATCCTTTAGAAGTCTAAAACTTTGTATATTATAAAGTATTATTATAATGACACTAAAGGTTGTAGTCATTCATGTTATGTTCCACGTGAGGAAAACTGAACTTGCAATAATATTGCCATAAGTTTTTACCTCATCAATTTCTTTAATCCATCTATCAATTCCATCAAAGGACCAGCGATTTGTAATGTCATATACAAGGATAACACCCTGTTGACAAAAAACACAGTTCATTAGCTTGGACTTCCATTGCATGATTAATAAATCACAATAATCATCGCTTAATTAATCAACACTGATAAATATACTCCAGGTCTTAACAATGATAAAGGACATTAAAATTTATAAAATTGCTTGGTCACATATATACTGTACATGTGGCATTATAAATAATTTTTATTGGTGTTTAAAATAATTAATGAATATACTTTTTTTTTGTTCTTCTTTATAGTGCCCACTATGAATACACAATGTGAACATGCAAGTGGAAAACAATGGCAGTTGCAAAACAGTGTGAGTACTGAATTCTGCAGACTTGATCAATCATAGTACAGAGATCTATAGGCTGGTTAACATTATTCTGTTTGCATACTACTGCAAAAATCATTTCATTAATCAGTGAAATCCAATACATTATACACTTTAAAGTAAATCCATGAACACACCAGATTATACAACTCAATTAAAAGTATTTATACTTTATTTATTTTTTATACATCTCTAACATATATAGTCCGAGTTCATAAAGTGTGCACATCATATCAAGCCAAGCATGGTGTCATTTAAAGGGACAATTTCCTCTCATTGTGGACAAGATTATGATTTGCCGGTGTGGGTCAGAACATGGGAAATGTCTAATCAACAGCAATGGTCCACCCTGTTTTACCACATAGTTTGAACAGGAACTGCTGATCTCTGGGTGGAGTGTTTCAAAACACTGGATGAAAACACAGCATTTCATCAACTTCTTTAACGTGCACTGCCAAGATCTTTTCTCTTGAGTTTTTAAGCAATTCAGCAGAAACTAACCAAAGGATAAAGGTCTTTATTAAATTATATTCCAGTATACCTGTGCTCCTCTGGAGTAAGAGCGGAAAATAGTGCAGAAGCGTCCCTGCCCAGAGGTGTCCCTGCAGAACAAACAACAGATCATTTACAATTGCAGTCTTGTGGAATCACATGCAATTATACAGAATGCTGCAGCCCTGATGTTTCATTATTTTTTAAAGCAAGAGTGTTCTTTGGAGTCAATAAAACTCTAGTATAGAATGTGTGCCCTATGATAAAGATAAAATAAAAATGTACGCAATAGGTGTATTAATGTTGATATATTATGAAACAACAACATACTGATATTCCCCATGTTGCTTAGTAACAGTGCGTTCACAGCAGTGGTGATAACAAGTGACAAAGCAACCAGAAGTAATTCATTTTTAATGGTTGCTGGAGTACACTGACTGACATGGTGCCATGAGTCTCCTGGTGGCAACATTACAGCAACATAGCCAAAAAGTTAAGCAGGGTTTAAATTTATGCAGCAACAGAATAAAGCAATTGCCAGTCACAGGGCTGATGTATTTCTTTTCTTTAACGTTCTTTAACTTTAGTCCCTAGCAATTTAAATCCCTTTGCTGAAACAGAGTTTTGTTTACATTATTTTGGCTTGTGATAGCAAGGTGGTAAGACTCCAGGGAACCAGGTGGACAGAACCATGATTTCTGTTAGACCGAAGGGTCTGTAGTTTGATCATGATAAAGAACTTAAAGATAAAAGGAATCTTTAAAAAATGTATGACTAAATCAATGTATCTATTTCTCTGGTTCTGTTGGACAAAGCATGCAAATATTTACATGCATATTCTGTATATTACTATTGTTTTACACCTTTTAACACAATTCAGCTATACTCAAGAGCAGGCACTGTTGTTGCAGACTAGCATGTCTGGAAGTTTTGGTCCCTTAAGGTTAAGTGCCCTTTGCACCTCTTGCAAAGAGTGCAGTTAGACTTCTTTGGCTTTCTTTGACCATTTCTACCATGGTCAAAGCCAGAGCCATCTATGGTTTGCATGATGGAATAAAGAGAGAACTATTAACTATTAAACCTAAATAACAACATAACAAGGAGTTTTTTCTTGCCACTGTCGCTTCGGCTTGCTCTTTGAGGGTTTAAAGGCTTTTCATTCTATAAAGCTGCTTTGTGACAATGTACTGTTGTAAAAAGCACTATATAAATAAATAACTTGAACTTGAACTATTAAATATAAAGTGAGTTAGTAGAATAGGTATTGCCTAGTCTATTAATCATATTCTTATTCAATTCATAATAATCAAAATACTTAATAATATATAAATATAATTACCAGTTGGACATAGCAAATAACATTAGGCTGTTTGTAATTTTTAAATTTAGATATTATATAAGCTGATAGATTGCGCCCTGTTCTGGGTGTATCTGCCCAGCGCCCGAAACGTTCTCCCCTGGATGGGCATGGGGAACCCCCCTGCGACCCTAGTAGATAGAAGATAATGGATGGATGGATGGATGGATGGATATTATATAAGCTATTACTCAACATGAAATATATATTATATCTTCACTTTTATAACTGTTGTCTTAACATATTTACCATAGGGGTTTCTTAAACATTTACATCCTGCTATTCACACAGCGAGGCAGCCGTTTACCCTTCTCCTCCATTCCCTTAGTTTAGGCATAAGCAGATGTACTGTGGTGGCAGAGCTGGGGATTATGATTGTCACCACTTAATACTTTAAAGGTTGCGTTCTCATAGTAACAGAATCAAAGCTCTCAAAGTCTAACAGAATCCGTTATGCAATCAATTCATGCTTTAATAAAAATGATTTTAAGGAGGAATGAAATCTCTGGCTTATAAAACACCTTTTTGTATAAAAACATGGTAAGAAGTGATGGTCCCCCTTTAATAATTCCTCACTACAGTGCTTCGTCTGTCAAGATATAATTAATTATTTAGGCCTGACTCAACTGAGAGTGCAGGCCTCTAAAAATATTCTGGAATGTAAATAAGGCTTGCGGGCATGCCTGGCAGAGTCCTCTTGGTTGAATGCTTCATTGGAAAGTTTTTAGAGCAATAGTATCATTTTGATTCTCAGACTTCAGTCCTATTGCTGTCATATTTCAGAAACCAAAAGCTTTTTCATGCACACGAATAAACAATAAGGTTTCATAAAAGCCATTTAGATATATATTTTAAATATTTCAAGCCATTAAGATGTTTTACATTATTGGAAGCTACTTATTCAGTCTGTATTATATACATTTACATAACTGACTGATCTGTTTACTCTGATGTCGTGTACTTACCAAAGCTGCAGCTTAACTCTGCGCCCATCAAGCAGTATGGTGGTTGTTTTATAGTCGATTCCTGCAAAGAAAAATGAATGGAATTTTAGTGGATGGGGTTAAAAAAAGTGAAACATCAACCTGTTACAACATCTAAACTATTGGATATTGTAAAAGATACTGTTTATTTACTAAAATTAATTATCAGCTCACAGTTTCTGTTATTATCAAAAATGTTACTGTTTGTACTGCCTTTTTGTACTAATAACCAGTGCCTTGTTTGTGTTTTACATATGCTCCTTCAGTAATTAACATCATCCTATCATCTTTGCCTGTCTGTCATCTGAGCTAACAGCGAAATTTGGCCTTGGCTATTAAATGATAAACAAGAAGACAATCGTTTCATGTAATTGGCAATTAAAATGTATCCTGTTTTGCATATTTTGAAGCATATTGCATCTTTTTATACAAGCCACCATGTTGTGCTGTTGTGAGACATTCATTATGACTGTAATATTTGTTATTAATATTATGAATATAGTGATGTTACCTAAACTACAATTAGGTTTTATCAAATGAAACAGAAGTACATGCAGTTCAATCGCCACATATACATTTTCACTTGTTTGTGTAGATCTAATTCTGGGGAATCATGGCTAATATGGTCATTAAAAAATGTAACGACGAGCTTCAAATGACCTCTTCAAATACAAAGCACAAAATGATTACTTGTACTAACTTGAGTTATGAAGTCTATCTGTGTTAAAAAGATTATCAATAATATAATATGACGCCATAACATAAAGCTAACCAAATTGTCAGTCAAATTTACATCATGGGAAAATAGGCCAATACTCAATATCCCAGTTTGCAATGATTCTGAGCTATAGATTTCATGTTAAGGTATTAGGTATATTAGGTATAGGTACAGTCATGTGAAAACATTAGGAAACCCTATGAAAGCCTGTCTATTTTTTATCATATTTGGACACATTGTGGATATTTAATATCAATTTTAACAATACTGAGAGCTTCAAGTAATATGACTAAACAATTAAAATTACTGTATATATTAGATAGTGAAAAAAAGGACATGGAGGACATGCAGACTCCACACAGAAATGACCTTTGTTTGCAAGGATCAATCAAGGATCGAATCTGGGACAATCTTGCTGTGAGGTGGTATTGATAGCCCCTGCATCACTGTGCCACCTAATTGTATTTTATATTTTAATGATAAATAATCTAAAACTAGGCTGACCCACAGTGTAGTTCTATATTTTTTAATGTTATCATTTGGAGTTCTTTAAGGCATATTGATTAATGATACAATACTATTCTATAGTATTCTGATACTTTCGAAAAAAAATATTGCCTGTGTAATTCTTAGACAGTTCTAGTAACAAATGTTCCTGTTATCAATGATGGGTGCCAAATTGAACACTTGTCATGGTATTGCAGTGCATCAATGCTCATAACATCCATCCATCCATCCATTATCTTCCACTTTATCCTACATTAGGGTCTCGGGGGGGTTCCCCATGCCATCCAGGGGAGAACGTTTCGGGCGCTGGGCAGTATGGTATGTAACTCTTCTCATTAAGGTCATGGTTATTGTGCCACGATTATAACACTGAGCATAATTTTGTAAGTGATACAATATGACAGCCATACATAGATACATAGACATGCTTAACAGGGCTTCCTAATATTACTCTGCTATTAACATTTAGAAAATCAAGATAACAACAATTAGACAATGGTCACTATGGACTGCTGAGCACCACAAGTCTTATATTAAGCAAGAATGAGATTACAATAATCTTACTAATCAAAATACAAAATAACCAAATCCTCCTCTTAATGTTCTAAATAATAGAAAGCACTAAATTACAAATAGTGAAATCTATTTGTACTAATAAAACAACTTCTGACAAAAACATATATACAGTATTTTTGCTCATAGTTACATAATAGAGGTGGGAGGCAGATATGATGGCAGTAATAGTACACTGTAAAAACCTTTGCAATATCAATCTGTGTGATTTTATTCAACAAAAAACTGGCCCGCAGAATGCAATCTTCCTGTTTGTGTGGGCGACCTCTGATTCATCTCAGCACTTTTTTTCTGCTCATGTTCAATCTCTCTCATTGTTCAATTATTCGGATCAGTGCACAATTTTTCCATCTTTTTCACCACACATCCACATGGTACTGAAGTTTGTTTTTGACAGATCAACATGTTCAGATCAAAAATGAGAACAGCAGAATGCTGAAACCTGTACTAGGTGATAATGTTTGGCACTATAAGCATTGCACAGCCATTACTGGCAGATACACCATGGTACAAAAGACAGAATCAAGGAACCAATGCTCTCTTTTAACTAACAACACTGTTGTTATGAACCTAATACAGAAGTAAGTGTGTGTCTAAGCCAGAATCTACCCAACAACAGTTAAAGGCACTTAAGTGGTCCATATCTTATATTAGCTTTTAAAGATTTTAAAGCAAAAATTACACTGATCAAGGTGACAAATGACCAGATAAAGTTTTAAATGCCTCATAATTTACAGCCCTATAATTTATTTCTATATAGGGAGCTAATTTAAGCTCTGATTGAATTTCTAGCGATGCTCAATGATATGGAAACACATTGGTATTGACTGATTTTAAAACTTAAGTCAGTATTGACTCATCTATCTCAGTAATTAAGCACAAGCATTGAAAAAATGTGTTTTAAGAGACACTAAATAGCTTTAATATGAAGTGAAATAATTAGCAGAACGTGGCATTAGGACACAGCCAATGAAACTGTCATGATTCTATCTGCTGGAATAAACTTTCTTAGCAAATTACACTCTACACTGAATCATCCAAGTACCTAAATATTATTTCTTTATTCCCTTTCATTCTATATTTGTGTTTATAGCCTGCTTCATTTTCAAAACATTTTGGACAAACTTGCAATAACTAATTTATGGAACTTTGTTCATACAGAATTATTTTCACATGCTATCCATTGAGCCATAATTTTAAAATAATGATTCATCATATTTATAATTATGTATTTATAAAATAAAAAGATTAGTTCTATACATGCAATCCCTTACAAATTAATTGATGTAATAAAGCCTTTGAATAAACCCTCATACTATAGAGGTTTGCATGAGGTATGCTGTAGGGTATAATTTACATAGGGTATAATTGTGGAAATTGGTTTCATGTCTCATGGTTTAAAAGGAAGGAATGGCTGGATGCCTAGGATCATTTATTTTGAATGGCACTTTAGATATAAAAGATAATGTATGTGTAAATACAATGAAAAGGGAATAGATGTGACCCATTCAGGGTGAAAGTTGTATAAGTTTTCTTTCATGGCTTCTTCTGCACACTGTACATTGTAAATTTAAATGACAATAGAGTCTGTCAAATTCTATGCAGCTGCATAGAACTAAAAGCAATTATTGAGAAAGACAGTTGGCCAAACAGTTATTCCAAGAACACATGTCTCTAAAGAGGGTGAAACTAACATCTGTATATGTCAGGCTTTTATTGCCAACAAACACAGGCTATATTAACATTCCCAAAAGACATGTGGTGTTTATCTTCAGCAAGAAGAAAAAGGCTGAGTTATATAAAAGGTCAGGACAATACTATTAATTGTGCCAGACATAAATAAATTGCACAGCAATCTGGAAGAACTGCATGGTCATTAGTTAAGAAAAAGACCCCCTCAATCCATTCTATATTTACTCTAATCTGATAAAACTCTCCAGTCCAACTATTCTCATTACCGTCATACCGAGGCTGATTCTAAAATGTTTTTATTTACTAGCCCCCCTAATAAGCCCCCCCTAAGTAAAAAGAAATACAATTGACCTTTTATGGTGTTTTAATCCCACACTATAGAAATGAAACAGACACACATTTATTGTGAGGCAAGTCCTTCACCAGGAAACAATTATATTTAACCAAACCAAATATGTCATAATTATTGCCCCCACCACCTACCCAAGGGGGAAAAAAAATCACAGTTTAGTTTTTTTTTTTCCTTTTATGTTGTGGCAGTTTTATCACACCAAGAAGATGAACTGCTGCAGTGTTAAAGGTCAACAAATTATGATATATTACTAGATAGTGATTTGAATAGAGTGGTCATTTAGTTTAATAAACCCATACGAACAAAAGTATTGTGACATATTAAAACTTTCATTTCGTTTCGCTGACACAGGAGTAAAAAACATGTATGTACCATGCATTTTGAAAGATTTTATGTCTCCAGCATGAAAGCGACGTCCAAGATATGATTGGATGAGTTTGGCCCTGTCCTCAACCCCACATATGTATAAAAACTCAAAGATATATTAAAAAATATAATTAAAGATTAAACCAGCAAATACCTGCACAGACACACTTTTAGCCATTTTTATAGAGAGAATGTTGTTAAATGAGTGAAAATGTATTTACAATATGTCTGGAACATTGAAACTCAAAATATCTTTAACTGTCATGTCATCTTATTTGTCAGTCCTTAAATTAAATTACATGCATTTACTTAACATTTGGTTTGTTGGATTTCAAAAAAATAATCATAAGGAATAAAATAATTTTGTAACAATTGTGTAATACTTGTTTCAGGTTTAGTTCCCTGAGCTCAACCTCACAAAAGTCCAACAAGGGGAGGTCAAAAGAAAAGCAACCTAAGATGCAGAATTAAAGACATTTAGTAAGTATCTAAGATTTCCTTCTCTATATTCTCTTATTTGAACATAAACATTAAACCTTTACACGGGAGCATTGTTTTGAATATGGTATGCATTGTTCTGGCTTCTATGAACTATTATACAGCTTATTCCATAGATTTGTATGGAATGTTAGGACTATTTTAGATATGAAAATATTTTAGATATGAAAATGGCTTCTAATACTCCCTAAATTACCCTATCAATTATGGTATTGCACATCTTTTATTTATTGTCTTGTGCCACCAGTGAAGGACAATACATTGTTGGGTTAAACCTTCAATCTAATTAATTCAGTAATTCAGTCCATTCATATTTATACTTCATTGCATTAACACTCTAAAGTTCCTATGACAGCTTAGTTTATCTCCAGTTCTAGTTTCCTTTGGAACAAGACAGACATAGAATTTTTTTTTAAAATGTTTTTATACAGTATTAGTCAAAAGTTTGGACACACCTCCTTTTTTGCTCCACTTATTGCCCATGTTCTCACTCACTGCATCAGTGTCACTGCAGAACTGACAATAAACAATACACCACCCAAATTATACCTGTTCTGTGATGGTCCTGACCAACAGAGAACAGAGAACCAACAGGGGACTAACAAAACAAGAAAACAGATGCACCACAGTATGTAATTGTAAAACTAAAAAGTGCTTCTATATGGTAGATGGAGATAAAAGACAATGGAGCGAGTGTGTGTCCAAACTTTTGACTGGTACCATTATGCTTTACTGTATGTACTGAATTAGATACTGTAAACTCTTCTTTCTTTTTTATATCTAGGCTTATGTATCCATAAATTTACAATACAAAAATATTTTGTCCAGCAGGACACACATCTGAACAAATCTAGAAGTTATATCAAAGGACGACGAATGTGCATTTGACATTTCTGAAGCCATCTTGTGATGTCAAAATAATTTCCATACTTTTCTTGTTGAGTTGCTACGTTTTTTAGTGACCTGTAGAATGCTTAAGAACAAAGAGATAGGATGGCTAGTTAATACAATACAAATAAAAAGTACTCAAATGCTCTTACCATTGTTCTAGAATACTTATATTGAAGCATTGCAATGTCAATTTACTTTTATAATTCAAATTCTTTGTATTTTCTTGTTTTATTGAATTTCTTTATCTTAATCACTCTCTTCCAAATGACTCCAGAATTTATATACATCAAATAGACTCCAGATTAGTAACAAGAGCTCTTTTTTTGGCTATGACAAGTCAAAAAGGAACTTTCATCCCCACATCTTGTCAGTTCCCAGCATGAATTGCAAGTAAACAAAGAAACCTTTTCCAACTGAGAGACATGACACAAGAGGCTGCAGTTCATTGCAGACAACAAACCAAACTGCTGATGTAAATGACTCACCCATGTTATATCCATAAGGCGATTCAGTAGCTCCGTCCTGCAAACTGGCCAAAATTTCTCCCTTGCCAACATCACTGTCTCCCACGAGCAGGAATTTCAGTAGGAAATCGTAGGCTTTTGCCGGGCTGCTCCTGTGGCTCATTTTCAGAAAGCGCTCACTCCCATGGCTCAGTGTAGAGCAGCATCTTTTCAGAAGTGACCTCTCAGACCTCACAGCTCGTGTGATTTGTTCCACAGTGTGCTTTACATGGCTGCACGGACGTGTGCTCGTCCAGTGATGCTGTCGAGGAATTACGTTCTCCTTGACGAGAAAACGGACTAGTAAACGACCGAAATAACAACCGAAACGCCTGGGTTTTTACACATAATTCGTCTATTTTTTTTTTAAATAAGCGACACAGGCCGAGTCTCTACTTATTCAGCTTCGCTTTCTTTTCTGTCTGTTGAAGCTGAGCTGCTTGAACTGCGCTGATTCTCACAGCTTCCCATAACGGAGGAAAAGCGCTGGCTCAGCCCAGCTCTTCTCCGATTGGCTCTTCTAGAGAGTTGCTAGGGCAAATCTGTCCTTTCACTCGTTCTCCAACGCGTCCATCAAAAGCTATAGCCGCATATTAGGACTTGTATGGGCGTGTCCGACCAAGCTGCCAAGAACAGATCAGTGCTGCTCCCAGGTCAGTGGTGACATAATGCACTGAATGCTCGGTGATAGCGCGGGAAAGCGTCTCTCTGATCCTGGGTCAGTGCTACTGTACGTCCAGGCGCAACGTGGTCCTGTTTGTTGTTTTCCGGGGCACGACTAATGACGTCGCTTTGTTGGGCACAATAGCAGGAGGTACGGAGAAGACGTCGATGCCTCTACAAAGACCCTCCAAAAACCAACACACACACACACACACACACACACACACACACACACACACACACACACACACACACACACACACAAACACAAACACAAACACAAGCACACACACGCGCAGACTCTTTAAACCAGCCCATTCCATTCAAATATTAAACTACAATTCGTTTTCATTCATTCATTCATTATCTCCCGCTTTATCCTCTATTAGGGTCGCGGTGGGGTTCCCCATGCCCATCCAGGGGAGAACGTCTCGGGCGCTGGGCAGATAGACCCAGGACAGGGCGCCAATCCATCGCTGGGCATACACTCACTCACACAGACACACTCTATATGGGGCAATTTTTGAGAATTCAATTGACTTGATCCATGTTTTTGGACTGTGGGAGGAAACCGGAGAACCCGGAGGAAACCCACGCGGACACGGGGAGAACATGGAAACTCCACCCAGATGGGGATTCGAACCGGGAATCTCTAGCGCTGAGAGGCGAACGTGCTAACCACTAAACCACCGTGCCGCCCTACAATTCGTTTTGAGCGTTTAAATTAAATTGCGCGTTATCTTGATTCATGACACGTTAACATGGACAATGAAGCCATTCAAACAGTTAACGAGACGAGAGATTAATAACTGCAATAAATGATTCTAATAGCGTAATATAAGTAGATAGGATAAAGAAATGACATATACTTAGGCAGTTCATACCACATCACAGCAAGCAATCTTCCTAAGATCATATAAAAGCAAAAAGTATTATTAAGGGTCATTAGGTTCTGGTACCAAGTCAAAAAAATAAGAAGGAACTAGCAAAATTTTCCTCTGGTTAATCCTATACTAGAGACTAGGCTTAGGTTCCCCATGCCCATCAAGGGTAGAAAGGTTCAGGTGCTGGGCAGATACACCCAGAATGCCAATCCATCCCTGGGCACTCACACAGAGACATAGAGACACACTATATGAACACGGAGGGGGGGGGGGGGACATGGACACTCCACTCAGATTGGGATTCAATCCTGGATCTTCAGCGCCGAGTGAACAAACGTGCTAACCACTTGTTGTGGAGACATATACTTGTCGTAAATGTTGTGTATAAGGGATTATAGTAGTTGTGAGGCTGTTGTTTTCATTGTGCACTGATACAAGCTAATTATATTAATATTGTTGGCTTGCTAACTTGAAAAACATTATGATTTTGGACTTTGTCAATGAAGCTGAGTTGGAGGTGATGGCCTGTGCAGTCTTTTTGTCTGATTCATCCCAAATATATTTAGTGGTGTTGGAATAATGTTTTGTGCAATACTCTCTGTTATGCACCTTATCAGCCAGTGGTTAATCCTAAAACAAGATAGTGACCCAAAACATAAGTCCAAGCTCTGCCAGAACTCAAGAAAAAAGAAAAAGATGGTAAGCTTAAAAATATGTAGTGTCCAGCACAGTCTATCGAGCTGGTTTGGAATGCAATGGACAGAAAAGTAAAAGGAAAAAAACCTACAAATGCTTCACATTCATGGGAATGTCTGCAACAAATTTGTAGTTAACAAATATTTTATATTATTTTATTCAGCTGTTATATCTACATAAACTGGCTATTTTGATAAGTTCAAAAAACATTTGGTCTAAAGATTTCATATTTTTTTTTAACGATTGCTTATTTGAACTATGCTTTTTTGAGACATTAAAGTAAATAGTTTCC
This sequence comes from Corydoras sp. C115, assembly GCA_019802505.1. NCBI lineage: Eukaryota > Metazoa > Chordata > Actinopteri > Siluriformes > Callichthyidae > Corydoras > Corydoras sp. C115. The sequence continues at coordinate 4,894,100 of JAFMOC010000004.1, forward strand.
AAAAAAATTGGGGTGTTTTAAAACTCTTGAGCGTTAGTGTAGTTTCGATTAGACGCAATCATTTTCATCATTTCAATAAATTGTTGTTTTAAATTGTCGGGTTAGATGGTCTGCTGGCATAGTATGGTTATTCGTACCTGTATGGTACGAATAACCCCAATATAGTATATATGTGTGTGTGTGCCCATCAATAGATGCATGGTCCTGGGTGCCTGAAACGTTCTCCCCTTTGTGGGCATTGGGAACACCCCACGACCCTAATAGAGTTTAAGTGGAAGATAATGGATGAATGATATCGTGTTCGTGTAAACGTAATAAAATACTGTATGTCTCTGTTATTTATTTTGCAGGACAGAAAGATGCGCCTGTATGCCATCTAGCGTTTAAACCAGGACTTGCACAGACAAATGTTTTCATGTTTGCTGTACATATCCAACCTACGTCACAAGATATGACTGCTGTTATGTCTACTGTTATTAAGGTAACGTTATAGAATGGTGCATTAGCAGCAACACTTTATTATATTTCCACAGTTAAATTAACAAAATGTTTTATGAACAGTTCCTCCCTTATGATTCATTTACAATTAAAAGTCATTAAAAATGAAGGGCATAGTGTGTTTTAGCTGTAGCCAGGCAGAGGTAATTTTAGTCCTTCTTTGGCTTCAAAAAATGTATATGAAAGTGTAATGGTGTCGATTCGAGCCATCCGGGGGTCTTCATCAAACTCCGGGTCAATGTAAAAGAAAACAGGCATGTCCACTTCTTCATGAGGATTTAACCTTTGTTCTTCAAAGCAAAAGCACTGTGAATGAGAACAAGACAGGGTAGGGGTATGTCAAAAAGTTTGTGAAGAGTCCCCCAAATACAGTGTATCTGGCCAAATAATACAAACACATTTCATTTTATCACTAAAAGTTGTATTACCTGAATTTTGTTAAAATACTGCCCAGCCTCAAATGGCACTACGTTATATGTAGCAATTCCTATGATGGGTTTGTCGGTGGGATTCCGTGCTTTATAAAAAGCCAGTGCAGTTTCTCCTGGCATTATCTGAAAGATTGAAAAAATTAAGACAAATGGACAGAGCAAGGCAATTTTTTAATTGAGCATCTTAGATTAAGAAAATAAAAAAAAAGTAACCAAGGTAATTGAATGTGATCATACATAGATCTCGGTCTGCTGAGGACGGAAATTCCACTGGAGACTGGCGTGTGTGTCAGCATTAAAGGTGACTTTAATAACACGGTCCTTGACGGGTTTCATTGTCTCGACTAAATCTGAATCATGCCCTGCTACTGCTGCGCCACCCAGTCCTGATTGCTGAGGAAAAAAATGTTATAAGTATTATTATATAGTTTTACTATATATGCTGTCAATCATGTTGTAGAGTTATCCAATTCTGGTTCACTTGTGAACTATTCGAGTCCTACAATGCACCTGAATTCGTAGTGTACATCTGAAGCACGAACACTAAAAATCACTATGTGGACCATAATGCAATGCAGCATTAAGCACCTTGCAAACTGTCAGTTAAAAAATTATGTGTTATATGAGTAACATTTAGCTCACAGTCTTTCTCCTATAGACGTAATATTTTATAATTAATGTAGATGTGAGTTGGTGGTTTACTGGTTTATATATGCAACAGAAAAAGTTTTCAGCACATTCTTTTTTATAAATCTGTGTTTAATATGTCTAAACATGTTGAATGGTTATTAACTTATCAGTTATGTAGTGAACAATGAAATTAGAGGAACGAATGAACCATTTCCAATTCATCTCCTACACCTATCAAGGTTTGTTTTACTTGTAACACACCTGAGCCAACTGATCACCTCAATTACAAATTACAGTCCTTTCTTGCTTTCTTTGTAAACTTATTTATATAGATCTGTGGTTATTGGCTCACTGCAAATGAAATTATTATAAAAAGCATAACTGACCTGACAGTAGAGTCTGTAAAGTGGCACAGCTGCGTATGACATGCCAATCATCCCGATCCCGGCTGCTGCGATATATGTGAAGATTGTTTTGTTCTTTTGCTTCCACTCATCCTGCTGGCTCTGCTGTCTTTTTCTGTTGGTCTTCGTTCCTCGTGTTTGGTTGACAAACCGATGAGGGGTTCTCCTGATGAAGAGCTGGTTACTGAAGGTTGATAGATTTCTGGTGTTCAGACTTTTGAAGTATGTTTGAGCTTTACTAAAGGTCCACTGTGTACAAGGCTTCACACAGCACTCACGGAGGACAATGAACAGTAGCATAACCTCGTTGTTCTAGTGCATATGAATGTCTAACTCTGTACAAAACAAATTACACTGTATTAGATTATTGTCAACAATCCCAATCTGAGTGTGCAATATTATAAGGCATCAGATTAATAATATTTAATTACAATCAAACTTGAACTAGAATACACTACAATTGTGGAGCACCACTTTCAGGTGTTTTCTTTTGGCTCATTACTACAGATATAGGAACTAAGCACCTAGCTATGCACTTTGGACACGTTTTCTTTTGAAAACTTTGAAATGGGCGGCACGGTGGCTTAGTGGTTAGCACGTTCGCCTCTCAGCGCTAGGGATTCCCGGTTCGAATCCCCATCTGGGTGGAGTTTCCATGTTCTCCCCGTGTCCGCGTGGGTTTCCTCCGGGTTCTCCGGTTTCCTCCCACAGTCCAAAAACATGGATCAAGTCAATTGAGTTCTCCAAATTGCCCCATAGAGTGTGTATGTGTGTGTGTGTGTGTGTGTGTGCCCAGCGATAGATTGGCGCCCTGTCCTGGGTCTATCTGCCTAGCGCCCGAGACGTTCTCCCCTGGATGGGCATGGGGAACCCCACCGCGACCCTAATAGAGGATAAAGCGGGAGATAATGAATGAATGAACTTTGAAATTAATAAAATTATATATGTAGTATATAATATAAATAATACCAATATAATGAAGAATAAATGTCTAAAACAAAATAAAAGGTTAAAATTTTATTAGGCTGTCAAATATTGTGCACAAATATGATACTTGTACAAACCAACAGCTACAAAATTGAATGTTGTTCAGAATGCAAATGTTGGTTTGGCGTTTGACTTGCAAACTTATATTATTAATCAAAATTATTATTTTTAAGGGCGCACAGTGGCTTAGTGGTTAGCATGTTCGCCTCAGCGCTGGGGACTCCAGGTTCTTATCCCAGTCTGGGTGGAGTTTCCATGCAGGTTTCTTCCCACAGCCCAAAGACATGGATTCAAGGTAAATTAAATGCCCTAAATTGCCCCCGGGCAGCACGGTGGCTTAGTGGTTAGCACGTTCTCCTCTCAGCGTTAGGGATTTCCGGTTCGAATCTCCATCTGGGTGGAGTTTCCATGTTCTCCCCGTGTCCGCGTGGGTTTCCTCCGGGTTCTAAATGTTTCCTCCCACAGTCCAAAAACATGGGTCAAGTCAATTTGCCCCATATAGAGTGTGTCTGTGTGAGTGCGCCGTGTCCTGGGTGTATCTGCCCAGCGCCCGAAACGTTCTCCCCTGGATGGGCATGGGGAACCCCACCGCGACACTAATAGAGGATAAAGCGGAAGATAATGGATGGATGGATAAATTGCCCCCTCCTAGTAGAGGATTAAACAGAAGGAAATGAATAAATGACTGATATTATTATTAATTAATTCCATAGCTGCTAAATGGTGTAATAACTTGTTCAACATACTCTAAAAAACAATCATTCATATATATACATATATATATATATATATATATATATATATATATATATATATATATATATATATATATACACACACATACACACACATATATATATATATATATATATATATATACTGTATATATACATATACACACACACACACATATATATATATATATATACATACATACATATATACACACACACACACACATATATATATATATATATATATATATATATATATATATATATATATATATATATATATATACATATACATACACATACATATACTTAAAAGCAGATTGGATATTGATCAGGTTTGGTTCCTCTTTAACGACTGACTGTGTTGTTCTCTCATTTGTAAATCATTTTGGATAAAAGCATCTGCTAAATGTAAATGTAACACACAGCTAATGGACATGTCCTTGGGTTCGAGGGCTGATCATCAAGTACATTAAAATGGGATTTAAATAGCCTCAGTAGTTTTGCTTGAATCAGTTTAGGGCCGGCTTAACAAAAGTCATCCTAAAAAAAAGTAAATAATAAGAATGTCGTAATTCCATCACAAAGCATTAAGATAGCCAGACTAGGTAGCTAACAAGGTTCACATGTCATATTTAAAGCTTTGTTCAGAAGGACATTCACGACGTAAAGTTATAGGATCTCAAAGTTAGGAAAGAAAGTTAAAGTTAGTAAATTTGATTTGAGATTGCACTCTTACCTTAATTAAAGATAAACGCTCTGTTACAGACAACTTATCCACGTTGGTCCGACACAATCATCATTCCCACCAATGCCAAACCTTACAGCAATAGTTCCCCCTTCATTGCGTAAAAGCCAGCAAAGTATAAATGCTGACATCTGCTGGAATGTTAAAATAACTACATGCTGCAATATTCATTCATTCATTAGCTCCCGCTTTATCCTCTATTAGGGTCGCGGTGGGGTTCCCCATGCCCATCCAGGGGAGAACGTCTCGGGCGCTGGGCAGATAGACCCAGGACAGGACGCCAATCCATCGCTGGGCACACACTCACTCACACAGACACACTCTATATGGGGCAATTTTGAAAATTCAATTGACTTGATCCATGTTTTTGGACTGTGGGAGGAAACCGGAGAACCCGGAGGAAACCCACGCAGACACGGGGAGAACATGGAAACTCCACCCAGTTGGGGATTCGAACCGGGAATCCCTAGCGCTGAGAGGAGAACGTGCTAACCACAAAGCCACGTGCTAAGCACAAGCCCATGCTGCAATATATGCTTTATAATACTTTCTTTTTTATAGTGTATGCTAAAATCTCTCTCTCTCTCTCTCGCTCTCTCGCTCTCTCGCTCTCTCTATCTGTCTGTCTGTCTGTCTGTCTGTCTGTCACACTTAGCTAGACCTTTAATAAAGGTACACTTCTTGAAAGGGCTGTGAAGTCTTGGTCCATAAAGCCATGGTTGGTAAGTTTGAAATGGAACTGGCCCAAGCACAAGCCGATTGCACATATTTGTAATGAATAGCAATAGAGATTATCAGCCGGAAGGAATGGTCTGAGAGGGCAAAAAATACACGAAAGAAGTTTACAACCTGATGACCCCTGTAAATAGCTTGCATAATAATGGATGACTACTGAATTAAATAGAGGTAATGATCAGGGACATTTCTATAATGGTATGTAGATGCAAGATTTTTATATTTGATTTCCTATAACATTAAGTTTATTGTTCTACAAGTTATGAAAATTTTTTCAACATTTAATTTAATTGTGGGCGACACGGTGGCTTAGTGGTTAGCACGTTCTCCTCTCAGCACTAGGGATTCCCGGTTCAAATCCCCATCTGGGTGGAATTTCCATGTTCTCCCCGTGTCCGCGTGGGTTTCCTCCGGGTTCTTCGGTTTCCTCCCACAGTCCAAAAACATGGATCAAGTCAATTGAATTCTCCAAAATTGCCCCATATAGAGTGTGTGCCCAGTGATAGAATGGCACCCGAAACGTTCTCCCCTGGATGGGCATGGGGAACCCCACCTCGACCCTAATAGAGGATAAAGCGGGAGATAATGAATGAATGAATAATTTAATTGTGTACTAAATATAATATTACCATGTCAGACATACATTTACATTTTTATATACGTTTTTTCAGCCATTCCTATTAAATTGGTAAGATACCATATTTAGCCCACACATCAATAAAAGTGTTCAGCTTATTTCTGAACATTCTAACACATTCAAAGCTGGTGTCTCAGTACTGCTTGTTTGTTACAATGTAAGAGGCACACACATCCTCAGCAGTTGCAGTGGACAGAGAGGTAAAGCACATCATGTGACTGCTGGGTATCAGGGGAGATTAGTGGAAAGGTAGGCGCGTGTCTGTAACTGTCTGGATAGATTGCTGTGTCTCGGTCATCTTGGACCGTCCTGATTTGAACTGTCATCTCTCCGCCCTGATAATGAGGTTACTTTTATAATATTTTATCAGCTGGTTTTGGACCTGCAATGCCCCTGCTGCCACAGACAGTGGAAGCAGAACATTTTGACGGACTATCCCTGCTGTACTGGTAGGTCTTGCTTGTTTTTAATGCATGGTGCTTTTAAGTTTAGAAAAGCCTGGCTTATTGTACCATTCAACCGAGATTCATGTTTATGATATGCTTTTAATCTTCTTAGTAGTAATATAAGTATGAGAATGATTGCTTAGTGGTGAGTACTTATTTCAAATATTTCATTTTAGTTCAGTAAATGCAGAAAGTTTTAAGCTTTAGATGCTAATTTAAGAAAATTTACAGACTTTTGGCACAACAATTGTATTGTAAATAAACTTACTGCATGGCTTTTCAGTGTGTACTCTAATGTGGCTTGGAAATGTAAGACAGATTAGACTGAGTAAATGATCAGTTTAAATACCTCATCTCATGCAATGCAATCTCTTATAGTAAGCCTAGTCGCCTGTCCTTAGGACAATGTTGCTATACAACCAGTGCATGATCTGTAACCTTTATAAACAGTTTTATGACCTAACTGTTCATTTCTTAAATGATTTTTACATCATTGTCTCAGATGGAAATGGAACAGAGTAATTAAATTAGGCATGATATGTTTTAATTAAAGGGTTGGTGCTCTTTAGGGAAAAGTTCAAAGCAGGTAAAATACTGCCTGTACCTTCTTAGAGCTTCTGACGATGTACAACTGGCCTCTACTTGAACTCACACAACAGATGCCTATTGGCTCCTAGATTTAGAGATGGTTAGGTTAGTGTTATGTTTGTTTTTACATAGACAAGTTATTAAAGGCAGGTGGTTTACTTTAGATTTACATTTAGACATTTAGCAGATGCTTTTATTCAAAGCGACATTCAAATGAAAAACACTGATAGTTTAGTTTAGTTTTTACATTTACATGACTGATTTATTCTATTGAATACAGTATTTAATAAATAGGACAACTGTGAAAACTGACATTTGTTTGTTCAGATAAGTGTTAACATTTCAAACTGCATGGCCTAGTTAAGAGTGGAGCTTTATCACTGTGTTTGATTTTGTCTGTTATGTGGATTAAATGCAGAGATCAGATTTTTGTTTACCAGACAGGAGGCACACTTTTAAGTATTTGCTGTGTTTAATTCTGAAATGCAAAGGAATACAGCAGCTGATGTAGCAGATCATAATAGAACACCACAGAAAGTTTTGTTTAAAGTATAACCAATCATTTTGCAAAATATTTCATAAAAGCTAAATGTTTATTTTTCCTTCAGGACAATTATGGGTCCTCATGGTATTAATCGTGCTGTGCAGAGACTGGAATTTTCTGACTGTAGACAAGGACTTGGTGAGAGAAATGATATATAATATAATAATAAAAAGTGTTATAGAACCAGTGAAATGTTTTGCAGTTATAACTAATAAGACGTTGTTGGGGTCTGATGTTTGCATCATCACTTTTTCTTTCAGGGGTGAAAGTCATTGGTGGTTACAAGGAGGCGAGCGGTGAAGACTTTGGAATTTTCATTAAGAGAGTGTTACCTGGTGGTGTGGCAGCGCTGGATGGTATGTTGGCACATGACCTCCTTAAGTTATATATGATATGTCCTAATATTGGCATAATGTAAAATATGTTTCTGTCAGGCCGACTTAAAGCAGGTGACCTCATCTTAGATGTCAACAACATGAATTTAGGAGGCGTAACAAATGAAAGGTAGTTATTCGAAAATAATTTACCTTCTGAAATTAAATTTCATTCACACTTCTTGCTACAGTTTATTTATTAAAATGTTTATATATATGTAAAATTTGTTACTGTTAAGGCTTACTATGTGTCTGTAGCTCACACAAAGATCCTCCTGATGTATTTTGTCAGGGCCGTAGAGATTCTACGCATGGCTTCAGCGACAAACCACATGTCACTTCTAATTGCACGGGATGAGGAGTCCAGGTATATTGAAAAAAGACATATATTAATTTTAATGTCTTTCTTAAGGTTCTATAATTATATAGCAGTGATATATGCTTTCTAGTAATTTTCAGTCCATTACTTTGGTGATATTGTCTTTTCTGGCTGTTCTTTAACCAAGAGTGGCTGCTCAGAATAAATGCTCAGTACAGCTATTTGTTTGGCTTTGAACTATATGTTAATCTTGCAAAACTGTCAAAATGTGAAGATTGTGGCTGGATAAAATGAGTTTGGCATTTTGCAAGACACAGAAGCTCTGAATAGTACAGTCTTAACTGGAACTGGATGCATGTTGACATATTAAGGCCACCACTCAGTCAGAGACAGCCTGTGCTAAAGGACAACTTGTCATAAAAAGAAAATTCATACATATGGCATAAGTAAGAAATGCTTGGTTAATTCACAAACTAAAATATTAATTGGCTATTCATTTATACATTTATTTTTACTATGTTCAAATAATGTTTATACATATAATTTAAAGAAAATGTACATTAAATGAGGCTATAATAAGTATCAGTAACTAATAATTAAATAACTTCTGTGTAATAAAATGAGTTGGTGTACTTTGTAGTTCTAGAGTTACAGACTATGAACAGTATGTTTCTTTGTTAGTCTTCTTTACTCTATTTTTTATTGGACAAGACCACAACAGAGCTGGAAATAGTTGGGTGGTGGATCATTCTCAGTACTGCAGTGGCAGATATATGTTGGTGGTGTGTTGGTATGTGTTTGCTTTTGCTTGTGCAATTGGATCAGACACAAAACTGCAACTGGAGTTTCTTAACACTGATAGTAACACTGCTGGTCTTGGTCCACCAACCAAATATGTCCATCCATCAGCACCCTATTGCCAGCATCTTGAAGACTGAAATAATATGTGAAGGAACAAAAAAATGTATCAACATAGAAAATATCCCACTTTTTCAACAAAATATAATTAAATAATCTTGTACAAATTGCAAAATTAATGGCTAGAAGAAATAACTTATAGTATGGTATTCATTTAAAAAGTCAAATAAACATATATTAATAACTTTATGACCAAAAAAGTTTTCAAAGATCTTGTTAATACTCATGTATTAGATTTATGTGATTTATGTTTATAATGTATTAGATTTAAGGAGTTTTTATCATTCCTAGCATCATTACAGAACTATGGCAAACAAGCAGAACAAGATAATTTGTCCAGAGATCGAGACAGCTAGAGATAGGGACAGGTCTGTCTTTTAATTTAGGGAAAAAAGTGAAAAAAGAAATAAGTGCAAAGATTACTAGATTAAAGACTTTTATACCAGCCCTGACTCTGAAAAAGCAAATAATTCCATTTAAGCCTCTAATTTTCAGTTGATTTGGGTTTTGTCGGTGAGCAGATTTATTTAAGACTTTTTAAGGTCAACACACCTGTCCCTTATTTGAATTTTGTGATCTCTTGTCTTTCTCATATTGTAGGCTGACTATGACAACTTGACATCTGTGTCACAACATGCAGCCCTATTTAGCTTGATGATGCAGTAAAATAGAGTTTTACTTACGTAGTCCTCTTGTGTTCAAATATATATGGAAAAATGAAAACAATTTTAATAGTTACATGCTGGCCTTAAACATTTAAAGAAATTTTTCGGTTTGTCTATGTGCGGTTAATGTTTTTTTTTTTTAATATAAAGTTATGTTTAATGTCTGTATGTTTTTAGGAGAGAATTTGCTGAACTTATAGAGAAGTATGGTGCCAGTAGCAATACAAGCTCAGGATTAGGCAGAATTTCTCCTACACTTCTTTGCACAGGTACTTTTAATTAAGCACATTTTGTAAAATAAATTACTTACAATCTTGAAAATATATGTCTCAATATTACAGCTAATTCACAACCTACTGTTTTTATATTAGCAATCCAGATTTAGCTTATTTGGTGAACATGGTTTTGTCAAAGTGTCTGAAGATTTAAGTGTCCTCTATTTGACCACTGTCACTGTGCCCTTGAATAAGACATTTAATCCTCCTGAGCCAACCTTGTGTATCTCTTACTGCACACTCAGCTAGACAAAAGCATACAAGGCCTGGCAACATAGTGTACAGTAATTATACGACTTATGAGAGCTAATTTAATATTTTAAAGATTTTATTTATTGATTGAAATGGTTAATTTTTAGGCAAGCTGACTGACACGGCTTCATCATCTTCATCATCTAGATCAACAAGTCCTCAGATTTTAAGCCCTAAAGACTGTAACACAACCTCAATGACTCCACAGGTCTGTAGGTAAGATATGCACAATGAAATCTTGGACAAATGTGGTGTAATTTAAGAAAGCGTGCTTCTCATTTCCCTCAAAACCACTTTTATAAAAACGTATTTACCATTTTCAGTGTGTGGACTAATAAAGCCCTTTCTGGCATTGTTGAGCAGACTTCTAAGTTAATCAGGGAGTATGTTCTTAAATCTATCCTCTGCCTCGATGGCTGGCCTGCAGAGGTGGAAAATCCTATAAAAGATTAGTTCAGGTTATTCAGAACAAATGTGCCCTGCAAGTGATTATATTGTTTTTAACGGGATTACATAGTGTTTCTTTTATATTTCTCTTCTGCCAGTGACTGCATGATTCAGTTGATATGTGTTGCCAAGGGAACTGGCCTCGGTTTGGTCATAAAGGGTGGAGCTAACCGTGCAGAGGGTCCAATGGTGTTTATTCAGGAAATCATTCCAGGAGGCGATTGCCAAAAGGTAAATTTTCGCCTGACTCAAATATTGATTTAGAAATAAAATAAAATCTGCAGTTATCTGAGATACCAGTGCATGTTTGTGTTGAGAAATAACATAAACATTTTGACATTTCAGGATGGAAGACTAAAGGCGGGAGATCAACTTATATCAATCAATAAAGAGTCTTTAATTGGAGTAACACATGAGGAAGCCAAAAGCATTCTGACCCGAACAAAGCTCAGGTTAGATATCTTTACAAAATGCTGTGACATTTGGGCAGATACAATAGAAATATACATGGACTACCATTTTCATTATCTTAATACCACTACAATTACTACTTTTTATCCTTCCTCTTCCTCTATTACTGCAGCTATTATGACTGTCATTGATAGGTAACTATTAGGACATTTTTATGGTTAATAAGGGTTTCTGTAGACTGAATAGCAGGTTTATAGGTGGTTGTAGGCAGTTGCCTATAGATTCTGCATGATTGCTAGGCCTAGGTAGGAGGCGGTGAAGGTGGTTGGCAGTAGGCAGTTGTCAAGACATGCCATGTGGTAGCTAAGGCATTCCAAGTAAATGTGGGTGAATGATAAGGCACTTGAGGTGATTGCAAGAGCGTCCAAATACCTTAACATCAGTGGAGACAGAGTATGTTTACCTAAGTTCTCTGTATAATGTTGTTTTAATATAATTTATTTGTGTGACAGCAGTGAGATAATGAGATAATTACTAGAGTAGTGTCTAAAATTGTTTATTAATTTTGCTAATGGGCTCAGTATGTAGTCCTCTGCTCACAGGATAAATCCCTCAATATAGAGTAGAATGTAGGTATCAGACACAGGGATCCTTTACACATTCCGGTTTGGTTAACAGAAAATGCATAACTTGGTGTACTTTATATCATTTTAATATATATGATAAATGTCTTACATATTATTACCTACCTATAATATATACCTACTGTATAATATATAAGCAAGTAGCATTTGTTTTCTTGTTTTACTTATTCTTGTATATTACTTATTACTTATTCTTGTATGTACTTATTTCACATGTTTATTTACAACTACTGGGTTTAAGCTAATTTCTTGTGACTGTTCACTCAGGCCTGATCCTACAGTGGAGATAGCATTTATCAGGCGGAGGTCCTCGTCTGGTTCTAGCAGTGGCCCCCACAGTCCAATTTCCCCACAGCCATTATCCATCACAGGTTCCCAGCTCAGACTACAAGCCCTGGGAGGAGTAACCATTCCTGGAGGGCTCATACCTAAACTGACCCCTACCCATATCGCTGGAAGTGAAACACTGCCTTCTGTCAAACTGACACAAGTAAGATATACTGATCATTCAAACATTTGTATCCTGAACACATTTAATGATTATTTTAAAGCTTGTTAATGGCACATTGTTAATTTTTTTGTTGTTATTGCATGCCATAGGTCTGATTGTGTTGCCTATAAAAACATAAAGTTTTTTGTATGATACAGGATTAATCTTTTTGTTTTCTTGTTTTAGGTACGAGCAGTACCAGCAAAGACAGAACTTCCCACTACGCCAGAGAGTGCCTGCTCCACTGTGGACAAATGTGGTACTGCAATCCCCTTTTCAATGTTCAATGTACTGTTACATTTAATTTATCTCAAAAGGAAGAATAAATTAATTCCTGCCCAATTTTATTTATTGAGTTAATTTTCATTCACTGGTGTTTTGGACAAGAGACATTATTTGTAAGTCTGATATGATGACATGACAAGTTTAGATCAGACATAATGCGGATTACCTGTTCAGTGAAGCAAACATTCAGGATGTTCTGATGGGTGTTTACTGTTATAAATAATCCTGCCAGGTGGGTAATGCTTTTTTAATATGAGCCGATGAAATGGAAATTATTACTAATTTATTTGTGTATAATCCTTCAGGATAAGACAAAAATAGACTGATGTCAAATGAGGTCTTTTTCTAACCCTGTTGTCAGGCAAGTTTTTAAAGTTTCTGTTTGTTATGTTAAAAAGACCAAACCTGCTTAACTTTTATTACTAAAAAATAAAATAGATAAATAAATAAATAAATAAAAGTGTACATTTATAACAAAATTAATAGGTTAAATACATCATTTGTAGTTTTACAAATTGTTAAATACTTAATTATGGTTATGTGCATGTTTCCTTTTATTGAAAAACAGATTAGAGAATAAAAAAGTATGAACATTTATTTACTTTATTTCTGTTCATTTACTTATTATACTGCTTACGTCTGACACCATGGACCTCTCTGTTCCAGCTTCCTGTCTTATGATAAATTCAGGTTAAACTTGAACACTTCTAAAAATTGTAGAAAAAGCGGGTTAAATGAACAAAGAAACGCCATGTAGCAAATCGATGCACAGTAAGGACTAAAAACAAGATTTGCTATACCACAATAAATGTATTTCCAAAGTTTAGTATTTGGCTCACTGGTGAATCCTGCACATACATACAACACACTAGATACACTTATTAGTTTGGAGCATCAGTGTCATGCACTCAGGTTCTTTCTCGCATGTACAAGCCTCTTTCTGCTTAACTCTTTACAAAGACACACAATTAACAAAGACAAGCCACATGCATTACCAGCTTCCCTGGCTCTGCTTTTCATTTACATATCAGCAATTAATTGTGGATCTATTGTCACATTCTCATCCTCTGTTGTTGACCGATATGACCTTTCCTGTCTAGTGGAGTGTTGGTAGTGTCAAGTGCAATCTTGGGCTCTAAAGGCTTTTAGAGACTACAACACTGATCAGCAGTATAAAATACAAAAGACCAGAGAAAATTATTTACTAATCTGATTCTTCCCCTGTAGTAAATGCAACCAGAGGAATAGTGATCATCCAGTTTGTTTTTACACACCAGCCTACTATACTACCCCACTCCAATTTTTGGGCTTGATTCTCTGTCACTCTCCGGTCACCCACTCTGTTTCCGACAAAGTTTTCATTTTTAGACAAATTTGTACTTATAACTCTTTAAAAATTTATTAATTTGATTTATTATTTTTATTTTTGTATTTTTCTTCAGATACCACTGTTGCCTGTACACCCACAACTGTCCATGCAAAGGCTTTTTCACTCTCCTCAAACTCTCAAATCAAGTTGGAAAGACTGGAGCAGGTTCGTCTGCCTTTCTTCAACAAATCAGCTGTGTTGTCTCATTTGTCTCATTTACAAATCAACGTTGTCACTTTGTTTTTCCTAAAATTGCTTCAGAGGTATAGTATAAACAAAGCGTACAGGCTCAACCATGATACAGCATCCCCTTAAGCAATGAAGTTTAAGGGCCTTCGGTGACCTCGGAATTTAAACCTCCACTTTCAGAATGATAGCTCTAACCACTGACCACACCCTTAAATTAAATTTATAGAAACTAAGAAAAGAGGTCCTTCTCTCAGGAAAGGATCAAGAAATCACAAGACACAGTAATAATAACAGATACTGTACGTATGTGATGATAAAATATCATCAGCATCTATGATTTTGTTTTTTATCTATTTTAAAAAGGCCTATTTATATTAATTTTATGCTATTATTAAATTGAGTTATTATGTGTCCTTTAAAGTTGCTTCATGTACAAAACTACTGTACTACATAGTTCTTAAATATTTATTTTTTAAGAGAGAAAGTGTAAATAAAAAGAATACACTCTGGCACTATCTTGTAAAATGGCTCTGGTGTTATACTTAGGTTCTTGAGATGATGGGACTGAAACCAACACAGTTACAGATCCAGATCTTAAGGGAGAGGCTCGATGTCGACCAGGGACGAACAGTGGCTTATAGGGGTGAATAATGGCTTCCTTGGATTTTTTATTGGTTACATCCACCAGACCTTGTCATAATTATTTATTTTATTTGTGATCTCTGTTACCATCTTACTTTCTTTGCCTTGTTATTTGAATGTGTAAGAAAAAGATTTAAATGAATTCTGCAAAATCCATTTTAAAGGGATTTGGATTTTAGGCCATATGAATAAGTATTTAAAGGGTTGTATATTAGCTTCCAACAGGTGCTATTATACAAAATGCAAAAATATTACATTGCAGACCTTATTGCATAATTGTAATGTGTTGTAATACAGATTTTGAGACTCTGACAAGGGAACTATTCAAGACAACTGATGAGACAGTACAGGGACAGCAAGCATCCAGATTTACTTATGAGGAACTCAGTGATTCTTCATCAAATGTTTTGGTATGATTTTTATACACATGCATTAAACATTTAATTACAGGTGTTTAAATATCCTTTATCGGTAAACTCTTTAAAAATGATGCAATTTTAACAGCATGGTAAGATTTTAAACCTTATTATAGGTGTCAACTCCTGACCTTGATGACCTGGATGAAATAGAGAAACTGAGAAAAGATCACACTGAAGCCTTAAAAGAGATAAAGAGATTACAGGCAAGTCAAAATTCATGATTTAATCCTTATGTTAATTTTTAACTATTTGCAATTGACATACTCTAGGTTATCAAGTTACATATAGTAATTTGTAATGTGTAATCATCATAAGCAGAGTTCTTATGTATTTTATTATCTCTGTTAAAAATAGTCACCTGCTGCATATAAAACGCTCCATCACCATATGGTTACATTATTTTACTACAAACAGAATGCATTTACTGTGAATATTTATGTAAAATGTATTTATTAGTTATTATCAAATAAACAAGGGCTCATTAATTTTACCTAAAATATCCACACTTTTCACCTTTGTTCAACAGGTAAAGCTAGCTAAATCTGAAAGCCTATGTCAAGAGATACAGCAGGAGCTGACTAAAGTCAAGCAGGTCAGTCAATAGGGCTTTGCAGAACTTTTGAAGTTTGTTTCATAATGCCCTTTCAGGTGCAGATTTTAAGCACCTATATGTGGACACTTGTTAGTAGATTGCTGCTTGTCCTATTGTTTATTAACAGTGCATTTTTGTATAGTTCCTACAGGACATAAATGTATATGTAGGAACTCTAAATGTAGTTCTACATTGGCTCATAGAGCAAATAGAGCAGTCACAAAATATCCAAAATGTGTCAAAGATCTTTAGCACATCATATCTGTGCACACATACCATGCTTTATATTCATGCAGCACTTCACATGCTTCCCTATTTATGTGTAAGCTGTCCTTGGGTTCACAAAGGTATGTGCCACCCACTGCATGTGGGAGATAAAGTGTTTAGGGCATATTAGAGATGGTAACGTGTGTGTGTGTGTGTGTGTGTATGTGTGTATGTATGTGTGTGTGTGAATGGTTCTCTTCTATGAGTCATAAAAATAGAATCAACTCCAAGTAGCAATGCAGGTTCTATCTCAGCACTTATTACATAAACTAAATTTCAATTATTTCAGTTGATTTTAAAAATCATTAAAACCTGATGGCTTTGGCCAAAATGTGTTTGGATTTGCCGTAAGATGCAGATCAATAACCACAGTAACTGAAAATATAATATACTACCTATTCAGATCTTAAGACATGTAAAATTGTAAATAAATTCAATATCTTGGGTTGTTTTATTAATATTTAAAGATAAACTTTAAGATAAACCTACTAACTGTACCATCATTAAGTGTAGGGTATAAGGTACTACCAAAACCCTTTGTAGATCAGGCCATATTTTCCAAACCTGATGACAGCTCCAGGGTGAGATCTATCCAGAAATATGCCAGTCGAAACTCGTAGAGGTTTCAGTAGAAAAATGTACAAGGCTGTATGTCTGTAACTGGTGCTTCTGTGCACATGACTACAATCTTACAAGGGTAGCACAACACAATCCTGTATGGAACAGTGTTAACAAAAAAAAAAATAACAAACTTAAATGGCATAATGCTAGACCATAACTAAACTATAGCCCACCACCCACCATACATTTTGTAGTGTATGGTGGAAGCAGCACTGTGGTGATTTTTCTCTTTACTAAGAATTAAGGTTTAAGAATAAAGAAAACATATGCTGAAAATGGACATGTGTGTGTCCTTTCCTGATAAAATTAACCCCATCCACACTTTTATAAATAGCATTTTGGCTTATGCTATACAGTGGAACTATATTGTGTATCCAAGTCAATAAATTATGCTTCAAAGTAATCTGTGCATTGACTTGAAAAAAAAAATTACTAAACACTTAGATATTTATACAACATGGAGTATAAATAATTTTCCAATCTAGTAGCAAAAATTACAAGTTTAATATAAGATCCATAGGAAAGCAAAATGTGGCTCCGCTTAAGATTAACAGGTGGCTGATACTGTTGGAATTCATTTAAATGAATATATTTTGTATTATTTGGTGTTGTAAGTAATAATGCAAAGCTAAAACAAGATAAAATATTATATAATTTATATATAATATTTTAAAATATTAAAATTTTACTGTTTAAAGCAAAAAAGTGGATTTTTTATAAGTTATATTGACTTTTTATAGGCACTGAACATTTTATGTGATACTCTCTCTGTCACTGTCAGTGGATCAGAACTTTAGCCTCTAGACTGGATTATAATTTTTCTTATTATCTATCCAATCTGATGCTTTTGTTTGTAGAACAATAGGGTAAGAGTGTTTTTTTTATGTAAAAAACAAAAAGATTTTCATTTTGAAATGTAATTTAAGAAATACATAATTTCAGTGTCAATACATAATTGAAAGTAAATTGATTTAATTGCAGATACCATCTTAAGTAACAGCCACACATGTTCAAATTGTTTTAAAGTTCCTTTTTAAATGTTATTCTCTTATAGTTAAATTTTGCTGAATTTTAAAAATAAATACTTATCCATGTATATCTCAACCAACAGCATCCATAACACATTTATTTATTTATTTATTTTATGAGTTATAGTTTAAAATATACAGTTTAAATATATTTTTATTTACCAAATGCGTTGCAGTAGAAACGTTTTGGAATCCTTGTTTAAGGTTTAGTTGATCTGAGAGAATATACAATGCGACACCTTTAGAGAAAAGATGATGTATTTATATTCTGCAGCTACACTTCGTTTATCAATATATGAATACAATATATGAATACATGTGTGAGTGCTAAATAAAACAAAATAACAGCTGCTGTGTTCTTATAGCATTCGCTTGAAAAATTAAAGCTGATAGTTAATTTAAAAAAATCTTTGTTTCATCTTAGACCCTGAGCTTAGACCCTTAGCTCTGATAAGTTGGGTCTTTATAACCGGGGTGACATCTCGGTTATGATATAATAATTAGGTCAAGACAACCTCTTTCTGGCCTCTTGTTGATTATAATTTACAATGTCATCACCACCCTGTAATCTATTGTCCACCAGTCTGAGTAAAAAAGGGCGCAAAAACAGCCAAGAGGGAGCGCTGAAAGCTCAAATTTGAGGAAGCAAAATTTTTTTTTAAACCCATGTCTCTTTCAAGCCTGGATCTGCCTCTCTGAATCCGTTCTGCTCTCTTCACCTACCACCCACTCTCTCTATGCTATATATGCCATTAGAGTAACAGGTAGGCAGACGAGCTACCCAACAGTGGAGCATCAGGCTTTTAAGCTTTCCCTCTGGAGATGAGTGTGCCATCCACACACTGCACCAAGGACGCACAGCCCTGAAAGGTGTGTGTGTGTGGGGGGTGAACTGTGACCTGTAGGAGGTCAAAAAGGCCACCTGGCTCAGGGATAAGGTGTCTTTATTTGAATCTTTCACTATGATGTACTGAATGCAAGTAGAGCTTATAGGCTTATAGTGTACCATACTGTTAAACTATTCAGTTGTGATTTGAGTTAAAAAAAAAGGTATTGCAAGTAAATAGAGAATGGCTGTAATACATTATCTGTTTATTTATGATTATTGTTATCATTTTACTTTCTTCTTGCAACCCCCTCCACAAATAACATCACCTCATTTAACCACAAAGTTATTAATCACTCCTGTGACTTTAAATAGAGCCCATTTTAATGTCAGATAAGAGAAAAATTATGGTTTGGGACAAACATAATAAAAGTGGTTTTGGAGCAATAAGAGAAAAGATTCCATTGGCACCAGGAACCTTGTTCCGTACAAAGCATCATGGCATTATGGATATTGAAAAATTTGACAAACTATGACAAGCAACTAATATTATCATATTTTTCTGCAGTACAATAACACAAAACATATTTTCATATCAGCTCAAAATTGGTTTATTAAACATAAAAATACCCTGGTATGAGCTGGTATAAAAAGACTGCAGGATGAGCTGAAAAGGGTGCAGAAGGAATAACATCTGTACCCAGAGCACCTGGAGAGTTTCTAAGTGGAATGTTCTCAAATTTGGCTCTGGGTATGAAAAATATTTAAATAGGGATGTCAATAATTGTAGTATTGTTTTGTTAAAATTAGTAATTTATTATTATTTTTAATTCTAGAAATAAATTTACTTAAAGGGCAACACGTGGCTTAGTGGTTAGCATGTTTGCCTCTCAGTGCTGGAGATCCAGGTTTGAATCCCAATCTGAGTGGAGTTTCCATGTTCTTCCCGTGTCCACTTGGGTTTTTTTCTGGGTTCTTCGGTTTCCTCCCACAGTCCAAAAACATGGATTTAAGGTTAATTAAATGCTCTAAATTGCCCCATATAGTGTGTTTGTATTTGTGGATTTGTGTGTGAGTGTGTGTCCAACAATAGATCGGTGCTCTGTCCTGGGTGTATCTGCCAAATTTACTTTAATTAAATGTATTTTTATATAATCTTCACACTGATATTATGTTTTTGATATTACAGTGATTTCATTTTGTGTAAAACATGATGTGCTGTGCATTTTGATGTTTTATTTCTGCTGACCACAGTATAACAGCGTGTTTTATATTGTATTAACTATGTAGATTTAGCAGACCCTTTTATCCAAAGCGACATACAAATGAAACAATCAAACCTGATTGTTATTTGATGCTGCGCCCCTCCCCCCTTTTTATTTATTTAATTATTTAATTATTTTATGTAGATTATTTTTTATTTTGTAAAATTTTTGTATCTTAAATCTACTGGCACCTCCCATCAACACAACATTTCATTCAAAACTGTTTCTCATTAAGGAATGTTTTGCATCATCTGAGAACCTTCAGAAATAGTTCTGCATGCAAAAAAACCAAACAAACATGGGATTAACATGTATTACGTCAATCCCTGCTGGTCTGTATATGCTTTTTTTGCAATGCACTGTTTATTACTGGTTAATTGTATGACTTTGAGTGTTTACAGTGCATTGTAAGTGGAAATTGGTTCCTGGTAAAATGCTTGCTAAATATTCATTGGCTGACAATGTTTTACCAGCTACTAAGAATCATGACTGATCATATATAATCTACAATATTACAGCGATGTGTATATTTTGTTGGTAGAATTTTTTTAAACTTGCTGGACCATTGTTGGTTCTCAATTGACAACATGAAGCCCATGCATATATGCCAGCTCAACATACTCCTTTATCCCAATGTTCAATGCTTAGTATCCAAACAGCATCTCAGAGGTAGGAGTTATACTGTATGATGACACTGCTGATAAATAGATGGAACAGCTTTCAAACCAGATGGAGATAGATAGGCTTTTATTAAAGTTATGTTGTTCTAAATGGAGGCCAATGAAGGTTTTTATTTTTAATGTTATTTTTATTGAATAATTTTCTCATCAATGTAATTATTTATTTAAACACTGTGGATTTTACTTTACAGTTTGTTCAGTTTTGTGTTTAAAAGAAAGCTGCTGCTTTTGTGTTTTGCATACATCTAGTTTACCTCAGGTTTCATTATTGTGATAATACAAATGTAGAACATAACAAACCTGTTACACATTTATCATTTGGAAAGCTTTCGATTCAGATTCACTTATGGACATGTCCTCTCTTTGTCTTCACCTGTTTCCTCCCATGGTCTAAAAATTTGACTGTGTTCCCTAAGATGTAATTGCATTCCTACAGTTTTGCATATAAAGCACTGGGATAGGTCAAAACACCACTTTTTGAATTAAGCAGCTTAAAAAAAGATACATTAAAAGCAGGGCAGCATGGTGGCGTGGTGATCAGCACATTCAAATCGTAATCTGGGTGGAGTTTTCATGTTTTCCCCGTGTCCACATGGGTTCCCCGGTATCCTCCCACAGTCCAAAAACATACATTCAACATTAATTGGCTGCTCTAAATTGGCAATATGTAATGTGTGTAAGTGAGTGTGTGCCCAGTGATAGATAAATACCCTGTCTTCTGTGTATCTGCTCAATGCCTGAGGCATTGTCTACTGGATGGGGCATAGGGACCCCCTTAAGGTCCCAGTAGAGGTTTAAGACAATAATGATATGAGAAAAGTTGAAAGCAAAGTATTTATCTCTTTTGGTGAATCATAATAGAACTGACTGCTTTCTCCATAAAGGTCTATAACATAAAGGTAGAAGAACTTCTAATGCTAGGTATCATTACTAATATTATTAGTAAAGTATTGTCCTTTACTTTAGACCAATTTTTTATAATTTTATTGCACAGGAACCTACAGTATAAAGACAAAATAGTTTGCTTATACATAGTTTGTCACCATGGTACTCGGGGTGACTGACTGGCTTTGCTGCTTGGAAAAATGTAGTGTGAAAACACAATGTGCACTATCCCCCTCTCTCCACTCCCAGTCGGAAAATAAGTGCAGGGCGATGACAAAACATGCACAAGGGGCAAGTTAATAACGCTTCAAGCAAACTGCAACGTATAGCAATACGATGTTCCAGCACTGATGCTTAGACACTCAAATACTCTAAGCTTTTTAACGCTCAGTGCTGGGAACGATAAATGTCTTTGAATACACCTCCAGGATTTGTGACAAAAAGCAGGGCTTCAATGTCATGATCTTTTTAGCTAGAGAAGAAATATCTCTCTAGCCATGGATCTCACCAATATGAAAGCATAAGTGTTGTAAGGCTGAGCTCAATGAATAGAAAACTCCAGTACAGTCAGGGAATAGGCGCCAGTGTGTGAATTCCGCCCATGCAAGTGTCACATTTGTATCAGATAAACACAGGAATGTAGGGCGTCAGGAAGCGCCTTTTTCCAAAGAAGTAAACCGCTCTAGGATGTGTTACTAGTAATTGTTTCACTTCCCTAAATAGATACAATTACATTTATTGAGTTTTCTAGTCTACAAAAGTGCAGTTGTTGTTTGCCATGTGATTTTGCAGATATGATCTTCCCTTCTAGTGATTATAAAGATGTTTGTGCAGGTGAACAACATATAATAACTTTAGTTGATGTAGAACAGTGCTTGTTCATGCTGGGAGCATGTGGAGCGTCGACAGAGGGCAGAAGGGTAACCTTGTGTCAGATATTTCTTTTGCACTCTGCTGACTTTGCAAAGTTGGGAAGAGAACCCTATGGTGCTTAATGTGTATTAATCAATACTGCTTTTCTTCTTTAACTCCTTTAACTGTGCTCCTACAGGAGGCAAACACAGTAGTAGAGGAGAGCCGAGCTATGAAAACACAGATCCACCTTGCTGAAACTGCACAGAAGCAGGCACAGGGGCTGGAGACTGACTATGAAGAAGTCATTCATCTGCTTGAGGAAGAAATAGCAGAAATGAAATCCAAAAGCACAGAGCAGCTCGCACAGAATGAGGTACATACTATACACCTATGTTTTTAATTTTAAGTCCACTACTATTCACATTGAATTGCTTGTCCTGTTTTAACACAGCCACATTAATTGAATGCCAGGCATGTTAATAAGCTGATTATTAGGATCAGGTAGGGTTGGGAACAGGAAAAACCCCAAAAGGTGCAGAACTGTAGGTTTCCAGGATCAGGATTGAAAAACACTGAACCCATGTTTATTCTGAAAAGTAAATGCATTAGTCCAGCAACTCCCAGTCCTTTTTCCAGCTCTGATCCAGATCAGGTTTTCCATTGCTCCTGTACCATGAAAAGTAGGTCACTGTTTGCTTTGTATTATTCAGTAACTGGGCTGAAGTGCAGTGAAGGCTTTAACATGATCTTTCAGGGTGATGTGGGCAGATGAAGTAATTTTAGAAAAATTTGGTTAGCACTCTTACAGGTCTTTTAAATACCTAATTTTATTCATTGGGTTTTCTGAAACTAGATTTAATACTTTCTACTTATTTGAATGCAGAGTTTCTTTTAGAAAGATAAATAACTTTATGGTAAACACACTCTATGAATGAAATCTCATAATTTTAAAACTGTGAACAGCTATTTTACCAAAGGTCACATTCACTTTTGTCTACACACCAGTTGATAATTGTAGTTGAACTGTAAGTTCTTTTAGTAACTCCAGCCTTCTTGCAGGATGAGCAAGAACTGAGGAAGAGGATGGCTTTGCTTGAGTGCCAATTAAGAAAGAATGAAGTTATGAAGAAAGGTTTTGAGGTTTCTACTGGCAAACTTTTGCCTTTTGTTAAGGTAACATATGTGCACTTAAGAAAAGCTTTCTATAAACTTATATTTCCTGTTCTCTTTTCTGTTCCCGAAAACATTGACACTTTTCCAGCTTGTTAAACCTTCAGCTGATGTGTTTTAAATTTATGTTTTAAAAGTGGTTGAAAAAGTTAACCCAGTGAGCAAAAAGCACTGTCATCTTAGAGAAGAGGACACCCGCCACTGACAATTTCTATTTTGTTCATTATGCAGTTAAAATTATTTACCAATTTTGGTCACAATGTGAAAGATGTTAAAAATCATCTTTATCATTTTATTAAACATGTTAAGTAGACGGGCGCCATGGTGGCTTTGTGGTTAGTATGTTCGTCTCTCAGTGTTCTCTCAGTGAGATCCAGGTCAAATACCAATTTGGGTGGTGTTTTCATGTTTTCCTCGTGTCTTCGCGGGTTTTCTTCAGGTTCTGCGGTTTCCTTCCACAGTCCAAAAACATAGATTGAAGGTAAATTGCTTTAAATTGCCCAATATAGAGTGTGTCTGTGTGAGTGTGTTTTCCCAGCGATAGATTGGCGCCCTGTCCTGGGTGTATCTGCCCAGCGCCCGAAATGTTCTCCCCTGGATGGACATGGGGATCCTAGTAGATGATTAAGCAGAAAATAATAAATAAATGAATAATATAAAGCATATAAGTGTAGTGGTAGAATATGAAACCTGTACTATTCGGTATTACTCACTGTATTATTCTTCTTTACTAATCCCACAGCAGTAATGCACCACGCATTTGCTCTCTGTATGTCATACTTCCTTTTGTGACTTAAATTGGTATGCAAGTTGGTTGTTAGCTTTGAGATTATCTCTATTGTCAAGCAACTTTGCTCCCACTTTGACAAATAAAAAAAAAATAAAAACAGAAACTTATTGAAAACTGACCTTCTATAGACATTTATGATCTGTACAATTAAATAGACCACTGCATTACGTGTATATGTAAAGTTTGCATATACAGTTTGAACATTGTGGTACACATTAAAAAGAAATCAATAGAACAGCATCATATCTTGGACTAGGAATTGTTAAAATGCACTCATTAATAAGGTATGTTCTGTATTTCTGATCTGTATTTCTGACTTATTGCTGCTTGGTTGCTTACTGAGCTAAATTGTTGCACCAAACCAAAAGTAAAAATTTCTTAAATTGAAGTTCATTTATTAGCTGAAACGCTGTAATCAATTTAATAGTTTTCATGTTTTTAATAGAACACAAAACCTGACTAATGGGAAGCAAGAAATTAAATTAATTTTCCCATGTTGTGTTCTTGATTACCAGCTTGTTGAAGAATTACTAACAGAGAACCAGAGCTCTTTCAAGAGTGACAGGTAAGTCTGAAATTATTTCTACCCTTTGTATTAAAGAGCAGTCTGGCCTTATGAACACAGACTATTTTTTCTATTCTGAAAATAATTATATAATAGATTATGTCCTAAAAATACTGTATTAGTGACACAACTAAATCTGATAAAGTTTTTGCACTACTTAAATTTCATTTACCCATCTACTAGTATTAATGTGCTTTGAGTACATGAGTATATAGAATATATGAATAAAAAAAAAGAAATATCACTGTTAAATAATTAATGCAGCTACATTTTAATAGCTCTGAAATCTTTTTAAAGGGTTTATTAATCTCACCGTAATTTATATATATAGCCTTTTTTTGTCCTGGTTTCCTGCAGAAGGTGGAAACGTTAATTTACACATAATTTGAGGCTTCTTTTTTATGGAGAAAGAAACTTTATTTAACTCATCCAGAAAAAAAACAACAAACAAAACAACTTCCACATCACATAAATAAAAGTTTCCCCTGCGTACAATTGTGCACTACCTCAAGAGGTGGTGAGACATCTTGAGCCACTTCTTTGTGGTTTTAAATAATATAGTATATATAGAGTATATAAACCTCCACAGGATTCAGAAGTGTAAGTATGTCAAATGTGGTAATCAAAGTAATGGTGTGGATTTTTATACAAAACACGCACACACATTATATTGATATAGATATATGCCCACAGTTTTTTTTTTATGATTTTCAGTCAGACCCCATTTGCAACTACAACAGCTCACATGTTTCTATGAAGTCTTTCTACAAGATTTTGGAGTGTATCTGTGCATAATTTTTCCTATTCATGCAACACGGTACCTATGTTCGATAAGGCTTATAATGGTACCTGGCTTATAATGTCCTTAGTGGTTCATCCCAAAAAGTTTGATGAGATTTAGGTCAGGGTTCTGTATGGGTCAGATATGTTTTTCCAAACCAAACCCACCCAACTGTGCTTTTGTGCATCGGGCCACAGTAATGCTGGAATAGGTTAAGAAATCACTGTTATTACAAACTGTTATCACAAATTTGGAAGCATATAATTGTTTAAACTGCATGGCTATTAAGAAGTACTGTAATACTTTTGCCCTTATAGTGGGAATGTGTTTCATAACTCTTTATCTGTGTCAGTGGTGCTGAGCATGAAGTCCATTTCTCAATGCTTTGTATTGTATGTTATGGGGTTTTCTGGGCACTGGGCTTTCATGTGGTGCTTTTGTTCATTTTAGGTTAAAGGAAGTGCACTTACATAGAGCTTTTATAAAGCTCAATTCTACATAATGACATTTGACACATTTGCAGCTGTTCAACTCACATATTTCCAACATGAATCTCCATTGTAAACGAGCCCTAATTAAATGAGGGAATATATTGTAAGTGTTAAGTTGTTTGTTTTGTAAATGTAGTTGAATAAAATGGCCTGGTTTCATTAAAATTTTTCCTAAATGTATTTCTTAGAGTTTAGGCTATGCAGGCCAATTAAGTTACACACCAAGGTTACCCAGCTATGGCTTTTTATGCTTTGAAAAGTGCTTTTCCCAAACTGTGTCAACAAAGTTAAAATAACATTACATTACATTTTTGTATTGTAAAGTAAACAGTAAACAGTTTTTCAGTATTCATGTTTAGGTATTTGATCTTCTATACCTGTTGCAATGGGATTAGGAGGTTTTAATTTATTATACATGTTTTTAAATATTAAAGCAAATGTGATTGATTAACCTCAAAACACATGGACCAGACCACAGTCCCATATATGTTGTTTAAAGCTAGTTACCACTAATCATAAATAATTACTTGTCATGTGGTGTGCTGCACAAATTATGACAATTTTTTCTGCTTTTTACATGTATACATTCATTCATTCATTATCTCCCGCTTTTATCCTCTATTAGGGTCGCGGTGGGGTTCCCCATGCCCATCCAGGGGAGAATATCTCGGGCGCTGGGCAGATAGATCCCGGACAGGGCGCCAATCCATCGCTGGGCACACACTCACTCACACAGACACACTCTATATGGGGCAATTTTGAGAATTCAATTGACTTGATCCATGTTTTTGGACTGTGGGAGGAAACCAGAGAACCCGGAGGAAACCCACGCAGACACGGGGAGAACATGGAAACTCCACCCAGATGGGGATTCGAACCGGGAATCCCTAGTGCTGAGAGGCGAACGTGCTAACCACTAAGCCACCGTGCCGCCTACATGTATACATTCAAATAAATTCATTACTTTATTCTTTACATCACTCTTCTGCACAAACATTTTTACTGAGCCTTATGGTCATATAGTCAAACTTGCTAAAATGACTTTTTCATGAAACAGTTCAGATTGCGGATAATCAGCGACTTAAAAATAAACACAATAGTTATCACAGGCAGTGACATTAAAAACAAAAAACAGGCCTTTTTTAGATTTATTATCTTATACTGATAATTGTCACTTTAATTGTCAATCAGCTTTACCTAGAGTATTTCTTTACTTCTGTAATTACAGTTTAACATAATCTTTCAACCAAGCATTTTACATGAAGGTAACCAGTTGGTTCAGAACATATTCACAGCAGTTGACTAAAAAAATGCAGTACAATGTAAATAATGTATTATTTTGTTTTTTAGCTCCCAGTGTGAGCAGAACACATTTTCTCAGTCTATAAATTCAAGACGAGGAAAAACAACATGGACAGGATCAACCCTTGCTTTGGAAGCTAAAGGAATTATTCACTCCGTTCAATCAATCATAGATGCAGACTGTAAGTGACCTGACAATTTAATGGAATTAAAAATACCCTACAAATACATTTATTTAATTAGCTGTGACAATGGCTTTGAAGGAATCTCAATGACTGTGTCTTTAGTTATTGTGTATGTGTTTGCTCTCTTGTGTAAATAATTGGACCTTAAACTAATTGTTAGCAATTTGAGAATCTGACTTTTAATGTCTGATTTACTCTAGTAATGTTTCAATTGTCTTTTATTGCCTGAAAATACAGGATTTTATTTGGGGGGGGGGGGGGTTAGATGTCACTGAATATTTGTATATTTACATATGCATAAATGGTCAGCGGTTTGTGAAGTGATTAAACAAGTTTCAGACACAGTACTGGTCTAATTTAGAAGGAATTACATGGTAATATTTTAATAATACCTCACTGTTCCTTTTAAACCACACCCTGAGCAAATAACATTAAGTAGTTGCATTATATTATAATTAACAGATTATTAACATTCCTCTCATTAGTAGAATGCTGTGCTGTACCTAATATTGTTTACCTGCTTCTTTACTAAAGATATTTTTCTCATAATTACAAACCTCTGGGGAAAAACTACACTAAAAAGTCACATAATTCTTATAGATCCTTTAATTTCTTTATGGGTTCATATACCTAGAAGGTTTAAATAATTGAATATATAACATATAAAAGAATACTGTAGATATTATGGATAATGCTGAGTATTTAACTTTTACAAAGCTTTAGCCAAACAATCATTCGTCAAGCTGTTTTTTTTTAATCATGCCAATAAGACTTATTACAACTGATTAAAACTTATAAGTAACAATTCTTTTAATCTGATTTTGGTGAGATGTGTGAAAGGAATTAGGTCAACTCATAAGAAAGCATAATCAAGGTGCATTTCCTGGTAACCACTGGGTTTGATTTGCCTCTGTACTGCAGTTGTTGCCTAGATACAAAGCTTTGAGAAGGAAATTGTCTGTTGGGTTCTTTAAAACCATTGAACGTCACACGTTATTCTTCATCCAAACAAATAAAACAAAGTTTTAAATTGATGTTGGTTATAACAGCAAACTAAACCAAATTATGTCAAATTGGAATAAAAGATCTTCATTTTAAGAACTTATACACTCATTAAAATAATGAAATCAAATGAGCTAATTTAAGTTTGCAATGTCATTTTACAAAAATTGAAAAGTAAAACAAAATACATATTTATACATAACCTTACATTCATAAAAAAATTAAACAACAATAAGGCTTTTGTATATCTTTTTAATTTATTGCATATGACCAGTATTTCACACATTACTATAATACTGTTGAGCTAAATATGTTTTCTATTTATAGTTAGCAATGTACTTTCATCTGTGTAAACCTGCTGGGTTACCTTTGTCACAGCTGCCCAACCCTGGTGTAACTAATGCCAATAATCTATTATTTGGCTTCCTTCTACATCAAGGATGTTAACTGGTAATTATCCTTGAGGAGAATTAGAGCATATGATTTATTGACACAGACCTGGATATTTTCAGGACTAAAGGTAATGGATAAAGAAAATTTCACATAAAAATCACATTATCACATATAAATCCATTTGGCAAATTACAATATGAAATTTAGTTTATATTTATAACAAACATTTGCTTATATTTTAATATATACTATATATGTTGTATACTGTTTTTGTTGTTATTACTTTTCTAATAAATACAATTACATTTAAATTAATATGTATTTATCAATTAAAATAAGGATGTAAATGTAATGTACTTAATTTTAGCTAAATATACAGAATAGTTATTATCTATAATATCTGAGTATTTATAATTTAAGTTTCAGGTAGAATTGAAAAAAATATTAAAAGGTGGAGAAAGTGGGAGATGTGTGAGGCCACTGATATTAAGGTGCAACTAGATGACAGAAAAAGGAGAAGATGCATGTATGGCATAACAAGAATAAACTTTTTCTGACATTACTTTCTGCTACCTGGAGAGTTGCAGGAGATGCAGCAGGGTGAGGACCAAAACATCTTTCTCACCTTGGGGGACACACTCTGAAATGAGGAGCTGATTTAAATGGCGTCTAGGGAATTTATGAATGAGATTGGGGACCCAACATCGATTTTCTGGACTAAACACCTCCCACCTTGTCTACCAACTAATGGAGACAACCCACATGAAATACGGAGTTTAATAAGAGGTTATAAAGTAACTGATGTATCCAAAAGAAGAAA
This sequence comes from Corydoras sp. C115, assembly GCA_019802505.1. Classification (NCBI taxonomy): domain Eukaryota; kingdom Metazoa; phylum Chordata; class Actinopteri; order Siluriformes; family Callichthyidae; genus Corydoras; species Corydoras sp. C115. The sequence goes on from JAFMOC010000004.1 coordinate 4,923,699, forward strand.
AGAAATATCAGTCTGTAGAAGAAAGGCAAGTGGAGTAAGTAGATCAGAAAGACTTTAATGTTAAGCCTTTAAGAGAAAGACTTTAATGTTAAAAAGTGAAATAAAGGACTAGAAACTTAAAGTTCTTAACCTTATTAATTTGTTAAATTGGTTTACATTAACAGGCGGCATGCTGGCTTAGTGGTTAGCACGTTCGCCTCTCAGCGCTAGGGATTCCCGGTTCGAATCCCTATCTGGGTGGAGTTTCCATGTTCTCGCCGTGTCCGTGTGGGTTTCCTCTGGGTTCTCCGGTTTCCTCCCACAGTGCAAAAACATGGATCAAACCAATTGAGTTCTCCAAATTGCCCCAGCGATAGATTGGAGCCCTGTCCTGGGTGTGTCTGCACAGCGCCCGAAACATTAATAGAAGATAAAGTGGAAGATAATGGATGGATGGATGGTTTACATTTACATTATATTTAGTCAGTTAACATAAGCTTTTATTCAAAGTGATTTACAAATGAGAGTCATTTTTTCAAGTGCTTTTGGAAGAGATATGTTTGTTTCATAAAAATGCTGAATGTTTTAGCTTCACGGGCATACTAGAGATCATTCCAACATTTAGCAGTGGTGAACGATATTGAATTAGCACTGAATTAACTGAGAATGTGAGACAGCAGTTTGCACATTTTCTGATGGCAGCTCTGGGTGAATGACTATATATATGTAATATTTTGGAAAGTGAGTAGGAGTAGGGGCATAAAACCAATCTGGTTTGTTGATTCATGTGCTCTATTCATCCATACTACTGCGCTCAGGCATGCTTTTTATAATCAAACACTCACCTCCGGAGCATCAGTGGGTTCTATATCCTTTCACAGAACTAACTAAAAAGATGGTACAAAAAGACCTTTTCCCGGACAGGAAATTGAGGTTTAACTGTACCTTCAACACGATCTGTGAGAATTGAATTTTAAAGGAAACACTGATGCTAGTTGTCCAAGTTTGTTAGTGTGAACTTTATGCCTGGAAATTCTTAACCCCTGCACCATAGTTGCACTCGCCTGGGGTAAATCTGTAGGGAAACAATTAAGCAAAGCTGAGATAGAGAGTGTATTCTCAGAAATACACTCTGAGCTTAAACGGTGTAGAGATGAACAGGAGATAATTTCATAGTGCAGCACTGTTTAAATGATGGGTCCTGGGTAAATTTGATCAGGTGACCAATGCTGGGGAGGTGTTTCATAAAAGAGTGACATGCGCAGTGACATATAAAGCATCTCTGTCTCTGACTGCTAAGGCAAAAACTTGTGCTCCTGTGATGATACATAGCAGTCACCTATGAACATTGAATCTTTGTGGGGTTTAGTAGAGAATAAGGGAATATACACATAGGGGTGAAAGTTGGATATTAGTAACTCTATGGTGACTTTGCACTGTACATTTTAGCAATTCTTTTAAAAAGTTTAAATGCTGTTTAATGGACTAAGAAGAGAAAACTAATAGGTAGCTAGAGAACTGTTGTGGTACAGAAGATAGATGGGATCTGAATTTGATGAATGGTGTATAAATAGAGAAGAGCCTGGCAGTGTGAGCAGAAAAACGTGTCTCACACGCTGGGCTGCATGTGACCCCTTGGTCATTTTGCCTCAGCAGGCTGTTTTTTTGTTGCACGTGGAGTATCTTCTTGTCTTCACCTGCTGAAATTCATGGCAAAAATGGGCAATCTTAACTTGGCATGCACACTTTACTTTTATATGTGAGAAGCTGCAGAAAAGACTCTAAGCATAAACGTGTAAGATAATTAATTAGAATTAAAATTGTTAAATTTTTGGTTTAGTTGGTGTCATCAATGATAATTTTTAAGAAACCAATAATTGTTTTTACATATGATAAAAAAACAGTTTTACTTATACTTTAAATAGCACATAGCACTAAATTGGATTTGGTATAAAAATCGAAATTATAATGTTTCAGTAACAAATATGCATATTTTGTTAAAAATCTTAAATTTAAGACTTGAAATGTCATTCTTAAACCAATAAACCTAAATATGTCTTCTCTTAGGCTTACCTTATGGATGGGATGAAGCATATACTGCTGATGGCGTCAAATATTATGTGAAGTAAGTTGTTGTAAACAGTAAATGACAAAAGTTTCTTTTGTATTTGTATATGTAACTGACATTTTGGTGGTATTTAAAAAAATACTGTACCAGATAGAATAATGCTGTAAAGTTTTTTGTTTGTACATTTTCCGTACTGCAAGACAAATATTCTACCTTTAAATTACACTAATGTGTCACTAAGTGACAACTGAATATGACTTTTTATTTGTTTAAAATTGTTAAAGGAAATGTGCAATTATATAAGGAAATATTGAAAAAAAATCCCTTACACAAGTTCATTCATTCATTCATTATCTTCCGCTTTATCCTCAATTAGGGTCGCGGTGGGGTTCCCCATGCCCATCCAGGGGAGAACGTCTCGGGCGCCGGGCAGACACACCCAGAACAGGGCGCCAACCTATCGCTGGGCACACACTCACTCACACAAACACACTCTATATGGGGCAATTTGGAGAACTCAATTGACTTGACCATGTTTTTGGACTGTGGGAGGAAACTGGAGAACCCGGAGGAAACCCACACGGACACGGGGAGAACATGGAAACTCCACCCAGATGGGAATTCGAACTGGGAATCCCTAGTGCTGAGAGGCGAACGTGCTAACCACTAAGCCACCATGCCGCCCCTTACACAAGTTGCATTAAATAATATGCTGTAGTGTTACTTGCCAGAGCGGATAAATGTAAACTATAAAAGCAGTGTGTTTACCCTGCATTGCTCTGCTGACCCAGTCAGGGTGGTTCCATCAATGATGCCCAATAAGTGTTAGAATGGGGTCCAACATCTTAAGATTCTCAACCTTAAAAATAAATGGGCTGGACATAGAATAAACGAATGAAAGAACATTGGATTAGATAACAGCCTAATTGTATGTCAAAAGCTTTTTTCCATTGCTTTTTTTCCCAACCAATTTTGGATTTATAACATTAATAAAATGCCTTTATTGTATTTTTCCCAACTTGTTATATTGGGGTCTTTGCTGTTATGTGGTGACCTGGATCAGAGCAGGGTCAAGAGCATCGTAGAAAATTGGTGGACCAGATATTCAGCAGTTATTCATAACCAATGTATACAGAGTACTGATCACATTTAAAACTTCAGTGCCACAAACTTCATAAGCTTTTGCCATTGGTATTATTTATATATCTGAATTTACTGGATAACTTATTCTGTACTTGTTGCTGTTCAATGTATAGTCCCCATTTAAATTTAAATAATTTGATGTATTTTATTTCCCCAGTCATCTTACTCAGACAACATCATGGATCCATCCTGTGATGAACTCTTTCGGTTTGTTAGAACCAGAGGCCAATGAACAAACCTATAATTCACCAGAGTCCAAAGACTAGTCTCAGTGCCAGGGTCTGGCTTTATCCTGGCACTGTGGTTTGAAAACAAAATTAAATAATGCATTGACTATTACATTGTCAGTACACCATCTTTTCAACAGTCTTTATAAAGATCTTATTTTTAAGCAAAGGTAAACAAAGGATAATAACTGTTTGCTAAACAAAAATATAATCTGACTCAAAACAAAACTCAATAATCAGGCTGAAATATCATTTGATTGCAGTGGTGATCAGTGTTGCTAAAAATAATTAATTTCATAAAAATCTATTTGGCTTTTTTCAAGTGCCATGTGATTTAGGTTTGATGACGCATGAGGGAAATTCCATGGAAAATATGTTTGCTTTTTGTTACTTTAAAAAGGTTTGATAAACACACTATTATAACTTTTTTGTTGGCCATAGATATTTGGTCCAATTAGATATTTTTCATTGTTTACTTATTATTATTAAAATTATTTATTTGCTTGTATGCCTTACATATTGAAATACACTTTTTTCGTTCTCTCAAAACTGGTCATAAAAATTGTCCACAGATGTTAATGTTAATTAGGGTTTCCTTGATGTCAGGTTCACATGCACCTTAAAGGATTTTCACATTGGGCCCTATGTTATGTCTACAGTTTAACTCATGCAAGATTTTAAAGGAAGATTATGCCATTAGCTAACCTACTCCATTTTAACACATGGCCTTCTGTGTAGAAAAAACTTTTTGTTATCAGACTTTTATACACATTGCAATCAGCACACTATTTTGATGTTATTTTTTTTTACTTATTTATAAATTTGGCATGACTTTTTTATTTATAAATTTACAAATTACTGTTGCACTAGTGGACTGATATGAGTTGGGAAACTGCCTCTAAATGAAGAAACAGGATGGAAAGCCTGAATGTTAAAAGCCATTTTATTAATTTTTTAACAGGTCTTAAAAAGATAAGATTTGTTTGTCTTTAGGAAAATTTTTAATATTGTCAGGCACATAAACAAGTTAGTAAGTATGGCAAAAAAGTGAGATATTTCAAACGCTAATGCTTACAAACATGTTAAACCCAGAATTAACAGAAAACAGGGCTCAAGTTAAAACATACAAATAATAAAATTTTTATATTACCTTTTTTAACTTACCACTGATTACTGACTCGTTTATTACTGCATGCAATTTGTTTCCTTTTTTATAGGATCCCCACTGATTTTATTTGGTAAGCGGTAGACTTTTATGTACATTACAGTGACCCTACAGTTTGAGCATGTGCCTCAAAATAATTGCTGTTTAAATTCTTAAATAGTGTACTATAAATGCTTGCAACCTTATAAGTAATGTTAAAAGTCAATTTAATATAAGTATATGAAGCATTCTACAATTACGTGAGTTCCTGATTATAAGATTTCATTGATTTAACACTGATTTTTTTTTATTAGCTTTTCTTCTACATGATAGTGATTCGAAATTCTGACCTAGCCAGCTACGGAAGTTGAAATGATTGGTTATTTAAATTACCCATATGACAATGCTGTGCCTATGCATGACATAATATCATTTTATACATTATATGAAAGTTATTTTCTTTAGCTTAGCTTGATATTAGACAGTGGGTAACCTTATTTTAAAAGAAAGACCAATTTCACATGCATTCAGTAGCTACATTCACACAACTTCCAACCGTATACTACATATTACATTATAGTGTATACACTCAAACCAAGTATTTTATAGCCTCATTCATAACAACATTCCTAAATTTCTCAAAAGTGTTCCTAAAGTGTTTATGGTCTAAAAATCATTTGTAAATTACAAAAAATTTAATTGTTTCTCGTCAACTAAGAACTGCTTTGACCTTGTTTAGACATCTGGGGAATAGTAATTATTTGGGAAGTACAAAAATGAGAATAAATCATGAAATCATGATTAAATGGTATATTCACACTATTTCTGTCTGCACTGAGAATTAGTGGTGGTTATGTAATAAGATATTAAACTATTATAATGAGAATTGATGAAGGAAGTCATTCCTACACAAAGAATGTCCAATGATCATGAGACAAGTAATTAAGACTCAGATGCAGTTTTCCATGACTAAATCACTTGTATGATAACGCTACGTCAAGCGCCATTTAAATGGAAGCTGTGAAGCTGAAAGACCTGTTAGTGAATGAAACTGAGCAAGCTGATGCATGTTCACTCTGAAAACAATCACTTACTAATCATGTCACGCCAAAGTCGTACTGATGAGTAATTTAACTATTTGTTTTGGATTAATATGTATGACCAGTTACCTGTGTATAAAATTTATTTACCATCAATCAATCACAAATCAAATCAAAAAAGTCAAATACATACTGAAAAAAATAAAAACACTTCTTTTAATTAGTTAATGAATATGGGTTACGGTCGTTTGGTGGTTTCTTGTATGTTATACAGAAAATCTATGCTGTCACTGTTGGCCCTTTGTGACCTTTAACACTTAACTATTACCGATAATGTACATTGTTCTGCTGCAAGGCAATGTTAATACACACCACATTTAGTTTAGGTAACAATATACAGTATCTTTAACACAACTTTCATGATCATATTATGTTTCATTTCTGTAGATATGTTTATAAACTGTTAAATGGAACATCTTACACACTATTCAGTATTATAGTATATTTTAGTTACATTTATGTTTTATTACTGTGCAGTCTGAAATTCATTTATTCAGTCATTGTAAACCACTGTTAAGTCCATAACTGTTATGAGGCATAAAACATACTAACATCTGTAGTATACTACCGTATATATGTTTAAACCTTAAGCCTTACGTACAAGAAAAAGAAATATAAAAATACATACATGTCCAGCAGGTATGCTTTTCTATGTGTATGTGTATGTTAAGACTTATTGTTAAAAAGTGCATCTATATACATAAATTATACTTAAATGTAGATTGCTAATGAAATATTGTCTCTAATCTGTATGCATATTTTAATTTTGTTGTGTTAATAAAGTTCAACCGAATATTTATTTTCATTTTACTTATTCGGAGTGGTTTGGTTCTTCCTGTATTCTGCCTATTTCGATTTGACTTAGTATGTACTGAACAACTCAACACAAGAGACTAAATGCCCAAGGCCATACGTATTGATTTTTTCACCCAGGCCTGTGTTAAATATATCTATTTCCAGTATCACACAAATAACACATATGCTTGCTCAACCATTGCTCTCACAGAAAATGCAAATGGCCTTCCCACAAAACAAACGGCACCATTAACCACTAAACAGCTATTTCTTTTTGACATTTGTATTTTTTCACACTGCATTTTCTTTGCTGTGCTAAAGCAATGTATTTGTTAATGTTAAATGTGTAAACTTAACATACATTTGGAGGTCAATGGTTTCACATCACAAATACTCTATTTAATATAAAGTATAAGGATCTTTGTTTGGTGGACTAGCAAACCTGGCAGCAAAACCCAGTTTTCAAAGTCCAAGTTATGCACAGTACTAAGACATATAGATGAAACAAGAAGTTTACGTGCCCTGTATATAGACTGTCAGATATGAAATCAGACTAAACAGCCAGGATGATGAGAGAGGGTTTGTTTGGGAATTATTCATTTTTACAAAGTCACACATTTAATTACACCAAGATTACTATGCAATTAAACAATTTGAAATTTTTTGTCTGTCTATGTCTATATATTGTATTTATATTTATGATTTGTTTTTGACACAGAGATGTGAGTATGTTATGCTGTACCGGAAGCAAATTCCACCAACTTGTTGTGTGGTCATTAATTAATAAATTACAATTACAATTACAAAAAGTCCAAAATGATGAGGATGTCATGGCTGTGAAAGCTGTTGGTAGTTAACTGGCAACATTCATGTGAATCGGAGGCACACCTGCGAATGTATTTTATACGGACAGTTTCCTGATGCGACATTATGGGGAAGTAAAATGAAATTGAAATCAGGTGTTCACCTCTTCAAACAATTATACATGACTATAAAACATGGAAATGCCCAGCTATCATACCACTCAGGAAGATGTTTTGAGATGGGTTTTGGTGCAAAATGTGCATATCAACCTCGAAACATAAGCAAACGACTCTGAGAAGATGCTGTCTGAAGCTGGTAGGAGAGTCATTATCCACAGTGAAATGATTCATGTGGGCCATTAAGCAAAGAAAAAGCCAGATTTCAAATACGAAATAATAAAGCCAGTCAAAGAAAATATTTATATCCATTACTTTGCCTAATTTGTTAACATGTGTAATACTAGGGGGGAAAAAAGTCTAAAGAATGATTGTACGCACATGTTGCACCATGAGTCTGATCTTTTCAATAACATTACGCCTCGTGACCTACTTTCCAGTGTATTGCTTTAGCCCTCCGTTGCTAGGTGATGTACAGTCATTTTAACATAGAAACGAGTGTCAGATCTGTTCGTTACTTTGTCTGAGAGATAATCACACAGAAGTCTTTATTACAGTGCAACCTAGACCGCTGTAGCGACAAAAACACCGGCGCGGCGGCGGACGCGTGAGTTTCAACGTGACTGTGAAGCGGCCGGCGCGCGGGCGCACTCCACCTAATTGGACAAAAGTAGGTCAAGCCGCTTCTGTCACGTGACCTGGCGCGCCTGCCTCTGTGCATGGTGCCTGCGATCCGCGCTTTCTCTTCCACTAAACGCTCGAAAAGATTAATATAGAAAACTAACAGCCACAAAACAGCTTACAAAACTTTAACACGTTGTTAGAACAAATCAGACTTCAACATCACTACAACACAACACACATATTTAAAAAAATGTAAATCATATATATATAAATATATATGTGCTTGTTCCATGTTTTTGGACTGTGGGAGGAAACCGGAGAACCCGGAGGAAACCCACGTGGACACGGGGAGAACAAAATCCACCCAGATGGGGATTCGAACTGGGAATCCCTAGTGCTGAGAGGCAAACGTGCTAACCACTATTTATATATATATATATATATATATATATATATATATATATATATATATATATATATATATATATATATATATATATATATATATATATATATATATATATATATATATATATATATATACATATACATCCATCCATTATTTTACACTTTATCCTCTATTAGGGTCGCGGGATGGTTTCCCATGCCCATTGAGAGGAGAAGGTTTCGGGTGCTGGGCAGATACACCCAGGACAGGGCGCCAATCTATCGCTGGGCACACACTCAATCACTCACACAGACACACTCTATATGGGGCAATTTAGAGAATTTAATTGTTTTTGGACTGTGGGAGGAAACTGGAGAACCCAGAGGAAACCCACGCGGACACAGAGAGAACATGGAAACTCCACCCAGATTGGGATTCGAACCAGGAATCCCTAGTGCTGAGAGGCAAATGAGAACATTACAAGGCATAAGTTATGAAGAAAACCAACTATACTGTAAAATCATCAAACCTGATTGTTATTTGATGCTCCCTACCCCCCCCCCCCCCATTTTTCTTTGGTTCTTCTTCAGTAGTTTCTTAAAACTGCTTAGTGATTTTGCCTTACGGACAGAGTTGGGAAGATGGTTCCACCATTTGAATGCCACGGAGTGAGAATTAGCTTCTCTGTGATGTGGAATCATCAGGCGGCAATCATCACTGGAGCGAAGTGAACTAGTGGGAGTGTATTTTGAAAAGATAGAGTTAAGGTGGCTTAGTGGTTAGCACGTTTGCCTCTCAGCACTAGGTATTCCCGGTTCGAATCCCAATCTGGGTGGAGATTCCATGTTCTTCCTGTGTCTGCGTGGGTTTCCTCCGGGTTCTCCAGTTTCCTCCCATAGTCCAAAAACATGGATCCAGGTCAAATGAATTCTCTAAATTGCCCCATATTGAGTATGTCCGTGTGAGTGAGTGTGTGCCCAGCGATAGATTGGCGCCCTGTCCTGGGTGTATCTGCCCAGCGCCCGAAACGTTCTCTCCTGGATGGGCATGGGGAACCCCCCCGCGACCCTAATAGAGGATAAAGCGGAAGATAATGGATAATTGAATGAAAAAAGAGTTAAGGTAAGAGGGGGAAGATCCAGAAATGGTCCTGTAGTCCAGAGTCGGTGACTTGTACTGAATGCAAGCAGCTACAGGGAGCCAATAAATATATATTATTATATAGCCATTTTATATAATTTTATATAATTTTAAATTAATTAATTAATTTCCCCATGGGGTGGCACGGTGGCTTAGTGGTTAGCACGTTCGCCTCTCAGCACTAGGTATTCCCGGTTCGAATCCTCATCTGGGTGGAGTTTCCATGTTCTCCCCGTGTCTGCGTGGGTTTCCTCCGGGTTCTCCGGTTTCCTCCCACAGTCCAAAAACATGGATCAAGTCAATTGAATTCTCAAAAATTGCCCCAAATAGAGTGTGTTTGTGTGAGTGAGTGTGTGCCCAGCGATGGATTGGCACCCTGTCCTGGGTGTATCTGCCCAACGCCCGAAACATTCTCCCCTGGATGGGCATGGGGACCCCCCGACCCTAGTAAAGGATAAAGCGGAAGATAATGGATGGATAGAGTGTGTGTGTGTGTTTGTGTGAGTAAGTGTGTGATAGATTGGCGCCCTGTCCTGGGTGTATCTGTATCTGCCCGAAACGTTCTCCCCTGGATGGGCATGGGGAACCCCCCCGACCCTAGTAAAGGATAAAGCGGAAGATAATGGATGGATAGTGTGTGTGTTTGTGTGAGTGAGTGTGTGATAGATTGGCACCCTGTCCTGGGTGTATCTGCCCAGCGCCCGAAACGTTCTCCCCTGGATGCCCCCCCCCCCCCCGACCCTAGTAAAGGATAAAGCGGAAGATAATGGATGTATAGAGTGTGTGTGTGTGTTTGTGTGAGTGAGTGTGTGATAGATTGGCGCCCTGTCCTGGGTGTATCTGTATCCGCCCGAAACGTTCTCCCCTGGATGAGCATGGGGAACCCCCCCCCCAACCCTAGTAAAGGATAAAGCGGAAGATAATGGATGGATAGAGTGTGTGTGTGTTTGTGTGAGTGAGTGTGTGCCCAGTGATAGATTGGCACCCTGTCCTGGGTGTATCTGCCCAATGCCCGAAACATTCTCCCCTGGATGCCCCCCCCCCCACGACCCTAGTAAAGGATAAAGCGGAAGATAATGGATGGATAGAGTGTGTGTGTGAGTGAGTGTGTGATAGATTGGCGCCCTGTCCTGGGTGTATCTGTATCCGCCCGAAACGTTCTCCCCTGGATGGGCATGGGGAACCCCCCCGACCCTAGTAAAGGATAAAGCGGAAGATAATGGATGGATAGAGTGTGCGTGTGTGTGTCTGTGTGAGTGAGTGTGTGCCCAGTGATGGATTGGCGCCCTGTCCTGGGTGTATCTGCCCAACGCCCGAAACATTCTCCCCTGGATGGGCATGGGGAACCCCCCGACCCTAGTAAAGGATAAAGCGGAAGATAATTGATGGATAGTGTGTGTGTCTGTGTGAGTGAGTGTGTGATAGATTGGCGCCCTGTCCTGGGTGTATCTGCCCAACGCCCGAAACATTCTCCCCTGGATGGGCATGGGGAACCCCCCCCCCAACCCTAGTAAAGGATAAAGCGGAAGATAATGGATGGATAGAGTATGTGTGTGTTTGTGTGAGTGAGTGTGTGCCAAGTGACAGATTGGCACCCTGTCCTGGGTGTATCTGCCCAACGCCCGAAACATTCTCCCCTGGATGCCCCCCCCCCACGCGGAAGATAATGGATGGATAGAGTGTGTGTGTGTTTGTGTGAGTGAGTGTGTGATAGATTGGCGCCCTGTCCTGGGTGTATCTGTATCCGCCCGAAACGTTCTCCCCTGGATGGGCATGGGGAACCCCCTCCCCCGACCCTAGTAAAGGATAAAGCGGAAGATAATGGATGGATAGAGTGTGTGTTTGTTTGTGTGAGTGAGTGTGTGATAGATTGGCGCCCTGTCCTGGGTGTATCTGCCCAGCGCCCGAAACGTTCTCCCCTGGATGCCCCCCCCCCCCCCCCGCCACGACCCTAGTGGAGCAAAAAGCGTAAGATAATGGATGGATGGCTTTTTTTGTTTACCTGTTGCAATGACTATATGTATACTGCTCCATCGCTCTCTGTTTTATCTGTGCTTTTTTTCTGGTATGCTACTGAAAACATATATAACCTTTTCCCGAATGATTTCTTGGTTCGATATAGAGCTTGATGTTTGGAACATACAGGGAAGAAGTGGAAATAATCGATAGTTGGCGCTTCGAAGCAGCCTAAACCTGGGGCCGGCCTCCTGAGGTTTGACGTCACGCTGCTGGGTGTTCGCACATGGAAGTGATCAGCGGGCTGCAGTCCGCAGCGAAGCGCCGACGAGCTGCTCACTGATCTCTGAACGACGCGAGCTGCCCGCCCGACTGACTGCAGGTGCTCACTGAACACTGCGGGCTGCGGGTTCTGCAAACTCATCAGCCAGCAGTCCCCGCTTTAGTTCCAACCGACAGATCTGCTGCAGACAGACAGACAGACAGACAGACAGAGCGGCATGGCCAGACCGCTTGCGATGAATCCAACTTTTCTACCTCCGGCGCACGGAGTGCTCAAATCTCTCCTGGAATATCCAATGAAACTTCCCTTTCACCACGAAGAAGGTAACAGCTTTTTAACTTATATGTTTTTTTTAAAATCATTTAACCCTTGCTTTTTTAATTGTTGTACTGCCATTTGCATATGAGTTAGTATTTTTTGGCTTAACTTGTTATATATATGTTTTTTTTTATCATTTAAACCTTTCTTATTAATTGTTGTTGTATTTATCATTTGCATATCAGTTAGTTTTTTTTTACACATATATATGTGTTTTTAAAAATTATTTAACCCTTGCTTTGTGAATTGTTGTGTTTACCATTTGCATATCAGTTAGTTTTTTTTTTACACATATATGTGTTTTTAAAAATTATTTAACCCTTTGCTTTGTGAATTGTTGTGTTTACCATTTGCATATCAGTTAGTTTTTTACACGTATATATGTGTTTTTAAAAATCATGTAACCCTTGCTTTGTTAATTGTTGTGTTTACCATTTGCATATCAGTTAGCTTTTTTTTACCTTAACTTAAAAAACTTAAAACTTAAAAGGGCGGGGGGGCATCAAATAACAATCAGCTTTGATGAATTTACAGTGTAGTTGGTTTTCTGCATAACTTCTGACTTGTAATGTTCTCATTTGTAAGTCACTTTGGATAAAAGTGTCTGCTAAATTACTAAATGTAAAAAAAAAAAAAAAAAAATATATATATATATATATATATATATATCTATATCATTTAAGGCTTTCCTATTAATTGTTGTTGTATTTACTATTTGCATATCAGTTATTTTTTATCTTCCCCATTTTTTTTATCTTCCACTTATTATATATATATATATATATATATATATATATATATATATATATATATATATATATATATATATATGTGAGTGTGTGTGTGTGTGTGTGTGTGTGTGTGTTTTAAATCATTGAAACCTTGCTTTTTAAATGTTGTATTTACCATTTGCATATCAGTTAGCTTTCTTTTTTAATCTTAACTTATATATATATATTTTGTTTATCATTTAACCCTTGCTAATTGTTGTTGTATTTAACATTTGCATATCAGTTAGCTTTTTCTTTTATATCTTAACTTATGTGTTTTTTTTTATCATTAAACCCTTGCGTTTTAATTGTTGTTGTATTTACCATTTGCATTTCAGTTATGCAAATGGAGGCAGTTAATAGTTAAAATAATTTAGGCAAAGTGAAATAACATCACCCAGTCCACATAAATCAACAACCAAAGTCTGTGTTGCATTCAATATTCTTTCCTAGATACAGTAAATCACATATGAGCCCATATTTACATATTTATTTAATGTAGGACTATGAGCACTGTGTTCTATCCTTATTCTCATATATTTCCAGTGTATGACAAGGAGAAGAAGTTGGAGGAGGACAAAAATGTGCCACAGTCAGCCTTCCTGGGTCCAGTGCTCTGGGATAAGACGTTGTCTTATGATGGCGATCATTTCCAGTTGGAGTACATGGACCTTGAAGAGTTCCTGTCAGAAAATGGCATCCCGTCCAGTCCACCACAGCACGAGCAAACCCACTGTCCTCGAGCACAACAGCAGACCCCAGTGTCCGTCATGGACCTCAGCAACAGAGTCAATACAGCACTCCACTCACCCATGATCCCTCAGTCCTGTCTGCAGAGCCCCACACGACCAGGTAAAAGCACTTTAACACAACTTGGACAAAATCAAAACAAGACACATTAGTATCTACCTGTAAAACTGTCTAATAGGTGCTGATGTGTCTGATACTTAGGTGAGTGATTTAGTAATTGGACTTAGATGGATACCCAGAGATAGGGTTTAATATAGCATCAAAAAAGGACCTGATCAGACCTTAGTTTCTCATTTGTTCAGGTAGATATGCAGATTTGCATATTGAACACTTGCACAGGCAACATGTCTGAACAGGAACAGTAATAAAAAAAACTGATATGTAAATAAAGTGAACCAAGTTCTTCATTTAAAAATGTCATTCTTATGAACACCAGTTTAGTAGGTGACCGTTGAAGAGTCTTCATAAAAATCTACACGGTCCATGTGTTCCAAAATCTAAAAGGTCCATGTCAAGCGGTACATCAAATTTATGTTTTCTAATTGGATTCAAGAAAACAAAACATGCAATAACAATTTTTTTATCTCATTCAACACCGCCAAATTTCTAAAGCATACAATCTATGTTTCATGCAGTGTTATTGGTAAAAACAATAGACATAATGGCAGTGTGAGCATCTGGAAAAATGTTGCTCACTGTGTTTAAAAAAAGGAGCGGCCAAGTGTCTTCAAACGTGACACCTTCATGTGTACTTCCATGTGCCTTAGTGTAACAACAGGAGTCCAAGTCTTGACTGTTGTTTAAAAGTTAAATAAGCTCCAGATGTTGTTGGTTCAAATATTCCCCACCAACCTTTTGGTCCCTTCATATACAGTCTAAGCTGCCTGACCATTAACATTCTAGTGTTAAATACACAAGGGTTCAATCCAGATAACATTATAAATGCCATATTGTAAAAATACACTATGCAGATAAGGGTATAACAAAGGCTGTCACATGAAATTAAGATATATGTAGTTATAGTACATTTTATTGTGTACATTATGTTAAAGGTGGGCATTGATGATTGAGATACATCAAAATTCATAAAGTCTGTTAAAATAGATGTATACAGAATACAGACTTTAAAGGCTTTTCATTTATACATGCACACATAATTTAAACATTTACAGTAATATTAAGAACATTTTTTAGCTTTGTACAAAGCAGATGAACTACTTTTTACTTCCAGCATAACTTGTTTTACCACCATCACAACCACTGAGGCTGGATAAGGAACCAGTCTTGATAGTGATAATTTGTTCACTGATGACAATATTTGACATTTTGCTTTGCTTCCTGCTTTTTTACTAAATATTTTGTGTAAAGTGGCAAGTGAACATAATTTACTACCATTAATAACAATGATAATGCAGTGACAGGCATATAAAAGTTGCCTTCCTGGTATAAAAATGAGAGTGAAAAGTGTTTTCCTGGATATCCCGTAGGTTTTTAAAAGCTCAACAACTCATGGTAATGAATTCATCAGTCAAAATGATTTCTCACCCCTGAACCACTCTTGCAGAATATGAGTGCATTGAAACTGACCAACTGAGGCAACTTCAAATAAGGAAAGAGTGCAATCGGTGACTTATTTTGGCAGGCAGTGCTTATCGGCTAGATTTACTTGTGCTTGTGGCTAAATGTGGGTTTTATGTTGATATCCATCTTTCCACTCAGAGTTTACACTGGTGGTTTTAACCGAAATATTTCATGCAATAGTGTAAACAGAATTCTGATTCTAAGTGACTACATGTATCAAAATAATAAAATGGAGGAGCACAGCTGCAGCATTCACATTCTAGAAGCAACACTGATCAGTCCATTATCACACTATTTCTCTAAGTGACTGTATTAACAGTACAAGATGCTTTGAAGGGATGAACTGACAGCTTATCAGATGCTCATGAATAGGGTATCTAGGCAAACCAGGCTGGACGTGGAGCTTTTGCCGTTTTTGCAGCTATTACTGGCTCTCTTTTGCTGAAAGATGTGTGGGAGTGGGTAAAGAGCCAGCAGTAAAAAAAAATCATGAATTCTGGTCTAATTACAGAAACGTGCATGCTTATCCAGCAGTTATCCAAATATTATAGGAAGATTTGATTACTGTGTTCATGCAGGTGTTAAAATGTGTAATTTCTGCTTTAACTGCAAAATAGGAGCGTATTAATATTATGTGACGTTAACATCATATACATGAAACATAAAAAGACGTTTTAAAAATATACTACAGAATATCAGATTGTGTTGGATTCTTAAAAGAATAGATGGACTATTTTGTAAAGTAAACGTGAGACAATGGAAAAATTAAACTAAGTTTACATTAAATGTCTGGAATAAATTTTTGCGAATGCCACAAAAATATTACTACATAAAAGCGTAACAGTTCACTTGAAGATCCCTATAAATTTAGTTATTGGTGGATATTAAAAACATATAAACATGTTGCCTTGCAAATGTTTTACTAATAAGACATGGAATATAAAGTTATAAAGAAACAACAAGTGATACAATATGTGAATGTTTAATGGAACAGAAATGCTTTCATAAGCTTAGCAGTGTTTCTAATTCTAAGTCAGTTTGTGAAAGTGAAGAACTGGAAAAATTCACATAAATAGTCATAAATAATGAGAAGTTTGATCCTTTCAGCTTTATTAAATTCATCACAGAACAAAGTACAGTATGTGATTTGTCTTTACTTTAGATGCTAATGCGATGAGTGTCCTTAGTTACTTTTTGCTTATGGATCCTTAACAGAGGAAATAAAAGGACTGTGACTCTCACTATCCAGTTTTGCAAGCTGGCCTCTCTCAGAAAGTGTGATTTGTACTGACACTTAGTGGAGTGCCACTGTTACTACAACCTTACACTACAACACAACATTTAAATATATGAAGTCGTTTAAGCAACAGGGACATTTACATGAATACTTTGTACATTTTCTCATGCAGTCTTGCCTCCATCACGTAACACTCCCAGTCCAATTGACCCCGAGTCAATCCAAGTGCTGATGAACTATGAACCTGATCCTACAGACCTGGCTCTATCGAGTGTGCCTGGCCAGGAAGCATTCGACCCCCGCAAGCGCAAGTTCTCTGAGGAAGAGCTTAAACCTAAGCCAATCATTAAGAAGGCACGCAAAGTCTACATTCCTGAAGACATAAAGGTACCACATTTAAAATATCTAGTTATGTCTGTTGTATATTTATTGGGACTGAATACAGGACAGTTTTATTTTTCACCTTCTCTTATTGAGACATGCCGTTTCATTTATATTTAAATGATATGTGACTTTCTAGAGATGTCCCAGGTTGAGGCTAAGAGGCTTATGCCCAGTAGTTCATTCATTCATCCTTGAGTGGCCCATGTGATCCTGCTTTCATGGAGCACACCAGTTCTGCAGGGGCCAGGATTAAAGGATTTGCCATTTTAATTTGTTTGAATAAAATTGGATCTATGCAGGGATTTGCAGAGTAATAAATGGCTCAAGGCTGATTTTCTAATCATGACTTCATGAAAAACACATACCCACAAAAGATGTCTGATTTAAATCTGAAGAGAGAGTGTCATTAATTTGTGGCTAAACATTCCTGTAGTCAAATTAAGCTTTAGAGCTTATTTCTGTATATGACAATAAAGTGCATTTTGTTGACTGTTTATTACACTTACAAAAGTTTAGTCCTCCAGAAGATAAATAAATCACTGAGCATGGTCCTTATATACTTATAGCCTTGTCAGGAATTGACCGCAATTTGATTACAAGAGACATGAATATAATTACACTGATTGAAAATTGGCTGAAAGTTAATATGATGATTTAAAAAAATAATAAACTTAGTAACAAATAAAATCACAATCAAATAAGGTCTGTGTATGTTGTATAGCTAAATATTTACTTAAAGTGAGTGTGACATCCCTGGCTTACTAATGCTGGTATTTACACTTTTCTCTTGTCCAGAAAAGCATCAAAGGTCAAACGTACCTACACTGCAAATAAACACAAATCAAGAAAAAATATACATGAAACAAGTATAATTATCTGCCAATATAGTAAATTTATCTTGTTAAGGATTCTAAAATGAGAAAAAGTTTCTAAAATATAGATTATTTTTCTTATTTAGAAATCTATTTCTAAATTGTTACATTTTTTAAAGATTTTGTGACTTGTTAAGATTTATTTTTTTGTTGTTGTAGTCTTTGTAGACTCTGCACATGGACTGAAAATGAGCTTTAACAGGTTTACTGTAAATTTAAAAGTGCTATATTATTTGTGCAGTAAGCAGACATGACTGACTATCAGGTTGAAAACACTTAAATGTTCAGCACTTAAATCAATTACACATAATACAAAGCAAACAGGAATTGGGATATTCTGTCTAATTATACAGTTTGTTAGAAAAAGGCAACATGACAGTTAATCCTTATTTATTCCTTCATTTTGATTTTTGAGCAGGATGATAAATACTGGGCACGACGCAGAAAGAATAACATGGCTGCCAAGAGGTCTCGGGACGCCCGCCGCTTGAAGGAGAACCAGATCGCTATCCGGGCCGGCTTCCTGGAGAAGGAAAACACAGCCCTCCGACAGGAAGTGGCTGATCTGCGGAAAGAACTGGGACGCTGTAAGAATGTTCTAGCAAAGTATGAAGCCCAGCACGGCCCCCTGTAAGGTGCTCAGACCCATGCAGTTAGAAGGACAATGTGGTGAGGTGACAGCCATTCAGCATTTAATCCTAACAATTTTCACCTCAGTCTGTTTTTAGCACTTTAGAAATCAGAATGCACTTAGTATATAGTTCAGCTCTCATTTCTTTGCCAGCCTGTGTTTTGTAATGGCTGTAACAGCTGAATGATGCTACCAGGTATGCTTTTTAGGTTCTTTTTGTATTTTGGAGTTTTGTATTTTTATGTTCTCCTCAGCTTATTTTTTAACCTAAGAACAGTGTGGTACCCAAAAGCACCATAATTACGTTTATACAGAACATGTCATTTGTGGTTATATATACATTTCATGAGTCATCACTGAAGTTTCATACGTGAAATGGATTTTGCATATTTAGTAATAAGTCAAACCAGAGCTGGAGAGTCGGACCAATCTAAAACGTAACTAGATCTAGTGTTTTATGATGGATATATTACTATTTAGAATGTTAAACATATAAAGGGCTTGGTGTTGTTTGTTGGTGAAATTAAGTAAAGCACGTTAATTTAAAAATAAACACATTATCAAGAAAATGCTTAAAATTATACAGTACATTCTTACAAAATACACTTCATACATAATGCAATCTACCGATGGGTAACATAACTGAAACACAAATGACCAAATCACAGAATGCATAATGCATACATAACACAGTTTGTATAATCACTATACAACATACAACTCAGAACATTTAAACCACTTAATACTCATGTATATATATATGTATATATATATATATATATATATATATATATATATATATATATATATATATATATATATATATATATATATATATATATAATACATATATAACAGCCAGTAACAACTCATACATATAACTGACAGCGATAGATTGGCGCACTGTCCTGGGTGTATCTGCCCAGCGCCCAAAACGATCTCCCCTGGATGGGCATGGGGAACCCCCCCGCGACCCTAATATAGGCTAAAGCAGAAAATAATGAATGAATACATATAACTGACAATTCATAAATCAAATACAATTCATTTGTATCAACTACTTATAGATACCACAAAATGTGCATACCTTGTAAAACAACACACAATATAATCATTTAAAATACACAAAGTGCAATACACAACATAAAACGTACAATATAAGCATGTAACACCATTTAGTCACAAATCTATACATGAATATCTCTACCAGACCCATAAGGAAATTCTGTGTCAGAAAGCTAAGTGAAAACACTAAGTTCCACATCTATAATGCATTCTCACCTTTACATTTACAATTTTTACACTTTAATGGTTCATACAAACCCAAGGTCAACAGCAAATATACATACAATATTTCTATACGTCTGTCTGCCTGTCTGTCTATTTCTATCAATTTATCTAGCTGACTTAATATTTAATGTATTTTGCCCGTCACTTTAAAAAAAAAAAAAACTAATCCATGCAAAAAGCTTTTCTATGTAGTGATGTTAAAAGTTTTAAACATACCTGTTAACTTTTTTCTCCAGCTCTGATGAACGTGTTGCTGACCGGTGTTCTGAGCACTGCCAGTTTCCACAAAATGTGCCAAACTTGAGTTGGCTTACTAAAACCAGGGTAGTGGCTTTATGTTTGATACTGTAAATAAGTCTAGCACTCCTTATTTCTTTCCAAAAGAAATCTATGTTATATAAAAGCTTATATTAAATTATCTATGAAAGCAAAATGTATAAATGTTTTACATAAATGTTTTACAAAGTGCTTCTTTTTTGTACAGTATTTTCCTATAAATTTCTGAAAAAAAAATGTTTTAAACAAAGATCAATGTCATTTAATTACATTACGTGACATTCAAACTACACAAAATACTGCATGGGCTCGAGCATATTACATGATCCAAAATGATTTATATGCACTTCAGTGATTTTTGGATCGGACCATTTTTGTTTTCTAGTCATCCTTATTTGAGCATTAAAGAGTGGTGAATCTAAAATAGTTTCCTCCTTCACCTGTTAATGTATTTGGTATGGTGCTGAAGGCAGTTTTTCATGCTGGTAAAATTATTTGATATTTCTGAAAGATGATGTGATGGTTATGCTTCATGAATGTAGCAAATGTGAAAAATGTGTTCTGTGGATTTAAGTTACAGCATGTGGAATTTTTATTAAGTATATATTAGCATTTTTAAACGAAATTTTATTGGATGTGATTTTTATTATTCATCTTTTCCTGTTTATTTACACATGTCCAGAATAAATATGTAATTGGCATTTCTATCTTATTTTTATTTATTTTATCTTTGGTTTAAATGTTTTTCTTCTATTCGCAATATGTAATTTAGGGAGATGGAAATAGAAACTTTCTAATTAGTAACTGTTTTTTTCATTATGATTTAAATGACATTTTTTAAAAAATCAGTTAAGTTAATTTACCTTAATTTAAGTCTTGTGTTTCGCTGATTTGAGAATTTAATACATAGTTTGAAACTGTAGCACATTCTCTTTTTACATTCTGTCTTGTGTCTCTTTTCACATTTTGTCACGGTGCACTTCTCAATTTTTATCTACTGCAATATGTCATAGACAGTGAGGCAATTTTGGAGTAATTATAAAGCAAAAACAAATTTAGCAAATAAATGATATCCATGTGCATTTGTGAGTGGGTGTGTGCCTAAGGTGTTCTGTAGTTTTTCACTAGAGGGCAGCATTTTTGTAAAAATGTTGATGCTTAATTTAGGCTTTGGAATGAGACAAACTACCAATTGATCAAAAGAATTTAGTAGTACACTACATACAGGGAAATATAAAATAAATATAAAAATATGTCAATGCAAACCAGTTGTAATTAACCTCAGATAAATCTGCAAATTTCTTTAAAAAATATTTGATTCGATTTTGAGAATTCTGTCTAGTATTCCACTGGGTCCGTGCACAGTGAGATGCATTTTATCCAATAATAATTTATCATAATAATAATAATATAAAACATAACCATATTCAGCATCAATAAATCAATTTAGTGAATCTACAATGAATAGCTTATTTATGTCTTTTTTTCTCATGGTATCTATTATTATGTAACAATGTTGCTGCTATTTTCATGCAGATTTAAGACATGAAACATCTATTTCAAACCACATATGACCAATCATTAATATAAATATATCATTTCCAGAATCAAAGATGACATTGGTCATTTTATTTGCTGTAAAGTCAGAACTTATAAACAAATTATTTGACATCTCCCTGAAACACAGCTTGAAGCTTGACATCTTGCTTTGCTGACTACAACAGACAAATAAAGATTCCTGAAACCATTTAAAGCTTGAACGTATCAGCATGGGATCCTACCACTGCTCTGTTTGCAGCTGGTGTAGAAGGTGCCAATTACTAGCACTGTGTATCTCTGGAGATAGATCAGCCAATAGTTGTGCAGGTGGCTGGGAATTCGAGTAAGTTTTAGCAGCAAAGTCTTGAAGAGCCATTCTAATAAGCTACAAGCCCCCTAAATGGCATGTAGGAGGATTTTAACATAGTATTCATCACAGAGATGATGTACAGAAATTCTTCTGACACCAAAATTGCCGCAGGGGAGTTCCTGGCGAGGAAGTGACAAGCACAGGAGGCTGTAAACAAAGCTGGATCCCAGCTGAAAGACAAGCCACATTAGGAGGAACGGTAGCAGACGCTTAGGCTGAGTTAGGGCTTCCTAACACATGCTTTCAGAGGGCAAGTGGAAAAGACAGACTGGGCCCCATTCTGGACAGGATTTGTGCCAAGATGGGGGAGGAACACTCCAGCAGAATGGTTAACATGAACAATTAATGTGCCAAGTGGGAGCAATCAAAAGTCCACATCTTCGTCAGAGCTAAAAATATTAGATACAACACAGATGAAATTTAGAACCATCTTGTTCACAATGTTCTGGCCAGGATAGCCAATATATATTGCTTGGTTGACATTATTACCCAGTTAACAGCTGTGTGAAATAATTTTTTTCAGACTTCAGACTGTGAAGTGACTAGCGACAAATCTAGAGACTTTTTTTGGTGTCATTGGAGACTTTTGTCTTCCAGTGCCCAGTCTTACAATCAGAGCAGACCCACAATACAAAGGAAATACGCGTGCCCAAAGCCACCGCTGACCCCGATGCCTATTTACTAAAAAGCATGTAAATATATTCAGTATGTAACAAAAAATTTAATAATTTACAATTTGTATTTATTAGGTTTGAAACTTTAAAAAAAATTACTAAAAAAAGAAAGAAAGTAAAAAAATCTGCCAGAGCCAGTCTGTGTAGGTGTGTGTGTGTGTGTGTATAAGTGTGCCCATTAATAGATTTGGCACCCTGTCCTGTGTGTATTTGCTCAGTGCCTGAAAAGTTTTCCTCTGGATGGGCATTGAAGAACACCCCTGCGAACCTTGTAGAAGACAAAGCAGAACATGATGAATGAATGAAAACATTCATTCATTCATTCATTCATTATCTTCCGCTTTATCCTCTATTAGGGTCGCGGTGGGGTTCCCCATGCCCATCCAGGGGAGAATGTCTCGGGCGCTGGGCAGATAGACCCAGGACAGGGCGCCAATCTATCGCTGGGCACACACTCACTCACACAGACACACACGCATACACACTCTATATGGGGTAATTTGGAGAACTCAATTGACTTGTTCCATGTTTTTGGACTGTGGGAGGAAACCGGAGAACCCGGAGGAAACCCACGCAGACACGGGGAGAACATGGAAACTCCACCCAGATGGGGATTCGAACCGGGAATCCCTAGTGCTGAGAGGCGAACGTGCTAACCACTAAACCACTGTGCTGCCCTGAATGAAAACATAATTTATTTAATGTGATGTGGGTCTAGATAAAGCATTGAAGTTATGTATTTATTTGAGAAGTGATGGCCTATTTCAAAGGCAAAAAAAGAATTAACAAGTTATTTTTTTCAGAGTACATCTGTAGTACTTTAAATAGGCCAATGGACTGTTTTGCAAATTAGACAATGACGTCATATCAGCGAGTTTTAACGACGTTCAGGACAGCCAATAGGTACTTTCCTTACTGAGGAGTTGGCAACAGTGGGGGCCGCATTGTGGTTTGAAGTTTGTTTGGACCTTCTTAAAACGCATTCTAAAACACAGATGTTAAAGTATAACTGATATCCTTATAACCTTTCTTATAATTTGGAGGGGTATACACAACCAAGTTTTTATTCTATTTGTAATAGATTCTAAAGTCAAGGTACTGAAGTTTAATTGATATCCTGATTGATGCTGTTGAGATTCGGAGTAGCCTTCGCTGGGTAAGCTCAAGTTTGTAATATCTTTTTTTTTATTTTTTTAAATTACATTTCTGATTAATATTTGTCTAGTATAATTGTCAATAGTAAAAAAAGTTGTTAAAAGTAAAACTAGTTTAATTAAGTGCAATGTATTTATTTTATGTTTTGACTAAGGATTTTTGTTTCTCTTTATGCAGATAGTTGAGTATTTTTGTTCCTTTTTGAGTTTCCCCACATGTTTTTACAGAATTGATGTGATAGTCGCTGGACTTAATTTGTTATTGGCATAGTTTGTGTTTTAAAGACTCAAATTGACTTATTAGTGGGTTGTAGTTACACATGTGTATTTAGTCAGTGTTTTATGTGCACCCTATTCATCTTAATTGAAAAGAAGACATTTTTAATGAGTGAAATATTGTATTGATGGTGTTGCCTTCTTTTATGGTCATAAGGTGAGACTTGTTACATGAGAAGCCTGTCATGATCAATGGTTTCTGACCAGACATGATTTCAGTCAATGAGGCAAGTGTTGTTATTGCATATAATTGTCAGTTTGGAGGACAGAATCGTGCAGGCCATTGGTGTCAGCATACTGTTACCATGATGAGGAAACCTCTAGCAAGCCCTTGAAATTGTTCTTCTGGATTTTCAACTTAATTTTTACACTTTTTTTAAAATTTGTAGAGTAAAACTGTCACATGCCAGGACACAATGGTGACCACAAACAGGATATATCAGACACAGGAACTGGATTCATTCAAACACTGAATTCCATAAAAATTGCTGGCTGGTGTAACATCTACTGCCGTCCCATTCCAGTCAGAGCTGGAACACTCTTCACACTCTGTGTCTCACCTTTCCTTAAATATCCACACAACACACTAGTAGAACCTCTGGCAGCTGCATTAAATACTTTTCCCATGCCCTTGGTTTCGTCTCCTCCCACAACAGCGTCAGTTCGTTCATGCCACTTCCACACGAACATTCTGAAGTCTCTTAAAAAGGTTTCTGTGTCACTGTGAATCAAAAAGCTTGTGGCGTACAACCCACATCACCTTTTGTGTACCCAGGTAAGGCTGTCATTTTAAGAAAGACCTAAAACGACTTATGATCAAGGGTACAATAGTGACCACAATGTGTGTTACAGATAACTCTTACATCAAATTTTTAATTAGATGCCAACAATTTAAAATCTTTATACATTCACATTAGCAGAGGCTTTTATCCTTAGTGACTGGTACGTCCTCCAACTTGGTTGGGGTCAAAGCACTGGGTTGTCCATCCAACACTTCTGGAGTGATGAGAGTTAAGGTCCTTGCTCAAGGGCTCACATTAGTAACTTCAGTGGATCTTGATAGACCAACAAACTAAACACTGAGCTACCACACCTTTGTACATGTAACTTATGTATAAAGTTTGTTTTACAAAAGTGAAACATTAATGAAAGCTGACTTTCCAGGATAAACTTGTATGATAGCAGCACACTAGCTGGATTTGACACACCAACTAAAAATAACTTTATATCCAAGGTTAACTATGGTAAAGTATTAATAACAAGTCAGGGTTATTATTTTTCCCAGACTTCAAATAATTCATTCATTCATTCATTATCTCCCGCTTTATCCTCTATTAGGGTCGCGGTAGGGTTCCCCATGCCCATCCAGGGGAGAACGTCTCGGGCGCTGGGCAGATACACCCAGGACAGGGCGCCAATCCATCGCTGGGTACACACTCACACACTCAAACACACTCTATATGGGGCAATTTAGAGAACTCAATTAACTTGATCCATGTTTTTGGACTGTGGGAGGAAACCGGAGACCCCGGAGGAAACCCACGCGGACACGGGGAGAACATGGAAACTCCACCCAGATGGGGATTCGAACCGGGAATCCCTAGCGCTGAGAGGCGAACGTGCTAACCACTAAGCCACCGTGCCGCCGACTTCAAATAAGATTTATCAATTTTGTATAAGATTAAAAAACATTTTAACCTTCATGGTTTTCCATTTCATAACTAAATGTGTGTCCTTATTTAAACTAAGCTATGTGACATGACAGTGTGGTATGTATATTTGTTATGGCATAAAATATTTTAATAGGCTTAGATATATTTTTTGCATCTTTATCACTCATTACAAGACATTTATTATAAAAACCTATATTGCAAATATATAAAAAACAAAAATAAGAAACATTATTTTCACACCACAATTATCATATTGGTTTAGCGTAAATATTAATATATTATTGTGGTCGAGAACGTGATGGGTGAAGCCTGTAGGTGGGGGAAAGAGTAAGACTACAGATCAGGTAAATGGAAATACCCGTCTGTGATTAATGTCTGTAATGATCTCTCCTCGTATGTTACAGTAAAAGAAGCACGATGGGGGAGAGACACCGCATACCGGTGTGCTACATAAAAACAGTTAAAGCACAGTGTATTTTGTAGATTTTGGTTAAGTTTGCTACAGTAAATCCCTTTTTGTTTGAACTTCCCGGCTGTTCCTGGTGTCACACCCACGATCCTATTACATTAGTGCTGAAACTGAAGACATGACAAAGTCGCCATGGAGATCTCACCTATGGAACAGCTGATCCAGACATTCGCGCCACAATTATAATTTGCTTATTTTTAGCTACACGGCTACAAAAAATGGACAAACATTTCTGTCACTGAATTCAGGTGTTTGATTCATTGCCACAGGTGTAAAAAAAAACTGTTGCCTATCCATGCATTTTGGATAGTTGTATTTAGAGAAGGCCATTTTCTGTTGTAGTATGACTGTTCTCAGGTGCACAAAGAAGGGTTTGTAAAAGCGTGATGTGTTTTTCCCAAATAGAGCTATAAATTCTACTTAAAAACACCTTTAGGATTACCTAAAAAAGACATTTTAATCCAGGTCCTCTCATCCAGCATCAGTGTTTGATCTCACAAATGCTCCTCTGGGTGAATGGGCAATAGTTCCCACAAACACAATTCAAAATCTTGTAGAAAGGTTTCCCAGAATGGTACAGGTATCTGCAAAGGTGGAATACCGTAGTAAGGTAAGTCCTCAAAGCTTCCTCAAAGTCTAATGTGTTGTTATAATACATTTGCTCATACAGGATATTTTAAACATTAGTTTATTGTAGACTTTATATTGTACGTATATACTATACCTTGTTTTATTGCATCACCTTTCTCTTTGCAGTCAGTTTGTAAACTTCACACCAATGTTTTTGCAAGCAGAAATTCTTAAAACATTATTTCATAAGTAAAAGGATGGAAAGTAAATTCATTATCATTGATTCTTTTAAAGGATTTTAGTCAGTCATTTTAAAGGAAATATGAAAACTGCAGTCTGTGTGATACAAAACTGCAAATCTAGGACAGCAAGCCAAGCTGCAGTGTCCTGCAGTGTGTAGGCTTAACTAGCATGTCTGTGGTCCAGATCTGGCTCCTGTGAAAATTTATGCTGCATCATAAAGAGAAGAATCAGACAGCGACTGCCAACTGTTAAGCAGTTAATGTAGCAAGTAAGAATGAGCAATAACTCTACTTGCAAATTAAAACCCCCTTTTTCAAAATAGTTTCTGTAATGGTATTTCTGTGTGTGTCTACGATAGAGTGGTAAATTTGTTTTAACAAATGTTGATATAGGCTCCAGCACTCATGTGACCTGAATTTGGTCTAGCAGTATAGAAAATTAAGTGTTTAAAATTATGCTGTTCAAAGCAAATTTGATGTGACATATTGGTAAACATGCATGGGAAATCAGTACACGTAGCATGTTTGTATGTGTCATCTTCCTGTGGGTGTGGTCTATATCTGTTGCCTATTACACCACTCTAAAAAGATGACTTCCTGCAGGGATTTTTGAGTCATTTATTAAATAGACGTGGCATTATATAACACCATTTGCAAATGCAGATGAAGCAGATTGGGATCTACTGTTAATCCCAGGCTGATCTGGCCCTGCTCTCCAGTCCACTGTGGCAGGGCATCTGCACAATTGTCTGAAAAAGGTTATAAAATATATAGTATTTAACTGAAAACATTTCGTTTCTGATCACAGTTTAGGGACGAATAATAGAACAAGACTACATGAAATGGTCTACTACTCACTGTGTACTAACCGTACTAATTTATCTCTGTTAAATAAAATGAATTTCTCTTGGAGGAAGAATATATTGCCATGTGCCCTATTGTCAGTGCTGAAGTGCACAAACATCTGAAAAAAATGTTTTGCTTCATCTAGTTTGATGTCTAAATTGGTTTATTTTATGATTGGCACTTAATAATGAAATATAAATAAATTTTAATTGTATTATGTCTTCTTTAATATTTGATATATTATATGAATTACATGAACTTTAAATTAAACACCATTATAGGTCCTTTATAGCACAAAAATGTAAATGTAAAGAAATACATAATCATACCTGTTTATTACATTGTGGATAAAATCAAACGAAATGTAGTCCAACTGAAATGGCTCCTTACAGTCTGGTCCACATTTATTTTCTGTGTAAATTTCATTACTCAACTCATACACATATATTTATTTGCAGCTATGCTATATTTCTGTGTGATGATAAGCCGTTACATACGTTAAGTAAGTTAAATTTCAATAGATTTAGTATGCACAATATATTTTTACAAACAAATCAGCTTAAAATAGTACATGTGATCGCTGAGAAGGTTGTCACTGCAGTGTGATGTTGGCATTTAGTAGTACTCAAATTAAGCTTTCACACTTAATGCACAACAGAAATTAAAGAAAGAAATTACACATAGTGACAATAGCAGCAGTTGTTGTTTGGAGAGCCTGGAATTTAAACATATGACCCTTAAAATTTTGTTGTTTCTTCATGATGTATATATGTAAAAATATAAAAATTAAATAGTAACCAGGCAAAATACTTATCACATTCCCTGATTGCACTCAGACAGCATTGTCAAGCAAGGGCAGATGACAGTGGTTAACGTAGTCAGTTCTGTGTCCATGTATTCTCAAAAAGCTGTAGTTTTCTTACACCTTCTAAAATTCACAAGTAGTTGAAATGACTAGTCAAAATTGCCCCAAGGTGTTATTTAGTGAGTGTGTAATAACCTGTAATAAACTGGGTGCCTCATCCAGGGAGCAGTTCTGCCTTGCAGTGAGTATTAAAAAGGATAAAGGAGATAAAGACACCAGGATAAAGAGGTTACAAGAGATGAAACAATAAATCATCATACAAGTCCTTAGTCACTTGTTCTCTCCGTTTGGCTTTAAAATAAGGTTTTACCCACAGCTGTGAGAGGATCTCAATCTCCAGAAGTTGTGCTGATCACATGTGCTACTGCACACGCTGAGATATAGAATGGTGTTCTAAAAACAACAAAGCAAAAAAATTTTTTTTTTGAACAACGTTGTTATTGGTTATAAGGAAATGACAAATCATTATTTATATGCAGAGGAATTGTTTAGGAAAATAACATTATTCTCAGTGTGCATTATTCTGCATATTAATAAGGCTGAATTATTAAAGCAATTAAAAGTCAACTAAAGAACTGCTGATACATTAAGACCCTAATTTGGTTTGAGATTGTTTAGGTTAATATCACCAGCAGGAAATTTTGAAAATAGAAACATTTAAAATAAAAAATAAAACATTCACATTATATTTTACTAATTAACAATGTTATTCACCAAACAGAAAAATGAATCGGTAGATAAATGAATATATATGTTTATTTTTTAATCATCAAGCGAAAAGGATTGTCTAAGAAGGTGACCCTTTAAGTGCATAAACATTTGCTAAAAGCTGACCTTCTAACCAGTAAATAAAATTATTTGGTTAACATCCCAAGGATGCTCAAACATCAAATTTAATAGTAAATCAAAGTGAAATATTTCAAGTTATTGAGGTTTTATGTTATTAATTTTTTTCTACAAAGTCAATGAATAAAATATAATTATTTTAATTTGAATGCATCAAAAGTAAAGCATCAATATTACATTCCAGTTAAGGATAACAGTGCCATCTGCAAAAAATATAGCTCTTGGCCTTTCATGAGTTAATTCTTCAAATAAGACAATCAGTCATTATTGTCAGGAAGAGGGAAGATAATCTTCTAGCTATATCTTACAATGAACTAGTACTTTAGAAACAATTAAATGATGTAAATCTTCTTAAACCAAATCAGTGGATGAATATTTGGCATTCGGTTAATACTATTGAGTCTATTGCAAATAAATCATTTGGTAGTCATTAAACAATTCTACGCTGACTTAAAACTACCTAGGTGCAAAGTTCAATTCAAAATCGAAGACACAAAAATACATAATTTACGTAACTTATAAAATTATAAAGAGGATATGTCGGATTTGTATGTTGAAATGATCACATCGCTCAGTCGTGATGCAACAGTAAAGTGATGCAGAGGGAGATAATCCGTTGTCTCTTCCAGCATGATGTCAAGATGTCAATTTTCCAAACCTTTTCTCAAATAACCTAGTTTTTCTCTTATATTTTTTAAACTGGCCCACTTACTGAAACAATACATGTGAATTAATACATTTTCATTAAAAACGATTTATAACTAAAAGTGATATATATTTGCAGTCAGTTAACACAGGTATTGTTGTTGGTTTTGAAACTGTAATATAAGCATTTAATACAGTAAGAACCAAACCTATTTGTTCACAACATGAGTCTGGTAAATAGATATAATGTCTTTGTATTGCTGTTTATATGGAATTCAAATGATGTTCATGACTTACCTTTTAAAAAATTGGGATGTATTGACTTGGAAGCAAAAAAAAACAGTGTATTGTCCAGAGCTTAGACCAATGTGCTTTTCTTTTCTCGTAGGTCAGGAGTGGGTGGCACATAGCTTTTGGCAGCAGTGTTATTTTGCTCATTATGGCAGCCGGATACTGTTGAATTCTGCATCATAAGCCGAACAGGAGATTGCTGCTGTGGTACAGGAGGCTCTGGGGCATACTCCTTAGTGGGGTCCTTCCCACGACAGTCATACAGAATGCAGGAGATAAGAAAAACCAAAAGCAGGATCACGTAGCTGGCAATAAGAATGATGAGATTTAAGGTAACCGGGTCAATCTCCAGGTACAACTCCATGAAACCCATAGTGATGCTTCATCCCTTACACAGAGTTCTGAGAGAAATGTAAGCACCATGGACCTGTGTCTGGCTTCTCTGCTGTTTTTTGCAGTGATCTGGGCAATATCCGAAAGTGCATCAGCAGGGCCCACAGCTCGGAACAGCGTGTATATGGAGCTTAGCAGTTCAAAGACTTTAATCCCTCCTGCTTCTCTTCCAGCATACAATTCCTGTAGCCAATGATTAAAAGCTGCTCCTTTTAATGACTTAAGCTACCATTTTAATTTTACCAGCTGCACATGGCAGGGGTTTGTTTTGTCATTTTTTTCTAAATGAAATAAGGAAATTTATATTTTGCCAACAAAATACATTAGAGGCCATTTAGCCTAACATGTATAACAAGTGAGTGTACCACGTTTAATGGCAATGCTGTTGTACATAAAGTAAAAAAGCATAAGTAAAAGCTATTGATTTACTAAACCGAATAGAATTGTATTGTTTTATTGCTTCAATCAGTTTGTGGGGATATTAAAATTACTTACATATTTGTCATGACCCATTTTATAATCATATACTTGAATAATGATTAACTGCACAATGCATGCAGTGTCTTCCACCACCTCTGTAGAAGACAAGGAAGCTTCGTCTTTTACCATAGACCGCAAAAAAGTTATTGAAAAATGGATGCACTTTTTATTTTGTGTTGAACCCCAAGCCTGGGTTTTGAATCCTGATCTGGGTGGAATCCATGTTCTCTCCTTCTCTTCTCCGGGTTCTATGTTTTCCATATCAATTTAAAGTGAATTGGCTGCTAAATTGCCCCAATTTCAATTGCCCTTATATAGTGTATGTGTATCTGTGTGAGTGAGTGTGTGCCCAATGATAGATTGGTGCCCTGTCCTTGGTGCCCAGTGCCCGAACCATTTGCCCTTGGATGGGCATGAGGAGCCCCCTGTGACGCTAGTAGAAGATTAAGCAGAAGACTTGAGATGTGATGAGATGACATCCAGATGTGATTGGAAAGATGAAACATTATTTTCAAATGAAACTTGTTTCCATGTTCAAACTTGTACACATAACTTGAACATGGCAAGTAAAATAAAAGCAGACTCCGTCAGCTTGTGTAAAGCCGTACAAGTCGTGGATGCTTCTCATTAAACTTGATTTTCATTTATGCATGAGGTATTTAAACAGTGTTGTCATCTTCATGTCTCATGCACATTTCATAAATGTAACAGGCTTTCAAGAAGCAGACTGTGATTTAAAGCCATGTGCCCCAGTACAGCTCCCCAATTTTAAAGTGGTTTTAAAGACAGCCCACAGTTGCCTTGGAATTTTAATATTGTTTGTACAGTCAGCTGAGGTGGAATTTTTGTCTGTGGTGTTTCACTCAGTCTTCAAACAAGGTTTAAAGACATTAACTGCATGTTTTCTGATCAGGCTTCCCATCAGATCCATGTCTAGGGGACTGGTTCACAACTGTGGATTCTCTTAGAGACATGCCGATCTCTTTTAAAGTGGTTTATGGGCAACGGGAAAGCCATGTTGGATGTTTCAGGGCTTTGGTCAGTCACCATGTGAACGAGATGGGTGTCGAGATTCTGCTATCGGTCTGGAGCATGGGGATGATGCACTGTTTATCTTACTCCACAGCTTAATTGCGGTCTCGCATTTTTCTCCGAACAACTGCATAAATATTTCCTGTCTAAAGCTCTCTCTTCCCGACGGCGTCCTCTTTGAAGCTTGGACTCTTAACAACCAAACGCAATCGCCGTTTTTCAAAACCAAGTGACTTTTAAAACTACCTCCGATTGCAGACATGCCCTACGAAATGTTTCAGTAGGCATGGAAAGTTTTATTTTCGGTGCGGAGAATAAGTGCCAGATGACAGAGGGTGCCGAGATTGGGTTACTTCCTGGTGCCGAACAAGGACATTGTTTGGTAAGTTTTGTTAAAGCTTGAAATTTCGGACGTTTTGGAGTTTTGTCGGCTAACTGCAGTCGTGCTGTTGCGTCCAGCTGGCGCGAATGTTTTCAGTGAGGGTTGTCTGTTTACAGTGTAGCGCCGGAGAACAAAGGGCGCAGGCGCGGTGGCGGCAAACAAAAGTCTAAAGCCGTTTGGCGTGGTGTGAATAATAAGGATCAGCTCGTCAAACGTCACTTTTGTGTCTGAGGCTTTAATTCAAAGCAAAGTTGTTCTAGATGGACAAGAGCATGCAAACTGTAGCTCCTGAGGAGGAGGAGGAGGAGGAGGAGGAGGGGATGGGCGACCGGGAAGAGTCTGCTTCCTCCGCTGGGAAACTCGAGGCGTCTGAGTGCATCCTGATGTGAAGCCCTTCACTGCGAGCTCTGACTGCGTTGCTTCTTTAACTTCTCTCCATTTGAGCATGAGCTCAGAGCAGAAATTAGGGCCTCGTTTTCCAATACCTTTACAGGCATTCCTTTGACATCACTCATTAGCAGAACATAAATAGAACATCAGTTAAACCATCTAGAGATTTGTTAGTCCCCTGTCTGTTTTTTTGTTCTCTATTAATCAGGACCATCAAAGAACAGGGATAGGATAAGACTATATATATATATATTCATTCATTCATTATCTCCCGCTTTATCCTCTATTAGGGTCGCGGTGGGGTTCCCCATGCCCATCCAGGGGAGAACATCTCGGGCGCTGGGCAGATACACCCAGGACAGGGCGCCAATCCATCGCTGGGTACACACTCACACACTCAAACACACTCTATATGGGGCAATTTAGAGAACTCAATTAACTTGATCCATGTTTTTGGACTGTGGGAGGAAACCAGAGAACCCGGAGGAAACCCACACGGACACGGGGAGAACATGGAAACTCCACCCAGATGGGGATTCGAACCGGGAATCCCTAGCGCTGAGAGGCGAACGTGCTAACCACTAAGCCACCGTGCCGGCACCTATATATATATATATATATATATATATATATATATATATATATATATATATATATATATATATATATATATATATATATACTCTTATCCCTGTGTTCTGGGATGATTCTGTCTGCCTGTCTATCTCTATCTATCTATCTATCTATCTATCTATCTATCTATTCATTATCTCCCGCTTTATCCTCTATTAGGGTCGCGGTGGGGTTCCCCATGCCCATCCAGGGGAGATTGTCTCGGGCGCTGGGCAGATAGACACAGGACAGGGCACCAATCCATCGCTGGGCACACACTTACTCACACAGACACACTCTATATGGGGCAATTTGGAGTTTTTGGACTGTGGGAGGAAACCGGAGAACCCGGAGGAAACCCACGCAGACACGGGGAGAACATGAAAACTCCACCCAGATGGGGATTCGAACCGGGAATCCCTAGTGCTGAGAGGTGAACGTGATAACCACTAAGCCACCGTGCCGC
Source organism: Corydoras sp. C115 (assembly GCA_019802505.1). Classification (NCBI taxonomy): domain Eukaryota; kingdom Metazoa; phylum Chordata; class Actinopteri; order Siluriformes; family Callichthyidae; genus Corydoras; species Corydoras sp. C115. The sequence continues at coordinate 4,957,790 of JAFMOC010000004.1, forward strand.
CTCTCTCTCTCTCTCTCTCTCTCTCTCTCTCTCTCTCTCTCTCTCTCTCTCTCTCTCTCTCTCTCTCTCTCTCTCTCTCTCTATATATATATATATATTTATATATGGCTTAGTGGTTAGCACTCTTAGCGCTTGGTGTTCTCCACGTGTCCTCGTTGGTTTCCTCCCACAGTCCAAAAATATGGACCAAGGTAAACTGAATGCTCCAAATTACCCCATATAGGTTGTGTCTGTGCGAGTGAGTGTGTGTCCAGTGATAGATTGGCGCCCTGTCCTGGGTGTATCTGCCATCCCGAAATGTTCTCCCCTGGATGGGCAATGGGAACCCCCGCAATCCTAGTAGAGGATAAAGAGGAAGATTACAAAATTATGTACATGACATATAAAACACTATAAAGGACCATATACTGTAGTCCACAAACAGATGGAATGCAGTTTTTAATTATAGAACTACAAAGTCCAACTTTACTGATAATAAGTGGAGCAAAAAGAAGGTGTGTCCAAACATTGGACTGATACGGAATACAGTATGTATGTTTTGTGTATGTGGATTTTTCAAAATGTTATACCCCACAAAATTTTCTCCATATTTATTTATATATACACAATTGATGACATTTGGTGACAATATAAATGAAAATCATCAAATTGAGTTTGATGTTTGAGTTTGAAAAACTAATTTTAAAGTCCCAAAGAGATGGAAGGTGGCTGGCTGGATCTGGCTTGGCTGGTGGATGAGGTAATACTGTTCTAACCAATTTGGGCTGGCTATTTAGAGTTCACTACAGCTCTGCCATCTGTTGGAATGATTTGATACTTCATGCAAAGACATGACATTTAAAGCATTTAAAAGTACATTTAAAACAACCCTTATGTATGAATGTATATGTTTGTGTTTGTATGTATGAATGTATAAAACTGCAATCCAATTGTCTAATTTTCCAGATGATCTTTAGATATTTAGGAGAATGTCAACATTTTATATGTTCCTTCTGTTGAACATTTAGAGATGGCTCAAGATGGCTTATGAGACAGAAAAGGCATGTCTGTTAATTCCTCGAGAATCACAAGCATCATGTTTGTTCCACACAGCTGATGAGAAAGATGAAATCCCTGGAATGGGAGAGGACAGGTAGGTTTATGACTTGATAAACTGCCATAAATGAGTACATTGTTGTGTTGTGTTTTATTTGTATGTTTTTGTAAACTGAATCTTTACTTTATTTGTACCATATTAGCATAAACTTCAAGATTTATTTAAATAAAATGTGTACATCTAATTGATATGTAAAAATACTGATGGTGGAATTAAGCCAAATATCATATCAAAGCTTGTTTATATTGTTTTTTTTTATTTTTTTAAATGTATTATCATTTGATGATGATAACTAAGAGTTTCTATAGCAAACACTTACGGACCTTGTGGATGGGCTGATTATATAATACACAACACTTTTTTAATACTAAGCATTATTACATTTTGCAAGTGAGTTTATTGCAAATATCATTACTTGCATAAGAACTGATCTTTACATAATGATTACATTTCTTAGTTACTTTATATTTTTTACTTGTTTACATGCATCCTCTGGTCTTCGTTCTTTTACGACTCACTTTATGTTTTAAGACCATGTTCTATTATAAAAATCATTCAAACTTTAAGCACTTCTACAAGTGTTACAGGTAAACTTGCTATATTGTGCACTGGTTCATGGTGTTAATGGCAAATCTGTTTTGAGCTTACCTCAATCTTTATAGTGAAAAGACTTATTAAAGGCAGATTTCACGATTTTAAGATTTGTTTTTTTTTCTTCCAGTGTTTTAGAGATGTTAAGTTACTCCAAATTTATGGATCTGGAGTCATGGCTGTGCATGCCATCAACACTGCTACCTAGGAGCCTGGATTCCACTTGCTCTGCTTCACCACCATCAACAGATAGCGACTCTGGAGACAATGGAACAAGGTAAAGCACTTGGCATGTTTGAAAATTCTGAAATTAAATATACACATTTTCCATTCCTGTAAGACAAAAATGTCAGGTCATTCATGTGATTTCAAAAACAAGTAAACTGTATAGACACTCATCGGCCACTTTATTAGGTACACATGCTTGTTTCTGCACTCATTGTCCATTTTTTTAGTTCTGTTTAGCACAGATGCACTTTGCAGTAACGATTTGTACAATTACATAACAAATTAAGGATTATTTAGGTGATGTATCATTTTCACCATTGCAGTAAGACTGGCTTATTGGTAGTGTGTTAATATATGCTCCACTGGTACTGTAAAAATCAGACACGGCAGTGTTTGCTTTGTTTATTCACTCACTGTGCATTCTATAAGACACAATTACCGTGTTTGTTCTCATTGTACACGAAGACAGTCTCAATTATAACCTTTAAACAGTTAAAAATAAAAGGTAAAAACAGAAATCGGGAGAGGTAGGGTACTAATGTGTGGCCAGTTTAGATTGGCATACCTGCAGCATTCCAGTGTAGTCCTCCAGGACTTTGTTTGTTACTGCACATTTTGTTGTAGTTGTTTGCTTATTCATTCTCATCTCAGTGCTCACAGGATGCTACCTTACAGGATAATGGTAGATAGGCAATCTTGTTTGGTGGATTATTCTCAATCAGGCAATGTCAGGTAGGCGTTTAAAAACCCCAGCAGCACTGTCGTGTCTGATCGACTCCTATCAGCACAAGATGCACTAAAACACTATCAGACCTAAAAATGATGAATCAAATAAATAGGAATGTGTCTTATGGGAGTCCTGATCATTAGAAAACAGTGTGAAAACTAACAAATTAACTAATCTGTCTGTCTGTCTGTCTGTCTGTCTGTCTGTCTGTCTGTCTGTCTCTCTCTCTCTCTCTCTCTCTCTCTCTCTCTCTCTCTCTCTCTCTCTCTCTCTCTCTCTCTCTCTCTCTCTCTCTCTCTCTCTATATATATATATATATATATATATATATATATGTATGTATGTATGCATTTATATATGCATTATATATGCGTGTATGCATTTTTTTTAAAACCCGCACACAGTGAACAGCCTAAAATTTACTTACTTATATATATATATATATATATATATATATATATATATATATATATATATATATATAAAAGTAAATTTTACGCTGTTCACTGTGTGCGGGTTTAAAAAAAATGCATACACGGGTTCTTATGTACAATTCTGCGACCACCAAACTGATTCAGCTGACTTGGCACCAGAAGCGAATTATATCAGTACAAACATATAAATACATTTTCTAATGGAAACAATCGTATACATTTGAAAATGTCTCATTTAAGCTGGTCTGGACTTGGCTCAGTCATAATCAGATACACACAACACTTGACTCTTGATCGACTAGAGTGGCTTTTGTTATGTTCACTACTGGCACACTTTAGCTGCAGGTTAAATTCAATATTTATGATGGCCCTTATACATGAGAGTGCTCAGTGGTTGTTTTTTCACTAGGGGCCTGTGTGATTCTACTGTCGGACGATATTTAAGGTGGTGCACGCCAGAAAGCTAAACAGGGAACTACTGGAATCTACGTCTAGACCTTTACAAACAGACGTCCATGGGGATCGTTAACTAATTTTTAGTTAGTTAAAAGAGGCTGCGTAGGGAGGCATGTTTACAGGTCTGATGAAGTTTTTAAATAGCGGAGAAAAAAAGAAATCCTATAAAAGAGGATCATGGAAAAGCCAAAGCTACACCTTTCAAGATAGCAGGTATGTTGCGAGTTAGAAAGGTTTTGGACTATCACTGTGAACATGAACGTTTCTGTCAGTAAAGTTTATTTTTTTAAATGCTAAGCTATAAGTCTATTAATAATTTTTAATCACTAGAGTAATGATTGAAGCTGCTGGATTGGTGCAAATGTTTGTGTGCTACAATTTGAACAGTCTGTTAAATAGTTTATACAATGTCAATATTATATTCTTACTGGTTATGGAATTGCATATTGGAGTAGCTATATATACCCTTTGCTACACACTATATATGGACAAAGGTTGTGGGATACCACCCCTAAACCTAAATATGTATTTTCAGGAGTATCTTACTGGTATAGGACATACCATATGAATGTAATTCCAGCTTGAATACAAATAAAGTCCCACCGGTGAGGAGCGCCTGCACATTCTGCACAGTCTCATTAAGCACTAAAGTCTTAGGTGGCTGCACCCATTCCCATTCACCTTCACCCACCCTGTTTACTTGACATTTTCTTCCCCTATTCATCACTAAGGGGTCATATCACCATGGTGAACTGGTTAACTGTTAAACACAGATTAGACAAAACAACTAAGATGGTGTCTTTTTCTTTAGGCCCATTGAGAAGAACTCCATCCATTTGAAAAATTCCTCAGACAGAGAAAATGATCCTTTGCCACTATCTCCTGTCGTGCCAATCCCTGCTACCCCTCAGCCAGCAGCGACAATAGAGACATCATCCCCTCCTGCTTTGAAGCCAGGAACATCCACTTCTCAGGGCAGTGTGAGTGTAAGGAAGCGTCGGCGTCTAGCAGCCAGTCCTGGAGGACTACACTGGAATGCTGCAGGTATGCCAATCTAAACTGGCCACACATTAGAAACACACTGCTCCCTATTTCTGTTTTTACCTTTTATTTTTAACTGTTTAAAGCTTATAATTGAGATGGACTGACATTTTTAAAGAAGATTTTGGGAAAGAAATTAAAAATCCTACACTGCCTATACTTTTTTAGCCAAGTCACTTTACTATTCAACCAATAGTAAATTTCATAGATTAAAAATGCATTTTTGTTTTATTAAAATATTGATCTATGTAGGAAAACATTTTTCGGTATTGCCTTTCATGCCGTGCATTAATCAGTCACCAAGTTATCACCTCACCAAGTTTATATAATTTTTTCCCAAACTGATGGCACAGGCGTAACTCAGACAGACAAAGATATGTTATTGACTTTGCATAGTACAGGATACACAGCAATGAAAGCATTAACATCTACCAGAGTACAAATAGATTTAACAATGTGTAAATATAGTAAATAAATATGAATTATAGACATTTCAAATATAAAAAATTAAGGCGCAAATGTTATGATTAAAAGAGCCTTATAGGTATGATTGTTTGATGTATAATTGTATTGATTATGTTTAATATAAATGTATGATTAAGGGCAATTTTTAAGTATGGTAACTATAAAGGAAATGACCAAAATCTGCACAGTGTGCAATATACAGAAGGAAAATGTAAGTTGTGAATGTAGATAAAAAAAAGATATTTACAGTCAATTATATACTGTACAGTGGAGTGTTAAAATATTAGTTAAATTAATAACTTTAGTAATGTTATGGCTGTAAGATAGAAGCTGGTTAAACAGATATTATAAACAGGGTTAGATAAGTCCTCGATCATGTAGCATGCTCTACACAGACATTTACTCTGATGAGGGTGCTTGATGTTTGGTAACTGAGAACCAGTGAAAATAATAATGATGAAAACTAATGATTGGCCAACTATATTTTAATTAATTAAAATAGCTACATGTCTAGGTACAGCCTTCTGCAAAAGCTTCTGCAACTCATTTAATGCATGAATAGGTTAACACAATATTTGTGTTTTTTGTGTTTTCTTCAAATTTTTATGCACAATGTATTGTTTTGATACATTTAACTTAAAATAAGAAAATTTCTAATAATTCTATTTCATTAATTTTTGCTCAATGTATTAAAATAATTACAGAAATAGAAACTTTATATAAATTGTGCTGATGTTTCTTCCTTATGTAGATGATGTGATGACTTTTTATAATTTGAAAAATCAAATATCGTGGCATTCTCCCCTAATGTTTGCAAACGTGCCACACTTAAAATGTACAGAAATATAATATGTATTAAAAATGAGCAAAAATATTTCATCATGTAAGCAATTTCTATAGAAGTTCATACAAGATTCCTTTTGTGCAAACTTTAATGACAGCGGTCTGTTGTGAATTGTGTTCGGCACTTCATTATACAAGGGTGGAAACTAGAAAAAGAATGCATGCTGTTCCTGTCCCAATCAGCAGAGGTGACCCTGTCATTAGTGCCTTTGTTGGACGAGGAAATGACGCCTAATTGCATACTACATGTGCAGCAACCACCTGCAGGCATTGCTAATTAGTGCTGTAACAATTGCTGTGTCAAAGCTTACTGATGGCTTAATAAGCTATTTATTTGTCAAGAAACTGTCAATTAAATCCATGACAGCGAGTGGCAAAGCGCTGAGCCTTCACCATAAGTTTTCCTCCTTCAGCAGAGAGAGCTATTAACACTCTCATTATGGCTGGTGTGGAAAGGCAGGATGTGCTTTTGTTAACACTATGAACAATGCTGACAATACATGAGGAATTTTGCCTTATTCGATATTTAAAAATACTGTTTATCCCACACTACTAGTGATGGACTTGACAAAACACATAAAAAACAGATGTGTTTCTTAGGCATACTGTACATGGTACTATAATGCAAATACAATGTTATTTTATTAAATCAACAATATGCTGTTATAGTATAATATAAAGAATTACACCAAATGGTAATTTTTGTTTTTTAGGCTTTTTTTTTAACAGAAAACAATAAGCAACTAACAATCTTTATTAGGGTCACTGGCAGGTTGTGCTGCCATCTATTGCAGCACTTAGTGGGTAAGTGAAGTAGGGAAGCATTTAGAAAAGGTCACCAGTCACAGTTTTATATGCAATATAATCTTAATACATTTTTTATACATTATTTTTATTTAGTTTTTATGGTTTTAGGTGAGGAAGTGCCAATTATTAGGCTTTTTTCGTCCCTTAGACTGGTTATTGTTTTAGTCAGAACTATTATTTTTGCACAAGCAGCTAATAATGAAATAACATTATTTTTATTACACGTGTTCATTTCTTTACAGTATGTTGTGATAGTATTGCACCTTCAGAGTATTTTCAATATATGAATTAAACCAATTAATGGTAAATCATAAGCTCTGAAAAATCTGACTTTCTCTGGAAGACTTGATACCCAGCTTTATTAACTGTGGTTTTAGAAGCAGACTTTGAATTTGATGCATTTCCCTAGTTTTCACCTTATTGAATTCATTTTGAATACATATAACATTAAAATTTTAATATTTTTGTATACACTATGATCTAATATGTTAAAATTTATTTGTCTCTCTCACTAATACTTGAAAATCTATCATTAATATTGGATTTTCTGTGGAAATATTAATATTATTCCAATGTTGTATGTTCAGTAGAAATACTGTAGAGGGCACTGTTGTATTTGAGCTCGTCTTCATGAAATGACCGAGACCGTGGTTTCATTGCTAAAATAAGGGTTAGGGATTGAATTATGCAGATTTTTTTTAACTTGCAGCTATCCTGCCTTTAATTGTCAGCAGATAGATGCTCAAAGGTAATAAATGTCTTGTTTTTCATTTTCCTGGCTTTGCTTCAATTTAAAATGCCTTGTACAATTCATGCTTTGTGGGCATTATTAATGATGTTCCCATAATCCAGCATGAGGTAAAATTGGAGCCAAGACCTTGCCTCTAATCTCCTGTGATGGAGCACCATTTAATTGAGAGCATGTTAAAATCAATAGTACAATCCCAGAGGTAGACGGTCATAATAGCTGTTCTCACACACTTGCCTTAATTGTGAATGAACAAGTCATTTAGTGAAATTGGTAATGACCTCTCATCAATCAAATCATCTAAATAATCACCATCAAATTCATTTGCTGCTTGTACAACACAGTGTTGTTGGTTATACTGGTGTACATGAGTATATCATTTTTATTTGGATTATCTGATCGACTTTCTGTGCTGTAAGGCCCGAGGGCATCTGCGGGCTCAGTCAATGAAATGGGAAAATGCAGTCAGCTGTTATGTCACTTCTATTGCTGCATGTTATTGGTTAAGCAGATCAAGCATTTTACCAATTTTCTGCATTTGTGCATTTTGAGTATGATGATGATGATGATGATGATGATGAATTTGAGGTTAAAACACTGTTAGGGGTGTGAGAAAGCTTATTAGTATTACATGCACATTATAGGAGCTTTGTTAGACATGAACACAGGAATTTAATTGGATTTGTTGTTAAATTGCACTCTTTGCTGCATTTGCCAGGAGAGACATCATGAACAATGGTGTCCTTGTAGCACCTGCTTTTGTACTTGTTTCCTTGGTGTAAGAATAATTTATTCTTCAAGAAGCCCTTATTCAGTGCTTTGTCACTGAAAACACAGTAGCTTTGTCTGAAATGCAGTTTAAAAGCTTATCTAGTACATTGTAATGCTCAAAAATCCACATTGTCTTGTCAGAGGACTGCTTGCATGGATTCGAATAAGTTATAATTGTGCAGCAATTTTTAAGCAACAGCATGACTTGGTAAGAACAGTATGTGACTAATATTTAATTACCAGCACCATTAGACATAAACGTGTAATTAAGGTGCTATTAGAGAATGTTCTGACTACAGATGTACGTGCTCCTTAGCATACTGATGTGCAGTGGTGCATTACATTTTGATGTAAAAATAATATATTTGGTCATTTGTTAATTAAGGAACTGATCTGATATTACATAAATGCAATTTAGGACTGTACAATATATACACTATATTGACAAAAGTATTCAATCATCTGCCTTTGCATGGATATGAACTTAAGTCACACCACGTTTTAAATCCACAGGATTATGTTATTCAACCCTATGCAGCTATACCAGCTTCAACCCCTCTAGAAAAGGTTTTTCACAAAGTTCAGGAGTGTTTGTAGGAACTTTTGACCAATCCTCCAAAAGCACAATTCTGAAGTCTGACACTGATGTTGAATGAGAAGCCCTGAAGGTGTTCTATTGGATTCAGGCCAAGACTTTGTGCAAGTAGTTCTTTCACACCAAACTCCCTCATCCATGTTTTTATGGACCTAGATTTGTGAAATGTTGTGCAGTCATGTTGGAACATCCAAGTCTTGATAATGTACCAGCCTTAATCATTGCCTGTAATGCTACTGCTGAGCTTCTAGTGAATAATCTTGAATTGATTATGAAGTAGTGCATTATCTTAAGGCCATTACTGAAAGGTTTTTTGTTGGCCACAATTAATTGTTTAGTGTTTGTTTTCTTTATTTGCTGCTACATCTCAGAGTAATGCTGAGTGATGTCACAGAGGTCACTCATGTTGCTATAACAGCTTTCTCAAGAAGACAATGGGTGCCTGATTCTCATAAAGTTTTAATTGCTGAACTGATTAGGGCCTCTGCAGCTCCCAGTGACTGAGTAGCATCTGAGTAGATAGTAACTGGGATAAACTTGATATAGTGCAGCCTTGCAGCTGGCCTGAATGGATACCAGGTAACAGGACACCATGTTCACCTGGGGGTGTATATATTGTTTGTATGTGTATGGGTGTGCAACATAATGGGCATCTAGAACTTCTTTACACCTTTTTCTTTTTGCAGAAGAAACTTGGCTTATTCTCTGTGTTTTGTGTTATCTTTTGTGTTATGATTTCTGTTATTTTTAAATATTGGGTGGGTTTTATTTGCTGTATAGCAACATATTTGTACCTTTTGACCATAAAAAGTACACATAGTTGCTTTAAGGTCCAATAATTAACCCTGTATTGTCCTTTGTGAGACGAGAATTAAATCTTACTGTTCCTGGTAGTTGTGACTGTATGAGAATGAAATTGAACTAGACTTCAGATTATGACTTCATTGTATAATTCCAGTTGAATGAAATTGCTAAATGCCTGACTGTCGAAAGGAAGTCGTGGGTGGCTCATTTAATGCCGGGTAAGAGGCACCTTAGGAGTGATCAAATCTTAGGCAGGAAATGAGTCATGGTTTCATTCTGATAATTGATCATGCTTGTTTGCTCATATTTATTTTTACTTTGTCAATAAGTGAGAGTAATAATCTTTATATCACCCGATGTTTCCTGCGATCAGGCTGATGCACTCCCTCCCATCTCTCGTGGTGTCAGTTATCACCTGAGGTGTCTGTTTTCCTTTCTCAGGCTTAGTGCTGCGTGAATATGAGCGGGGAGAGTCAGCTGGTGCATCGCAGGTGAAACGCATCCCCAAGCCCGTACAGTCAGTGAGGCCCAGCACAGAGCCGTGGGGCGATAGAGCGACACTCAGGAAGTGTGTGTCGGTGGATGACAGGTTTTTGCAGCAGACGCCAACACAGTCCCAGACACTGCTGAGCCGCCTGGAGAGAGGAAAAAAGAAACTCAGGAATATCCATGTGAGTAATAGTGACAGAAGGTCTAAAAAGAAATTGTGCTTTTATTTATAGCACAAAACTCTTGGATGAGTCATTTGAATTGTGTACTGTGAATATGAATTTAAACAAATGTTCTTTGATATTTTAGATAGATTACATGTTTTGTGCTTACGCAAATGGGCAATTAAGTTATACAATTATTAAAGTGACATTAGACGTTTATAATCATCATTGTTATTCAGTATTAATTAAAGAAGAAGGTGACAATGAATCTGCACAACCTTAATTCCCTTAAAATTGGGACAAAGAAATGTGTGTATGTGTCCATCCGTTTTTTGTTTCCGACCCTTGGATTCTCTGTAAGCCAGCCAGTTTATAATGATTATAATATAATATAATATAATGGGCGGTCACCTAGTTTTTACTTAACCATAGTTTACATAAGATCTAATCAGAGGCAATTTGTATCAGCATGTGAATATTTTGAATACTGGAGGAAACTGAACTACCCAAAGAGAACCCGCTCTGGCACAGGGAGGACATGCAGACTTCACACAAAAAGGACCTTTGTTCACTCAAATAGGGAATCAACCTTTTTGCTGTGAGGTGGTCGCACTAACCATATATATATATGTATGTTAATTATTTGTTTGTTTATTTCAGTACTAATGTTGATTCAATGACTGCAACCATCCATCCATTTTTTTCCCACTTGGTCTTATACTTGGGTTGTAGGGAGCCCATTATGGGGGAGTTTGTTTCGGTGACTGGGCATATACACACAGGACAAAGTGCCGCACACAACCACATGCTCTTTATATAGGGGTAATTTAAAGCGGCCAGTTTACCTTGAATCCATGTTTTTTGGACTGTGGGAGGAAACCGGAGTACATGGAGGCAACCCATGTGGACACAGGGAAAACATGAAGAACCTGGATACCTAGCGCTGAGAGGTTAAAGTGCTAACCACTAAGCAACCGTGCGACCCTGACTGCATAGTCACCTAAATGGTTCTCATTTCATTATCAATTTACAGACATAATTAGTAACTTTAGAGATAATTACTTTGAGAGTAGTGGTATAGCGCAACATGCAATTTTAATAACCATGGAGCTTTAAAAGTTTTTGAAAAACTATGCTTTAAAGACTGTCCAATGTCTCATTTTATTAATACCAAAGTGGTAATAATTTTGAAATGCTCTTCTGATTTGACATAAAGAACAGTATTATCTACACAGGGCTTGTTTCAGGTCCTTTAACACCAAACAATGAACCTATCAGAGATTCTGCTAATTGTTGATGTGCATCCTATATGAGCTGAGACATACAATGAAGAGAGAGTTTGAAACAGTGACAGGAACGTAGTGTAGACGGCAGAGACTTCATTTAGCATAGTGTATGTAATGTATTTATGTTAATATCCTCTTTATCCTCTACTAAGGTTGCGGGGGGTTCCCCATGCCCATCCAGGGGAGAACGTTTCAGGCACTGGGCAGATGTGCCAATCTATCACACACAGGACAGGGTGCCAATCTATTGCTGGGCACACCCTCACTCATACAAACACACACACACAAACACACTCTATATGGGGTAATTTGGAGAATTCAATTGACCTTGATCCATGTTTTTGGAGAGAACCCGGAGAACCCAGAGGGAACCCACGTGGACACGGGGAGAACATGGAAATTCCTTCTAGATTGGGATTCGAATCGGGAATCCCTAGTCCTTAGAGGCGAACGTGTTAACCACTAAACCACCGTGCTGCCCTTTTCCAGGTTTTATTTTTGGAAATACTTTCATATCAAATCCTTGAAAATGGTCTCTTTTGTGGGTTCTCCCATTTATCTCACCAAATTAGGCTTAGGGTGTGAAATCATATTGATTAGCCAAAAAAAAATATTTGGAAAAGTTTCAGTAATTCTGAAGCTAATTCGGTTAGCAACATGTCTGAAAGTTTTTAAGCCTTTAGGCCATTTTCTTTTTGTTCTATTGAGTTTTTGTAATGACAATGCTGAACCAAAGTTGTGTAAGAGCATTATTCAGATTTATCAAACACATACAGCAGTGAGTCACTGCATTGAGGACTACTTTACTGAGTACACTAGAGTGCTGTTAATGTTTTAGACTTTTGGAAATGTTGGTCCTCTCTGCATATATTTCCTTTCGTTTGAAATTGACCTTTATCTTTATTCATTTGATTAGTTTAGTTCTGTCCCAATACTTCTACTTGCTTAATCATTATGTCCAAAATGCAAGTGAAAAGCATCTCTTTAAGGTGAATACAGCAGATATGAAGCTCTTGGCACTCTGAAAGCTTTCTATTACCTGAGTTTTATTAAATTTCTGAGTCCTATTTTTAAAGCTCCAATAGTTCTCACATAAAGTTAGAACACGAATATAATCGCATCCCTGACCTTAATTATAAAAAAAAATCAATAACTGTGTTTAAGTAAAAAAACTTTTTCCGAAAAGCAAATTCAGGCTAGAAATATTTTGTTACTTCATCTAAACATTTATTCTAAAAACACATATAAAAGATTTTTAGTGTTTTCAATAACGATCTTCGTTTTCTTAAATAGAAACAAAGATTGAGGCCATTTAACAAATTCAGGGTCAGTTTGAACATTTTTAAAGTCTATTTTAGGAGCTCCAGGCTTGATTCTGCTCAAGTTACAACAGCATTATTATATAGACCTAGCATGCATGCACTTGATTGGCCTCCCTTCGTTCCAGATCTATATTTTGTTGCATATTTATAATGTGTATTGAGCAAAGACAAACGACTGTTGAGCTTTTATATACAGCAAAGTTTCCTCTTTAAAGTAGCAACAATATTTTTTTAATAACCAAAAACTATACATAAAACATTAGGATATGTGACTTAAAGATAGAGCATTTTGCAGACGTGAAATCCAAACATTTTATGTTTAACAAATACAACTTACTTACTTTTCTTAGTAAAACCACAGTACGTTTTTAAGATTAGGAACTAAAAAGAAAATGTGAGTATTAATCAACATTTTTATAAACTTACACGAGTGTTTGGATACCAATAATGTAAATATTACATTTAGCATTGGGATTTTTAGATAATATTTTAATAAATACACGTGATCTTAAATTAGATAATGAGCAACCGTGCCACCCGCATTTATATACCCTTTTCTTTTATTGTAAAGATAAGATAAGATAAGATTAACCTTTATTTGTCTCACAATGGGGAAATTCACAATGGGTAAATTATTAATTAGTGTGTTCATTATTAATTGTTATTACGTTATTGGTTTTGGGAAAACCTATTTGTATATTACAATGTTTGTTCACAAGTCAGATTAGATTTTAAAATAATTTGTGCAAAAATCCAGTTGCTTTACATTTGTCTTGCAGCTGCATACCTATTTGACCAGAGATCTACACTGTTCAAATTACCACATAACTGCTCTTCAAATGGAAATGGAACATTTGCTCGGCGCACAAATCTCCAGAGTATGTAATGTCGCCAGAAATGGTCAGATGCAATCATAACACTGACTTCTATGAGGAGCATATATTCATAAAGAGTGACTTCGAGTATGCAGACCAGCTGGAGATGATTTTGTAGTTAATAGGGGACTGGTGATGGGGGGGGGGGTGGTTATAAATTGTAAGTCAATACTTAAAATGTTTGTTGTAAAGGGATTAGAGAATTGTTAAACTCTCAGTTATTGTGTTTATGGATTTGAAATAACAGATTTAGCTTTCTGTTGCTGCTGGTGTCTTTTATAGTCTTTATCTTCTTTTATCTTGCCTCACAAGATGTGCATAATAGAGTGACTCCTCTAAGGTCTGTGCTTTTGCCAAGAAGCAACATTTCTAAGAAGTGAAGTAAATGAAAAAAATTATACCTTAGTTGTGTTTGCCATTCTCAGAATTCTATTCTGGTTGAATTGCCAGGCTTTACAGCAGCATGCCGGGAGAAAACACAGTGACACAGATATTCCAGTTTTCCACCTCCACCTCTCATTCATGAGTCAACGGAAAATGGCAGAGGAGTGATCTTTTGTAAAGGCCAAAACGAGTGAGGAATGAGAGCATTGAAATTGCAGTGGTCCTTATATTTAAATTATATTTCTGACATGGTGGTTGTGATCAAAGATTATTAGGACATTAACTTTTTATTTAAAGGAATTGTGTTTAGATTGATGAGTTAGGGTTCCAACTAGCTGCTGAATATCATAAGCAATGGTTCAGAGGGTACAAACAAAGCTGTCATTTTCATTTTCACAGTTTTAGCATGGGCATGCAACCAGTGCAGCATGTGAGTATACAGTTATTAGTTCCTGCTCCAGTTGTTATGTAAACCATCAAAATAACGATATAATATTATTGTTACAGTCTATGTTATGCCCGTGCCCAAAGGACAGATCTGAATACAATCACATCAGTGTCATGGTTCATTACGGTGAATAGTACTGAAGTAAATGGCGCCATATAAACACTGCTTATATTGGGTTCCTTAGTGCAAAGCGGAAATTTATTGCACTTTAGTCGGTCTTGTTGCTATGGCGCTCAGTTAATGCAGGTTTGGGTTGGTTGTCTGTTGCTGGAGGTGCTTTAGAAAAAGACTGAAATGTCTTAACACAGAGCATTGAAATCCATTATTCTAGCCAGTTCTAAGAATCTTAGATGCCTGTTTTAGACAAATTATTTATTATTTAAAAATATAAACATTATTTATAACATTATTTAACATAATTTATTTATATTTTTGAATTTTCTTTGTATTGATGATGCAATATTGTTTTACACTTTGATTTTCAATTCATTCGTACTGTTGCGTTGTAGCAGTGATACTTTTGCAGGCTCGAGCCATCATGCCATCATGCCCTACATCACAATCACATGCAAAATATTGAACATTATTTTGCATATTTATAAGTCTTAATGAATCTACTGGGGCCAAATTGCAATTTAATTTATTCCTCTGCATTAACAGCGAAAAACCTTAGATGTCTTTTAGCAGTTGACAGGTTACCTGAAAACAAACAGGATTCTTAACAAAAGACCAAAAGAAGGCCAAAAGAATCTGTTTACCTAAAAAGTAGACCAAATTTTTTTTTTATTTTATTTTTTTTTTTACAAAGAATGATGCTAAAATGATTCCATTAAATATCTGCAAAGTCTTAAAACAAATGTGACACAAGCAATTGAGATTCCAAACCAGAAAAAGACAACAAAACTGTGATCCAAACATGCTTCAGTTTCACCATGAACCTCTACCATGAAGAAATGGAAGCTGACAGTTTTGGATTGGTCGTTGCATTCCTTTGATTTGAACATCATTAAAAGACTTTGGGTGGATCCTGAAATTGTGCATGCAATGCTGTCCACAAGTATCCCCCGAAATATAACTTCTGCAAAGACGAGCAAAGGGAAGATTCCTAAAATTAAATCAGTGAGATGTTCATTTGTGGTTGACAGCTCGGAAATCTTACAGACGTAATAACAAGTACTGATTCTAATTATTATTGTTAATGCTATAGTTTTGTTTTGTACACATCACAGTTACTGTCTTTTTGAATCATTAAATTTAAAGCACTTTACTTAGCTAGACTTCACTTTAGAGAATATAAAACCTGCAAGATATAATCTTTAAATCTATAAAGTCAAGTCATCTGGTAATAAGCCACGAGAGGGTGTGGATTACTGTAATCACTGGAAAGTGGTACTTTTAAACCCTATATACAATAGAGTTCAGAGTCTGCTTCTTGCCTATGATATAATGACACCATAGGAATGCACCATATTAAAAAGGCTTATTGCTTTTACAAAACTATAAAAAGGCAAAGAGGTGAATAAATGTACCTGACTATTACTTTTTTTATTGAGAAAAAGGGGTACCCATGCAACGTGTGATATGGACCACAACACTTTTAATATCACATCCTGCATTGCTCTATGGCAACATAGCAGTGTTGATGGTTAGGCACATGGAGGATTTCGGTGAGCACAGAACATCCAGATCAGACATGCGAAACATAGCCTACGAAGTGGGCATTTTCATAGTGAATCAAAGAAATTTGATGACAACAGAAAAAAACATGCTTGCTTGTGCCAGCGATAGATTGGTGCCCGGTCCTTCGTGTAACTGCCCAGTGCTTGAAATGTTCTTCCCTGGATGGGCATGGGCAACCTACCCACGACCCTAGTATAGGTTTAAGTAGAGGTTCATGAATGAATGAACATGCTTGCTTGATGGGTCTCACCCTAATGAGTCGATTCTTTTAGATGGCAGTCCTAGATTTTATTAATTTAAAACATTACATTTACATTCAGTCATAAAGGAGATGCTCTCATCCAAAGTGACTTACAAATGAGAGAACAACACAAGTCAAAAGAAAAAACACAAGAAAAAACGGCTACACTGTAGTAAAATCAAACCTGATCATTATCTGATCCCTCTTTTATATTTACTTTTTATGTTTGTGTTAGAGATGTGTTTTGAGTTGTTTCTTGAAGATGCTAAATGACTCATGAGTTGGGAAGATCGTTCCAAAGCAAGATGTTGAGTTCTAGAGTAAATTTGGCAATTTCTATTTTTTTTAGAATATCATAGACTATAGGGGTGGCTTATTGATAGCATGTTCTCCTCTCAGCACTAGGGATTCCTGGTTCGAATCTCCATCTGGGTGGAGTTTCCATGTTTTCCCTGTGTCCGCGTGGGTTTCCTCCGGGTTCTCCGGTTTCCTCCCACAGTCCAAAAACATGGATCGAGTCAATTGAGTTCTCCAAATTGCCCTATATAGAGTGTGTATGTCTGTGTGAGTGTGTGTCCAGCGATAGATTGGCGCCCTGTCCTGGGTGTATCTGCCCAGCGCCCGAAACGTTCTTCCCTGGATGGGCATGGGGAACCTCCCCGCTACCCTACTATAGGATAAACCGGAAGATAATGGATGGATGGATATCATAGACTATAGAGAATAATCAGGTTCTATGTAGTTGATGATGTTACAATAAACAGACACATCTATTGCATCACACTAAAAGAGTTCCCAGTTTTTTTCTCTTCCCTTTTTTTATTTCCTTTCTGATTTCTCCTCATTTCTCCTAAATGATGTCTCTCATTCCACCCCTTTACTCTTTTCTATTCTATATTTGGTCTTTGGTCCTGTTACCTCATTCTTTTTCTTTTCCACCTTCACGTTTGTTGTGTATCTTCTTCTTTTTTTCTATCTTTACTTCTGTGTAACATTTTTTCCTTCTGTTTTTTGTCTTACCTTTTATTTAATCTCCTCTCTTATTACGTTCTCTCTTCTACCTCCCCTTCATTCTCTTGTCTTTCTTTTTCTTTTCCTACAGACTTTTCCCCCCTCTCCTCTTTGCTTGCCTTTACTTTCATACCTTAATAATTCTTTCCTATCCTTTATGCATTTTAAATGTTTTTTCCTTCCTTATTTCTTTTTATAATATTCATTTCTTTATCTTCTTCCTTCTCCTCTTGTTTTATCTTTTCTCCTACCTTTGCTACTCTCATCTAATTTCAACTTCTCTCTTCTGTTCTTCTACAATTTTGCTTTTCTGCTCTTTTCCCTACTAAGTTTCTTTAAGTTTTAATAATTAAATGAGCAAAATCCATCTGCCAGTTTTGTTTTGCCAATCTTTAATAAGAAGTTTTATAATTATGAGTTTTGTGTTTGAGGTTAAAGGACAAAACTAGTTTCTCAGTTTTAGTTTTAAATCTCTTTCCTAAAAACACCATAAGGGGGCAAGCTTACCCTCTTACTACACAATAGTTGGAACTATCGTCTAGCCCGAGGTGACAGGGGAAAAGAATGGCATGATTTCACAGCCACGTTGCACCAGAGCTTCATAACAGTCAGTTATGAACAAAAGTATGACAGTTTTATACTTTCAGTCACACATATCTCACCTGAACAATTTCTTCATACAATATAGAAATAAAGCCTTGGGCCTAACACCTTATTGAGATGTAGAATGTAGAGCTAAAATTAACAGAGACATAAGAAATGGTTGGCGTCTTTAACCTTTTATAAAGAAATGTATGTAAATAACTGGTATGTGTATACTTTTTAAACACTGTGCCCTTATTACCAAAGAAATATAACCGACAAAAGTTGAGCATCACATGAGGATCAGTCTGTTTATGCACAGGGCTCTCTCAGTGACAGTTCAATTCAAAAAATCTAATTCCATTGGGAATGATAATTTTATACTTCAAGCAAATTTACAAGATCCTCTTGTCACCAGTACTTGTTAATCATAGTAACTGTGTGTCAACACAGGAAAACTCCAACACCAAAATAAAAAAGCATAGGGTGTTTTCCTAGTGGTGCTTATTTATTTACTTACTTATTCATTAACAAAGCTCTTAATATGACAGCATCTCAATGAATAATGAACCTGTGCCATTTGTTAATGTGTTGCTCAACTCCTGCACCATATGAAAACAGGCTGTCACCAACACTTAAAACGACTGTGTGTGCCATGAATTTCAGCAGTCACTTAATATTGCAGCTATATGGTTAAGAGCTGCCAGGCTACGTTGCCAGAGGCATCAGCATTGCCCCCTCCTTGTCCTGGTCCAGCGGTGCGAGCTTGCCTATGAATGCTAGCATTGCTCTCTTAATTAGGCCTGGGAGAGGTTTAACAACCATGCTACAGTTTAGCCCACTGACAAATAGAAAAATAAAACCCTTGTTTAAATTAGCACAGAGAAGTGAGAAGTTCTAGAAGCCACAGACTCTGTCTCGCCTGTCGGCTTAGAGCTGGCCTTAACCTAATCTACCAAGGTTATTTCAGTTCAGTTCGGTTTAGTATACAATTTAGTTTTAAGAGTGCACAGTGATCATGATTAATTACACTATTGATAACAAAATTAAGAACAGTTTACAGGATTGCATCTATTTAAAGTCAATTTGAATCTAACACATCAATTCACAACAACACAGTATTATCTGAGACCCAATACAACCACCTGTTACACTCCTGTTTTATTAAAAGATTAAATCCATTACCAAATCTGTATTACTTTTAATCGGAACAGACAAAAACCTGTATGTTAATTTGCCTGCAATGCGTAAAATGGATTCTTATGGCTGACTTGTTTGTAATTGCTGTAATAAATGGTAAACATGAAACAGCCAAGTGTAAAGCAGTTTTTCTGATTTGTCAAAAGATAGGCAGTGCCTCTGAGTACATTTTGTTATTATTAAAATTAGCATCTTTTATTAACCATTATAAATTTTATAATCATTGTAATGTCACTGAAAGACCTAAATATAAACCCTGCTTAATGCTCTTGTATTTAAGAGAACTAGGATAAGAAATACTTTGTAGTATTTGTTTGACCAGGATATAACAATCAAATTACACAACATAATTTTATACTGTGAGGCATACAGTCCCTCATAGATCACTGTGACCTTGCAATAAATTTTTCAAACCTTATTTCAATTCCATCCAATACTGTGCAGATGTTGAGGCATTGCATCAAATCTAACTTCTGTACATTTTAATTCACCGTTTCTTGAAAAAAAAAATCTATATATATTTTTTAAATGGATAAAATTGGCCAGCAAGTGAAGACAAAATTTTATTTGTTCCCAATATGTTGAATTATAAATGTACAATTAGACCTTTGTAGATCTTCTTGTTTCTTCTCTTATTGTACATTTTCACAGCTCAACTTTCCTCACAGTTATGGTCCCAAGTTCAATTCCTGGTAGGGGCAAACAAAGGTTCTTTCTGTGTGTAGTATGCATGTTCTCCTTGTGCCTCTTTGTACCATTTTCCTCCCACATTTAAAATACATGCTGATGGGTAAATTGGAGATACTAATTGCCCCCCTGAATGCATTCTTTGTAAAATAAGGTTGAGGACTTGGCGACCTATCCTAAAAACTTTTCAATGAAACTCTATAGATCAAAATCATGGTTACCTGGCCTACAAAGTGTCTAAGATACATTACTTTGTTAAAAAAATATAGATACTTTGTTAGTCCCCCTTAACATTGATTCTCAATAATCATGACCAACAAATCAGGTATCGTTTGTGTGGTGGATGTGTTTCAGGACTGATCAGACATGGCAGAGTTTTTAAACACCTCACCAAAAAGTTCACCATCCTCTAGGCAGCTTTGTTTAAGCAATAATGTTGTGCCGCAATAACAGTCTCGTTTTTCTTTTATTTCTACAAGGTGAAGCAATAAGGCAGATGTGTTTTAATTAACAATTAACTAATTGAGTGTGCAGTGAGTGCACACAGTGTCTAAAATCTTTAAACTCTCTTTATACCAATGCAACACACACTCTCACAAAACCACCATGTCATTGTCTCTGGTGAAAATATTTCTATTTCAGTCCTGACTATTAGAAATGAATATAAAAGGGACCAAAAACGTATGCACAGAAACATATGGGCTACACTTTTTAACTGTAATGTGTGTGTGTGTGTGTGTGTGTGTATATATATATATATATATATATATATATATATATATATATATATATATATATATATATATATATATATATATAGTAAGTGAAACTTATAAAATCGACAGTAAATTCAGAAACATTGTGGTCTACCTAAAGTGGCTAATGAATGTATGGTCCCTTTAGGGCTTGTGTTAGCTTATTAGAATATTGAAAACATGCGTTTTACAAAAGACAGTATTCAGTAGTCATTTTGTCTGATAAGTTTACTTCTGATAAGAAGTATAAATTGACATCTTCAGTCCCTTTCTTCACTGTGCAATTTGAAGCTTTAAACACGTACAGTAGGCATTCATGCAATCAAACATGAGTGGCAGGCAAGTTGAATGCCTTTTGCAAGAGTTTTCAGTACGAATGTGTTTACTGGAAGAAGTCAAAAAGAATGATTTTTTTTTTTTTTTTTTTTTTTGTTAATGTTTTATCGTCATCACCCAGAAAATGAAAACTTTTGCAGCACCGCAATCAGTGATTTACCATTAAACAAATGATTTTACTTTTCAAATGACTTTTAGGTGTACAGTTGGTTTGCTTCAGGTGATTATGTGGGAAAGCATGTTATTGTCATTCAAATTGACATCAAATGTATCACAGACTAAAGCTTTTGACAGCCTGTTTCATTCAATGTGTTCATGTGTGCGCACGACTGACACATGTAGGTTTGAATAGTAAACAAGGTATTTGTCCAGCGGTATTAAAAAAAAACCTTGTTCTCTTATTTTACTTTGTATTTTTCATATTTGTATTATTTAACTTAAACAATTTGATGTGCTATCATGTTGGGTTAAGCTACAGTTGACACGGTGAAGAAATGGTTAGCACTCTCGCCTTAAAAGCAAGATCGTTCCGTGTTCGATTCCCAGATCAGGGCTTTTCTTTAGAGTTTTTATTGTGCCTGTGTGAATTTTCTTTGGAAGCTTTGGATTTTTCATACAGTCTAACTACTTGCTTGATTAATAGGAGATATTAAAATTTCTGAATTTCTGATACAATATGTGTGAAGGTGTATGTAAAAGTGTTTGTTCTTGCTTTCATGCTTATAATGCACTCTAGCATCTATAATAGCTTGAATAGAATGAATTAATGAATTGGTGGATTAAACTAATAAAATACTTTTTATAACTTTCACCCATTCTTACGTGCTCGCAATTTTGTTGCTAGCTGTATTTTTCGACTTGCTCTTTGTATTATGAATAAGTTTATTGATTGTTCATGCTGTTTGTTCTAAAAGTGATTTGCTGTAAAGGTTTAATGCTGCTGGTATCATTTCCATGTTTTTTTTTTTAACTTTCATTCAGTCAGCCTCCAAAGTAATGACCCTTCTACTGGAACATTTTAGCAGCTTTGCTTATTTTTAAGTGATATACTTCTTATGAATGAACAATGAAATAAATTAAAATTTGATGTGTGCTGATGCTTCAGTGTTTGAAAGAGAACTGGACAAATAACAGTGTTGTCCAAAGCAACAGCAAAGATGAGATTTCATTGCCCATAGTTAAGACTGTATTGTTTTGTTGAATATGGCTGATAAACTTATTGTGCATTATCAAACCTTATTCATTCCTGTGTGAAGGCAGCTTGGTGATTGTGATTGTACTGCTCCATTGCCATGCAATAGGGAATTGCTACATTTAATTTGACATGTTTATTGAGGAAATGGTAAATGGCACCTGTTCTGGACTTTTACACTGCCAATCCCAGGTGTGTGCTTCAATAGTAGATAATGGTAGTGCTGAAGACTTTATATCCATTAGTGGCTGACCAACTAAAATAAAAGTTTGTTTTCACCAGTTTTTTTTTTAAACTGCACCATGTGTAATATAGAGAGAATGTAGCTATATACTGTGTGTGTGTGTGTGTGTATGTGTATGTGTATATATATATTAGGGGTGAGCTGCAATATTCGCTGATTCGACGATTCGATTCGGAGAACCGTAGTTGACTATGAACCTCATAGTCGTATGTACCATTTTGACCACATGGCTGCTGCTAAGCATTAGTTTTTACATGAAACGTCTTTGTTTTCGTTATATATATAGCCTTTTGTCAAATAAAATCATCCTAATTTCTGTTAATATTTTTTTAAATGATGTGTGCACTTTATCCCATTTACGGTGCTCTAAAAAAACAAGTAAAATATAAAAAAAAATCTTTTTTAAAAACCACGCTTATAGCGCCATCTTGTGGTGAAATTTTAACTGATTCGACTATCAGTCGACTATAGGGAAAATCTGACGAATCAGATTCGACTATGAAAATCCTTAGTTGAAGACACCCCTAATATATATAACTAATTGAGTGTGCCGTGAGTGCACACAGTGTTTTATAAACTTTTAACTCTCTAGATCTATCTATATATATCTATCGACCTGTATTTTCTTATTAAAGCATTTAACCAGTCATATTTCATTTTAGCATCATCGTTGCCAGGTTTTTAATTATTCTGCCTAGGCTTTCATAATAATATTTGCTACCCCAGTGGCATTAATAAGTGTAGAGCAACCTGTTGCCTCAACCAATCAGATTTTGAGTTTTAGCGGACACATGCTGTGTTAGTGTATTCCCACCCTCTAATTGGAGAGTACTTTTTTCAGCCAATTAAAAGTTATTACAGAAAAACTACTTGACTTTTGGCTTTACCTTCAATGGCTGTAGAATAGGAGTTGATGGAACTAATTGAACTCTTTTTATGGAAAAAATGTGAATGGATTTTTTGTAAAAAATAATCATGATTTTTGATGAGTGTTATTGTCCTAAATAATATTTCTATTTTATGATGTTATTAATAACTGCCCTTTACTGCATTTTTGCATAATTAAATGTTTTTATATTCATAAAATTGTTATTGCCCGCTGGGTTGATTCAGACAGCATTATTGAAGGACTAGGTGTGCAATGCATGATTTTAATTACAAGTATTTCAATTACCATTATAAACACGCACTGAATACCCTTATTATAAAAAGTGAAGACTCATAGCAATTGATCTATTCAGGAATAAACCTGCTGTAGGATTTCTTTCATTAGTTAGATACAGTAGAGTATGCAAAAGCTGCCATTACTGTTGAATAATGTATTCAAAGGATACTTTCAGTGTGGCAAACGTTGAATATAAAAAATGAGTCAATATAGATAAAAAAGGTAAAAGTTTTCAACAATTGTAAAATTTGTTAAAGAGCTGTGCTAATATTTCTGCTGTGCCTTCATGAACAATAAAGACAAATAAACAAATAACTTTTTCCTGAACAAACTTCAGTGTTTGGCATTTATCTGCTCATACCTAGTGCCATGACACAGAGAAACTAAACTAAAGTTATACTGTAACATTTAAGCCACTCTGTAACACCAGTCTGTGATTTAGATAATTTTTGGGCTGGCAGAGAAGACCTTGAAAGCCCTGACGGCCCGCCATATGGTTTTACATTGGGGTGAGTAGCATTCGGGTGCTGCTAATCATGTGTATTTGATTAATGGCTTTGCTTGTATCACTTTGTCATCCTAAGAGGTATTTAGAATGTTTTAAGGTCTTCTTTCTGATAATGAATATTGTCCTTTATGTGGTTATGAATATTGCTGTATTCTGACTGTTAGAGCTACTGTACTTCAGATTCATTTAGTACTTCATAATGAAAAGAATTTGAAGGATAAATATGCTTCCGAGTAATGACACTGGTTTTAGCTTTCACTGTCAAAACCAATTACATAGTGGACATGTAAGGTTGGAGACCTGTCTTCTTAAAAGTGCCATATTAGGTGGATAGGTCTTCTGACATTAAAGAAGAGACGCAGACAAGGTTAGTTCTGTGCTATGTTCCAGACACAGCTTCCTGAGTGTGACATTTAAGTGAAATCACTAAGACGCCAATAGCTGCTCTGTCCATTATGTTTCTAGAAGCCACATAAAGTGGCTACTCAGCATGGATCCTTTCTCTGCATATGACTAAGTACAGCTATAAA
This sequence comes from Corydoras sp. C115, assembly GCA_019802505.1. Taxonomy (NCBI): domain Eukaryota; kingdom Metazoa; phylum Chordata; class Actinopteri; order Siluriformes; family Callichthyidae; genus Corydoras; species Corydoras sp. C115. The sequence goes on from JAFMOC010000004.1 coordinate 4,982,495, forward strand.
CATGGTTTATTGTTTAATTTTCTATTTCACTCTTTTTAGATTTGTACATTTAAGATTAAGAACTGTATTTCATAAAACCCAAAGTTTCTTTTCTATAGAAATAACAACCTACACAGACTTTTGGGAATTCTATTAATAACCTTTTGTAGACAATTTTGGTTTCATTTATTTCTTCAACGTGCAGTAGAGAAGTGTGAATTTCAGTTAGTACCCAATTTTAACATTTGTATTTTGAAATGAGAAGGAGCATTTTATAATTGTTTTGGAATTTTACAGTTAAAGGTATCAAAGTCTAGCTCACAATGATTTGTTAAGCAAAGGAATGTTTTTTTTAATTTAATCATAATTAAATGTTCATAACTGATGATGGCACAATCTACACTCCGCTCCTCAATCTTCCTCTATCTTTCCATTGCCGCCACTTTTCTTTTACTACTGCGTACCCTCGCTATGCGCCACATTTCACATCTTCTCAAATACCTGCATATAGACCAATAGCAGAACTACCTGCAGGGTGTTAATTATCTTTGATCACCATCCATTGGCCTCGGTTTTACCTCACCTTTCTCAATCGGTGTTGATTCATCCACACCACTGCCACAGTCTAAGATTTTCAAATCGTTTACACAGTGCACCTGTTGTTTTTACTTAAAGCATATATAACTATAATGTAACAGTGTTTGACTGAGCATGGTCTTTGTAAACACTGCACCCCCCTAAATTCTCACTCAACCATGACCAAAATTTGTAATATGCTTGAATGACTTTACAAGCATCCTTTTCTTAGGTTGCTATAACAACATGGTGTCTGTCATTCCTGAGTGTACTGAAAAAAAGTAGTATTTTCTTCCTAACAAAACAAAACATTTTTTGCAATTACAGTCTTCTGGAGAAGTAAAAGCACTAACTTTTAATATTTTGTAGAATTTTGTGGAATCGCCAAAATTTGCCAACATACAGTATTAATGGTATTACATTGTAAAGAAATATTCTCCTATTCTATTTGGCATTTCAGTTTTATTTGTATGAGTAAAAATATCTAAGTGCGTTTACTTGAGAACTTGTTAACACTATAATGTTTTAATTTGATAACATTTCCAGATTGAGTTCCTCACAGTCATATATTTTTTTATTTATGATTCATTGATCTGTTTTTCTGAGTTCTGACCATAAGGTTCTGTAGAGCAACTTTGATACAGTGTTACATTTATTGCACATTTTAAATGATGTTGAAATAAACGTGAACTTTTAAATGTTTGCAGTTTCACTATATGTAACAGTTTGTGACCAGTAACACACAATGATTTCATTTATCATTTGCGTGTCTATGACATGACATGATTGTAAGTGTTATACAATGCTGGTTGGAGTATTTTACTATCTACTGTTTTTTTCACACATTTCCAGTTCTAAGGTTTACAGAGTGGTCTGAAAGAGAAAGATATTCGGTGACTGGCAATTCTCTACTTGAAAGTGCCTTGTTGTTCCAAAGATCACAGGAGAAAGGCCTGGTTTGAGCTGATAGAAGCTGTGGGCTATATTTTTTGGCACACTTTGAGGTCTTTATTAACATTTCAGCATTGCTTAAACACCACAGCCTACCTAAGAATTGTTCCTGGCTATGTCCATTTCCGTCGAAGCGTCTTCTAATAATTACTTCCAGCAGGATAGCACTCTGTGTCACAAAGCTCAGATCATCTTTAACTGGCTTCTTAATCATGAAAACAAGATCTCAAGTACTGTAATTGCCTCCGCTGTCACCGGATCACCTTTGATGGTCAACCTTTTATTTTATGGTGAAACATGAGATTCACATAATGTATGTTCAGCAGCAAAGCCTGCAAGAACTGCAAGACCACGTCAATATGATCCTCTGATGGAATATTCCTGCATCTTGTTGAAACAATGCAAAGAAAAATTTAAACAGTTTTGAAGGCAAAAGAAGTTCCACTCGGGTATTATTATTATAACAAAGAGGCCAGTGTGTGTGTAATAATATGTCAGTCAGTAGCTGTTTTTTATTTTATTTTAGCAAACAAAATTGTACATGAGGTCATGATTTTGTACCCATCATTAATGCAAAGAAATTTTAGTTAGTGTACAGTACTTATGGAATACTATTCAAGCCAATAGCTTATTAAATAAACAAACTTCCCTGAGTAGAGAAAATAATTGTGCACAGCTGCTGTTTGCCCATGTAGACACTGAAACAAACAAGATAATTAAGTGCTTTAATTCAGTTTTTGCTTTTTCCTATATAGCCATTTGGCATTTTAAGGCTGTGTTCCTAGCTGTTCAGAGATTTCATACTGAATGAGTAGTTGTCCACATAATGAGAAATGGAATCATCGCATATGAGCATTCACAATTGTGCGTAGGAATAAGAATAGAAATGAATAAATGTTAGAGCATGTAATATTCCAGGGTGCTCTAGAGGCACAAAAAACTATTTAGCAGAGTAATGCCATGCACCAAAACACAGGTTTATGGTTGCACTACACAGAGCACTCTCTTGTGGATCAGCGACTGTTGATTTGTGATGTGGGTAGGTCCGTTTACCCGGCAGAGCCCATGATGTCTGTAGTGCTTCAGAGACACTGAGGACTGAAACCAAAATGTTTGTGTGCCCAGTAAATCTGATTCTAAGTTAATATTATGTAAACAGACATATAATGTGACAATTCAAATATACACATATTATGAAATCTTCAACCTTTTTTATAATATTAAGCCTCGGCTTACTTTCTTTAATCTGTAGTAATTTATGGTGAGATGTGCCATCATTCATTTTATGAGACTTTTGTAACATATTGATTTGTCTGTTTAGCTTAAAAAACAAACCCTGCGAAATATGTGTTGTGATGCTCATTGCTTATCTTAAAATGTTTAAATAGCAATAGTGATTGCGAATATATTTATGCTGATGGCTGTGGTGCTCTCATAATGAGATGTGTTCAGGTAAGTTTCTGGCGTATTGCTATCTTGGCAATAGAAATCACAGGTGCACAACTAACTAAAAATAACCTGAACAGACATCAACAGTCAGACGTTTATTGCTATATTGGCAGTGAAATGTCAACACTGACACGTGCCGAACACCACTGAATGCTGAAGTCTAGTAAACATCACTGCCTTTGCACAGAGAATGTATATATAGTCTACTATACTGTGTTCTCTCCAAAGTGGAATACATAATGGGCCAGCGCAGTATGTAGGAGTCCAGGTAGCAAATAGTTGAAATAGCAGTCCACCAAAGTCAGACCTCACTTGGTTGTTAAAGGGAATGGCAAGACACTGATTGGTTAATTTCATGTTATGCCTTATGTAATAATAATAATAATAATAATAATAATAATAATAATAATAATTTAGGTAATACATAATTAAGATAGCAAAGACATACTGACATGTGGTGCGCTATTCCTGCTAACTAAAGATAGCTAAAACAGGGCCCTCATCCACAGTCCAACAAGTAAGTCAGATGAATTGAAGATACTACTGCCCTGCATTTAAATGGCAGTCTATTCAGGGTCATGATTGGCCCTCAAAGAGTCCTGAGTCCATTAAAGACTTTTGAGATGAGCTACAACAAATATTGCAAGCAAGATCCCTTAATCAGTGTTCAGTGTCTGAAATTCCAAATGCTCTCCTGAATGAATGGACAAATATTTCCACAGAAACACTTTAAAACCTTGTGAAAATCTTCCAAGAAAAATGGCACAAATCGGTGATCAAATTGGTCAAAGCTAACCTCAGTTAATAACAATTCTAAATAATTTTATCATAATAAAAGTGTGTGTGTGTGTGCGTGCATATATATATATATATATATATATATATATATATATATATATATATATATATATATATATATATATATATATATATATATATATATATATATATATGCTTAATAAGTCCAATAACTAATACTAAACCCATACTGTTGGAATCTTAAATACTATTTGTTTTCAGAGGCATTGATCACACCTGCCTGATGGTTGTTGTTTAATGCTGTAAAGATTGAAAAAATAGCTTATTGTTTTTCCTTTTCTTTTTAGAGTCTTGGAGAGACTAGACGATACGAAACCCATAAAAAGTAAGTCTATCATTTATTTTAAAGGTTCCTTAACCCCCTGAGGCGTATTTAGAAAACAACTGCATACATTATTAAACAAGCTTTGCTAATAGTAAATGTCATTTTTGTCTACTAGGCCATTTTAGTGTAATCCTTGAGAACAACACACTGTGACATTTTAGTTTTAAATCTACACGGCACAGCTAGCTTAACTGAAATTCATGTATGCTGTGATAGCATATGGCATGAATAAAAAGAAGGCATGAATAGATTATTAATCAAGACTAGCAGATTGTGAGCAGTGGCATTGACAGTGTTACCTGTCTGTGGCTGTCTCTGTGAGTCTCTGGTGGCCAGTGTATTGCCGCAACAAATATGTTTTATGCAACAGTGCATCCAAAGTACTCACTATTTGCATACAATGTATTTATGTACTTTCTCCATCATTACAATAGTTTTTATTTTACTTTTTAAAATATTTTTATGTACTTTAAATTGACACACTGCAATTGGTCAACTCTTTATAATGACTCTTCTATAAGAAATTTCTTAATGTATAATATACCTTAATCCATTATATAGGCAAATGTGCAGTCATATGCAAAATGCAGACCATATGTATTTAAGGGTTTTTGAAGTTTGGTTATAGAGTTTGCTTCTAAAAGTATATAAAAAAGACAGATTTGTAAAATATGATAACTGTGGTATATTTTGGCAAAGCCTAAGATTCTTTTGACAGAATGGCAGAAATTATTATACTCAGTCTAACCCAGTTAAAATATGTGCAAATATGTGATATAGTCTCAGTTTGGGGTAAATTAGTTACCTTTCTTTGTAAAGTCTGAAAGTTAGATTTAAATTTGAGGTGTGTCTACAACATGGAGACTTTTCTATTATCTTTTGATGAACACCTATGGAGTCTGCAATAAATTCAGATGCTCTTCTCAGTGGGTATTCTATGTTATCAAAATAAAAAAAAAAGAAACCCCAATTTATTATTGCTTTCTCTGTGAAACAACTAGAACAAAGAGAATATCATAAGATTCATGATGGTACAGTCCTAATGATCTATGCATGGTGTTTAATTAGAATGGCTTTCAAGGATTTGATTTGAGAATGAAACAGCAATGTTGGTATAAAGAATGTACAAATGATCTGAATGAATGAATAAAAATCTTTTTAGGTGGTGTATAAGTTTACATTGTATTTCTAGATATTTACAATGCCTGTATATTGGCTGTTTAAATGGTAACTCTGCCTATAGCTGTATATCTGCTGGGATCTATAGCTGAATCTATAGCTGAAGTTTTAATTTCTTTTAAAGATAACATTCATGACAGTTAAAGTCATTCACTCATTATCGTCCAAAATTAACGTCGTTCCTAGGGGTTCCTCATGCCCATCTAAGGGAGAACGTTTCAGGCGCTGGCCAGATGGTGAAAACTCCACCAAGATTGCGATTCGAACCCGGATCCCCAGAGCTGAAAGGCAAATGTGCTAACCACTAAGCCACTGTGCTGCCCACACTTAAACAGTGTCATTGAATATTTAAGTATATAGTGAATATTTATATTTGTTAACACATTTTCTACTTAGGAGCCTAAGCCAGCACTCATTGGACATTATGTTGGGAGCTCAGTTAACCAATCTATCATAGGGTAAAAAAATGCATTTTTTCACATGCTTACTTTTAAACAATTTAATCTCTAAACCATCTGGTAGCATGTTTTTGACTGTGGAAGGATCTGGCTCTTATAAAGAAAACCCATGCAAGCCTATGAAGGACATGTCAACAACGCACAGAAAGCACCTTGTCTGACCTGCCTGGCAATTGACCCCAGCACTTTCTTGCTGACTAATACTAACCACTGTCTCATGCACTTGTGCCCAGTGAACTATGATGCTGGTGTCTCTAAAAGTGTGGCTACTGTCACTTTCCATAAAATAAACCTTTTTATGATCAAAGCACTTTGAACAGGCTGTTTACTGCCCTGTAAAGCTGGTTGACATGTGACCAGGTGTGTGGTACTCCTCAGTTAGTCTTAGTCATATTTTTGGCTTCTTAACTACATTTCTAAACCGTCACTCACTTGCCTTGCAGCTAGTGTGCTGTCAGAGAAGGAGGGGTACTTCCACCTGTGGCATCCAGCTCATCATCTGCTATATATCTTGCAATCGATCTGTTCCTCTCCACCATCTGGATACATGACTCTAATGCTGAAATAATTTTAATCAGATTAAAGCTACATGTCTACAGTTCTCACAAAAAATTATCATCATCAAACAGTTATCACAATAATCAGACCAACTTACCATATTTACCACAAGCAGTGAAGTCTGCATTAGCCATAATGATTAGCCGCAGGAGCGTTCTTACATAAAAGTGTAAGAGAAATGTAAATTCTCTTTCGGATGCTTTTTCTAGACATAGTTTAAATATCCCTGCCACTGTAACAGCTGAAGATAGTTAGGTAAATTAACATTTAATCAAATGTTTAGCAGAGCAAACTGCTACAAACTGCTTTCCCGAGGCAAGGATTCTAATAATCTGTGAAGTAAGAAATGAACCAGAACTCGCTTGGTTAATGGTAATGTTTGAATCCACCATCAAGAGAATGCTTAACAACAATCATTTACATAGCAGGGTTGAAACGTTAGGTAAACTAATGTTTAATTAATTGCTTAGTGGCGTGTAATCCAGAAAGAAATAATAAGGCCAAATAGAAACGATATATATATTTTACTATAAATTTTGAGTAGTGAGTTATCCATCCATCCATTATCTTCTGCTTTATCCTCTATTAGGGTTGGGGGGGGTCCCCATGCCCATCCAGGAGAGAATGTCTCGGGCGCTGGGCAGATACATCCAGGACAGGGCGCCAGTCTATTGCTCGGCACACATAGACAAACACACTGTATATGGGGTAATTTGGAGAATTCAATTGACTTGATCCATGTTTTTGGATGGACTGTGGGAGGAAACCAGAGAACCTGGAGGAAACCCACAAGGACACAGGGAGAACATGGAAACTCCACCTAGATTGGGATTTAAACCGGGAATCCCTAGCGCTGAGATGCGAACGTGCTAACCACTAAGCCACCGTGCCGCCTGTAGTGAGTTATCACTGACAAAAATTAAGATGAGAAAACAATGAAAACTTATTAATTACTTAATTAATCACTCAGTTGAAAACGGCTACAAATGGTTTTCCATGGTAAGGCATGATTTAGTCTTTGAAGTCACAAAGGAACCTGGCCAATGTTAATGTTCAAATATACTGTCAAGAGAACAATGATCACCATGGCAGGGTTGCCGGGAAAGCCTCAACACCCCAATCATTGCTACTCATTTGAAGTTTGCTAAGCATAATATTGAAATTTTAAGCTAAGGGAAGTTGGATAAATTTTAGTTTTGATTAGAGAACTAAAATATTCTGCATTTCGGCATATGCATCATCCCATTTATGAAACTATGTGGTGAACAATAAACATATTCACACCATATGATTAAAGGAAGTTCGGATTCACCCCATCTTGATCCATTGTCTATTTTCTCCAGTTACCATATAGATGAACATTGTAGTTTTAGTTACAGACTGTAGAACATCTGTTTTATTTCTTTGTTAGTCCCCTGTTAGTTACCCTGATGCAGTGAGGAGGATGCAGCAGTACTGCTGTTGTTTAATTTAAACACCACAGTGACACTGCTGGGATAGGAATAATGCACCAACCAAATAATACCTGCTCTGTGATGTATTATTGGGGTCCTAACCATTAGAGAACAGAGTGAAGGGGACTAACACAGTGCGTACCATAGTCAACAAACAGATGGACTACAGTCTGTAATTGTAGAACTCCAAAGTCCATCTTAACAAATGGACAATAAATGTAGACTGGAGACTGGTACTGTGTATATATATATACACATATATATATGTATATATATACACATATATATATGTATATATATATATATATATATATATATATATATATATATATATATATATATATATATATATATATATATATATATATATTGCCATTCATAGTGGAGTAGAATTGGATCATTAACTCTACTGAATAGGTGATCTTGTAAAATGACCTTGTTCTTCTTACAAGGTCATTTTTTTCCTTAAAGTATTTTCTTTTACAGGCTTCTGAATTTAAATCATTTCAAAATTGTATCAACTTTGTGTGTTGTTTCTGAGGTCAAAAACAACATAGCAGTAGTAACAATGGAACTGATTCTAGTACTGTGGAGGATGTCTAACCTGATTAACCAAGTCATTTAGGTAGTCCACTGGGAGCACTACTAATGTTTATCTTATCAATAAGGTTAAACCAACAATAATTATCCAACCAACATGCACTGAGGGACTACTCACCAAAATTTAGTCCACAAGCAGTTCATTCTTTCTTTACAATGAACCTCTGTTAGCTATTATCTTGGAATAGCGTAGTCAAGAGAATCAAGGTAAGGTAGTCAGCTGCCTAGTGAATGGAAAGAGTCTCAGCTCAGACATGGAGACCTAATGCTTGATTAAAAACTAATTGAAAACATTGGCCATCTTCTTGCGCTTTATAGCCTTTTCAGTCCTTTAAAAGTATAATTTTAGGTTCTAATTTCATTTGCCTTTTAGTTATATTAGGATTACATAAAAAAACAATGATAAATATCAAAAATCCAATAATTAGATATTAATGCGCTGTTTTAATTCAGACAGGGCGGCACGGTGGCTTAGTGGTTAGCACGTTCGCCTCTCAGTGCTAGGGATTCTCGGTTGGAATCCCCATCTGGGTTTCCATGTTCTCCCCGTGTCCTTGTGGGTTTCCTCCAGGTTCTCTGGTTTCCTCCCACAGTCCAAAATCATGGATCAAGTTAATTGATTTCTTCAAACTGCTCCATATAGAGTGTGTATGTGTGAGTAAGTGTGTGCCCAGCGATAGATTGGCGCCCTGTCCTGGGTGTATCTTACCAGCACCCGAGACGTTCTCCCCTGGAATGTTAATTATAAATGTTAATTATAAAGAAGCAGCGTAACACATTAGCAGCAACAATAATTATATTGACATCATTAAAATATACATAATCATAAGTTGCCCTAAAAAAAGTACATCATTTTTTTTAGTTCCCAATTGCATTTGTAAATCTCCTGTTTATGGAATATAATAATATATAATAGGGGTGTCTTCAACTAAGGATTTTCATAGTCATAGTCAGATTTTCCCTATAGTCGACTGATAGTCGAATCAGTTAAAATTTCACCACAAGATGGTGCTATAAGCGTGGTTTTTAAAAATGATTTTTTTTTTTATATTTTACTTGTTTTTCTAACAAAAGAAAACCTTTTTTTTTGTTTTTCTTTTTTTTTTTTTTTTCTAGAAATTAGGATGATTTTATTTGACAAAAGGCTATATATATAACGAAAACAAAGACATTTCATGTTAAAACTAAAGCTTTGCAGCAGCCATGGGCACCCCCATGTGGTCAAAATGGTACATTCAACTATGAGGTTCATAGTCGACTACGGTTCTCCGAATGGAATCGTCGAATCAGCGAATATTGCAGCTCACCCCTAATATATAATAAGTCATTCAATACAAATTTCCCCTTCATTTCCTTATCCTGTTTTCATTTAATTTTTTATTAAAATAAACCTTTTTTTCATACATATTTTTGCTTGGCAATAACTGTGGTAAAACCTATGAAGAGTAATTAACCATGTTGACAAACTAAATTTCTATTTACAGTATAACATATCTTATCAGCAACAGAATAAATTCTACGTATAGTACATTCTCTTTATGTGGGTGTGAACTGAACCAAGGCTGTTGGGCTCTTCACAGGGAATAGGGGGCAAAGGAAAATATTTGTATCACAAAACCTCAAGGCCAAATCTACTGCTGTAAATTTTGCAAAACAAAAATAGAACGATGATTGGATTGGTCTAAAGTTTCATAAAACATGGGTTTACATTGGTTTTAATTAGACAGACAGATCAGTAACGATGTAAAGTTTAGATCTGAGGTGTTTTTAACAGCACAGTCAAACTTTTGGATGCCCATGTGTATGTCCCTCTGTGCTGGTGTATGTGCTCTGTCTAAGTAACTATTTTTATTACAGCTCTTTCTGAGTAAAAGGATATTTATTGATTTATTTCTGTGGGCCAGAAATAGGATCTACTTAGATTTTAATTGTTTTTGTTTAATTGTTTAAGTTTTCAATTGGTCAGAAGCTGTTCGATTTAAAATTGGAGCAGTAATTCAGCCTTCAAGGCAAATCCCTTTAATATATTAAAACTGTTCCAGGCGGTAATGGGCCCGCTGCTTCAAGTAATTATTATTATTATACCTATTTAATGTGATTGCCAAAGAACACAGTTTTGCTGTCATTAAGCGATTGTATGATACAAGTGCATCATGTTTGAACCGGCAACCATTTTTATATGTGCACACTAAAATATTTCTAAGCATTTTAGTAAGCAGTTTAATTACTAAAATGACTTTAATAACGTCAATAATCATTTTTATGTCATACCGTGCAGTGTATGTCAATTAGCCAGCGAAACAGCAGAAAAATTGTGAAGACTTGGCATCAGTATCATTGCAGTTATGATGCAGTGGCAGACACATGCTGAAGATGAGTGGGTGGGGGGAGTTGTTTAACCTTAAGCACTCTTATAGATTGCTATAGCATGTTCACCACACTTTTAAAAATAGATTAGAATAATTGAGTTACATTACTATACAGTCATGTGTAAAGGCCCACTTATTATTATAGCAGCTCCAAAATATGACTTCAGCATAAATAAAACCTGGTGCCGTCTTATTAGTAAAAGGGTCTGGTCGTTCACTAAATATAAAATGCCATAATTATTTGTCAGTATTTTATTCATAATTATTTGTCAGTAATTAATTAGTATTAATAGCTTAATTGCAATTATTTTGCAGAATTGGTCCTCTGTTCTAATTTTAGACCTTTGATTCTTTGCTGAACTAATGAAGGTTTACATAGTAATAAAATGATAGTCAATAAATAGTGTTTACAATATGTAACGTTTTTAGGAGTATTGTGTGACATATAAATACTTTAGATACTGAAGCTACACCTCGAACATTACCTTTGAGTATCCTGCTTTTTGGTGATTTTAGGGCTATTTAACTGTCATTTCCGTCTTCCCTTTTTAACTGTCATTTCAGTAAGAAACTGATTTTGCCCCAACTCTTTATATTCCTTCTTAAGAGTAAATTTGCTTGTTTGCGTGTTCTGAGGCTGTTTGCAGACACAGGTTTAATGGTGCTGCAAAGGCGAGTGGCTGTGAACACTTTTCCCAATCGTGACAGATCGTAGTGCCTGCAGCTAGACGAGCCCCTGATAGCCTTTAAGAAATATGGCACTAGTGGTGTTGCCATGGAGATCAACTCAATGCAAGCTGCATTTAAGCCTTAGGAACACATAATCAAGTTATTTGGCTTTCATTTCAGCACAGTGCACAGTACAAAGGTATTCTGCAGAGTGGACTCTTTCCACTAAGGAACCAAGTTTAGCCAGCAGGAAGCAAAAAGGCTGTCATGTTTTTATTTATTTGTTTATTTATTCATTCATTCTTTTTTGCTTTTTCTTTTAGGTGATTCACATGTATAAGTGTGTTGGTTTTTGAAAGAAAAAATCTTAATGAAAAAGTGAATGAAAAATGATAAACATTACAACTAAATTAAAAAGTGTTCATGTTTGTTTAATGAACTAAATCAAGTTTAAAGCTGCTCCTAATGGTCACTGAATAATTTCTTTCTTAATTTTTGCCGTAGATTGTAATAATTATAATAGTAAACTTCCATGAAGCAGTTTCGCCCTCCTGGTGAACAAATGGGTAAAAACTTCTTGTCTTTTATTAGGCTCAGAGCCGTTATTTTATCATTATATCTTTTCATTCTGTTGTTGGTCTTCCTCTTCCTCTTTTACACTTAACTCTTCTTATCATGACTGTTTAGATACATTTTTAATGATCTTTAATGATTTTTAATTTTAATATTGCATAGTGTATCTCATAAAAAAAAAAAAAAAAAAAAAAACATAAATACCTCAATTTATAGATTCAGAAGTTTCTACACAACACTGGACCCTAACACATCTTACATGCTTAGCAATATAAGTAATGATCATTTTTAACAGTTTAAAGCATACAAACAACAAAAAGCTTTGAAATATTAGCACTGCTAACACCACTTTAAACATTTGAATTTGTAATACAGAAGTAGGAAGCATCTGTACAATTAAGGGATTTTGTGGCTTGACCACTACAGATTTACTACTGACATCTCCATAGTAACAGTGCGTGCCCTTTAATTTATTTTACCAAGGCATGCGAAAATGTAATTTCCTTCATTTTAGTTGCCAGCTTTATTCTTTAGAATTGTTTTTGTTTCATATTATACTGTACATTTGTTTGAACTTCCCATGTAATTCTGTTAATTAAAACTCAACTTTAACTGCCAGTCCGCTCTTTAGACTACTTTTGGAACTTTAGTAATTCCTCTGGTGTCTTATGTGCATTGTCCATGTGGTTATGAGAAATGTTTTGTATTTTCTTAATATTTTTTAACAAAACAATCCAGCAACGGTCATACTTCTATAACAATACAACCCTGAACACCAAACTTAGTTGACTGACTGTAGTCATGGTAAACAAATTTATTCCCTGAATATTGCCTTACAGCTCACTTTTTGCTAATGAAATATTCATTTTAACCCAAAAAAATCAATTAAGCATTGTTTTTTATTTTTTATTTTTAACCTTTTTGGTCAAGTAATGAGTATATAAGCCTTAGCTATGTAGCTTTTCATGACAGTGTCATAGTTCATTAGGGTTGTGTATTAGGAGAATTCAATATGATGAGATCCTTGCTTTCAAGATGCATCAATGGGACCAGCTTTTTTCTTTTTACATGGACCATGTAATTAGACATATGAAGTATTGTTTCTGAGTGGGTAGGCAATTCCTTCCTGTCATTAGGTTTCATCCATATCAAGGCTCAACAGCAAATGTGCTCTGTATGCTATACTTACTTTATAATCATACACTCATTAAGATCCAATGTACATCTGTATTGTGCCCTCACTGACTAATACGAGACATTTTTCTTTCATTTCGTTTTGTTGTGATATCATAACACCTAATTAGTTTATAATATATAATTATGGAATATGATGCAGGAATAAATAAAAATCTCTCATTTATATGTTGTCCTTAACCAGTGGTTAAGGTTATGTCTTAAATAGGTCCCTTTGAAAAAGAATGTACTTGCAAAAAAGGTTTATTCTTGAATAAGATGACATGCGGCAGGTAGAGTAGCTCTGTGAAATGGCCTTGCACCATATTGTTAATTTGAATTAGTATATATAGATATTAAAAATGTTAATGTTGTAAAAATGTGTTTAAATCATAAAACCAATAGTTATTTTATTTTTAAATTTGCTTTTGACTGTAAAATTTCATAAAATACAAGCACTTTTTTTATTAATATGGAAACTATATCTCAATTATAATGTAAAAAATGTTTACTAAGTATCTGTAAGTATATATGGCCCATGCTGCATTTAATAAGAAACTAAAGCTTTATAAGCATGAGTGCTATGCAAAGTGGATTACATGCTTGAATAAATAAGCCGTTTTAGTCTTTGTATAAAGCAGTCTTCATTAGAAGCTTAATTATTATATACAGCATTTAAAACCACAGTAGTCTGTGGTACATGCCAGGTTTACAGAAAGAATGACTTTGTACATTTACTTTCACCAGGCCTTTGTTACAGTCTGCATTATGAGCTTAATTCTTAATAATTTAGTAAGATGAATACAGAAAGATTATCAAGATAAATTACAGAATAAAACCAGAGACAGTAAAAGCACAAATAAATAATCTACCTACTGTTGCTTTGCCTAAGTACATTACTTGATTAGACAGTGTTTTTTTTTGGGCCAGTGTTTTGCCAGAGTATAGGGTCACTTATGATACAGCACCCCTTGAGCAATGAGGGTAATATGTAACTTCAGTGAATTTAGGATATGAACCCCCTAGCTGGGACCAATAGCCCAACATTCTAACCGGTAAGCTAACCATTCTATGAGGACAGGTTGCTGTTAAAACTGTGGTTATATCTAATATGGTGGCATGATATTTTCTCAAAAAACAATGCATTAGAGCTTAAATGTAATTGAGTAAATACAAGTCTTTGTATTGTTATATACTGTATGTCTGTGCTGTCAAGAAAAGAAAATCAATTTTGGGGAAATCTGGTCATTTAAAATGTATAAGTTATTGGTTGACTTTTATTAACATATACATTTGCTGAGTTTAGACCTGGCCAATTGAAAAGACTTCTTACTACTTAAGTTCTAATAGCGATCTCACAGTTGTTGAGATTGATTTGTGGCTATTCATTCTGAATGATTTTCTCCCACCTGTTTTTGAACTGCAATTTTTAATATGGTGAAAATGGTTTTTGATTGGATTGAAATGTTTCATCCCTGCTGTGCTGATTTGGCCTTGTGCCTAGAACTATCACCTGCCTGAAATGACACTGGCCTTAGTCACTGGCTCACACTTGTTCTCATGCTGAGATTTGTAGAATAGACTTATCACCTAGGAACAATGATACAACTCAATTTTCCCCTAAATTATCCAACCAGTGGTTAGTGAAATATGTAAGGCCTTGATTTGTAGCATTTTTATTCTTTGTGCATATGTATACAACAACTTTAGAGGTCTCTATATTTTTTGTTTGACATTGTCTCTAAAAATTAAATGATTATGGGCTGAAAACTAAGCTAAATTAGCAAAATCACATTTATTGCCTAAACCATTTCATTTCTATACAAGTAATATTAATGGCCATTTCATTTTAAAAAGTTTACTACATGACAAAATGAATACTGAAGCATCATATGTTTTCCAGACACAGCTAATGACTGTTTATGAAACTAATTATATTTTTAAGTCAGTGTAGAACAGAGTTTATTCAAAGCTCTGTTTAGAAACACTAATATAATGAGGTCTTGCTATAATAACTCCATGTACACTTTGAAGTGTTCACCTCATAGCTCTATTTGAAGCTTGTTATATCTTAATCCTACATGTGTTTTTCCTTCTAAGACACTATATGCAACACAAAATATTCTAGTCCATGGTTAATGACATTTATTTGCCACAGTCAGATCTGTCAAAGTAAATGCTGAAAAGTTCAAGTAATTTATTTATAGAGCACTTTTTACACAGTACATTGTCACAAAACAGCTTACCAGTGTTATAAGATTTTAAACCCCCAACGAGGCAAAGCAACAGTGGCAAGAAAAGAAAAAAAACCTCCCTGTTCTGTTGTTATTTTAAGGAAGAAAGCTTGGGAGGACCAAGGCTCAGTGGTGGAGTCATCCTCCTTGAGCGGCTGTGCAGCATCAACAGTGTAGGACAGTCATGTACAGATAGTGTACTGATCAGGTGTTCATAATTAACCATTAGAAAAACTCTAACAATTGGAAAACTATATAAGTCCATTGAGGGCTTCCTGCAGGACTGCCAGTCCAATAAAAATCCAGGTTCCATCCAAAAGTCTCTCTATTTTAATTACTTAATTATTTACAATATAAAAATTTGCCTATTTCCAGTTCAAAATTTTTTTATTAGAATCTTTAACTGACTAGAATTCCAAACAAAAATGATCTATATAATGTGAAAAAGCACTGTGAACAATAAAAGTGAAACATGTATAGACTAATGGAAATCCACTATAGATTTCACAGTAGTGATAACATTATGCTGTTGTGATTTGGTGTAAAGGTGGTATCCAAATAGGTTCAGTCTTAGGGTTCAGTAAAGCAGGGTCATGGCTCACCACGTGGTGCCACATTTCACATCTTATTTTCAAGCATGTTTAGAGATGTGGCTGCAAAACCCCTTAGAAGATTAGCAGGGAAAACCATCATAATAAATTTAGCCACATGGGTTTTGTAGTACTTCTAAAAAAAAAACATTGCTACCCCAGTTTCTGGCTGTATCAAGAAATGTAACCTCAAATTCTACTAAACAAGAGCGAAGTGTTGAACCAATTTTATGCAGAAGCACAGCTGAGTCTAAGGTCATCTCCTATAGTCTAAAAGACTGTTGAAATGTGCTGTAATTAGATAATTTAACAAATTAGCTTCATAACAGGGAGGCAGAGAGATAAAGCCATTGAATATTATATGCCAAGATAATGGAAACCATCCACTACAAGACTGTTGACTTGTATTGGTGCAAAAATGTAATGGTATGGAAGTGCATCATTACCGCGTGTTTCCATAAACATTTTATATGGCTTCAAGTCTGCCAGCCTTGAAATAGTTTTTTCTATACTCTGTTTTTATTTATTGATTTGTTTTCTTGATTTGTTTGCACATAATGTTATGTTGCAACATTGATGCTCATACACCTCAAGATCAAAATCAATATTTTTGCAATTAAGCTAATTTATTTTACTTTAGTTCCATCATTTGCTTTATGTGATTATACAGACAAAGGCATGCCACACAGGATCCTACAATTTAGTTCACAGCCCCACAACATGATGATGCTGTCACCGCAATACACTTCAGTTGGTTTTATGTTCCTTGGATTAAGATTTACATATCTTTAACAAATATGGTCAAACAATATTTTTTGCATCTTACAAAAAAAACATTCTCCAAGATGCTTGGACATTTACCATTGGTTATTGGATCATATACTCTTTTAGTTTTTAGCAAATACGTTTACAAAGGTCTTGGTGTTATCTTATACAAGACTTGTCATATTTCTTATGTATTTAAAGTTAAATCAAAAAGTTGGCATTTGTTTTAACTGCATGGTTCGGACCTTGTCCGGGCACGTAATTTACCATATAGGTCAAATGATCTTTTTTTCTTAAAACACTTGAGGTAAAACACTTGAGAGATGTATCCTGGATGTGAACTGTGTGAATGTTTTTCTGCCTTTAATGTGGTTCTTTACCAGTTGTTTAACAGTTATATGTTTTGTCACCTAGTTGCTGCAGTCATAAAGTATTCAACTCTACCTCTGTTAAATACTTTCTGGGCCATAAACTGTGTTTCAATGTGTTTATTTCACTTGGCTACTGTTTGTGTGGGGATTAAGCCTGTTCTTGTATACACACATGTTTCCTTTAAGTATTTCAGTTTCTTTTCTTTGCTATTCCTAAAAAGCCAAAAGATAAAGTGACTAATTGACAAAATTTACAACTGAATAACTAAGTAAGTAATGGGCTGTTCTGCTCTAGGTTGGGTTGAGTTGCAAACCACAATGGCCTACACTATGTTATACGCTTATTAAGAAAAACTGAATCAAATTAATGCATAAGATGGAGAGCTTTATTCTACTATCGCTTCTAAAGTTGAGAATTTAAAGAAATTTATAGTGTCAGTACTTGACATTATTCAGTCTGAAGTCTGATTCACTGTTATGTGTTGTTTGTTCTGTTTTCTGAGTAATACCCCGCTTGAGACATTTATGCCCAGTAGATATTATTCCTTATGATTCAAGTATTGATTTAGATGATCTATTTTGCTTCTACCTGAATTATTTTTATTTAAGGCCTTTGGACATTCCTCCCATGGGTTATGTGAAATTAATGTTCTATTCTCTCTCTGTCCCATTCAGTTTTAAAAGCATTATGATCAGCTTTGTTACCCAGATATCCTTACGCACAGACTCTAATAGGCAGGCCAGATTTAAGCACTGCAACAGGATCAGCAACTCCACTGCACAGCAAACGTTAATGACTGCCTCTCCGTATTACATGATCTTTGAACTAAATAGCTGTTCTGTTTAAGAAATGAGAAATTAGAACATGAAGTGCTATACCCAGACAAGCCAAGATAATAAGTGAAGTGCAATTTGCCTCTCATCCCCCTGAGGCTCATTTTAACATTAAATCACGATATTATGGCCTCCGCTACAAAATACATGCTACTTTATTGCCACCTTTATGATATTTCTTCCTGTAAAAAAAAAAAAAACATCACATTTATTTTTCATTCTATTAGAAATATCCTGCTATGTTAGAGTAAGGTTGTAATTTTCCAGGGGCCACTAAACATTAGACTATGCCTCATGCACAGGAGCACTAAGTACACCAACTGGCACTGCACCACTTCAGCCACTCAGTAACATTACATTTAGTGGTCACGATGCATTTTATATTTTTCATAAAAGCCCACAAGACACACTCTTATGTTTAGTATAAGCAGTAAAAGCTAATGCAGCTGATAAAACGTGTTGGATTAGATAAATGTTATTATAAAATACAAAAATGTTTTAAAAAAAACATTTTAACTTTGAATTTAACTTGAGTTTGACATGACTTACTTCAAAAGTGCTATTCTTTTGCATGTCTTAAGTTTTGTATTCATTGTTTACCTAAGCTGCTTATAATAATTAGAGATGCAAGAGATGCTGATTTTAGCTCTCATTAGGTAACGGGCAGGTTACAGGTTTATACAGGTACCTGGATTGTGTACAATGTTTTTTTACAAACAAAAAGACACTTGGGTTGAATCAAACCTTCAAGCCCATACTACCCACTGCACCATCATGGTGCACAAAAGGCAGGTACATTTAAAAAAAATTATTCATGGATGTGTTCTCAACATAACATGCAATAACATTCCCAACTCTGTCCGTAAGGCAGAATTACTAAGCAGTTTTTAGAAACTACTGAAGACGCATCTTTTTAACAAATATCTTTTGTAAAAAAAAAAAGGGGGGGGGGGCAGCATCAAATAACAATCAGGTTTGATGATTTTACAGTGTAGTTGGTTTTCTGCATAACTTCTCACTTGTAATGTTATCATTTGTAAGTCGCTTTGGATAAAAGCGTCTGCTAAATGACTAAAAGTAAATGTAAATAAACCAATCAGGGTGTCATTTTTTTTAAGAGCCAGGTGTGGTCTGCCCATGCCAGATAGCTAGTTCAATGGCACGTTTACCTGGGCCAAATGAGTTATTCCAGTTTACTGTGAATTGAGAATACACAGTATAGTGTATATGACTATGTATATGCATCCTCTGCACAAATGCAGTGATATTTAATTGTGCTCCATGGCTGTTCAGTTGATTTTCAGTGTTCAGTTGATTTTCAACATTTATTGTAATTGGACATGCGTCTGTGTTGGTGCCTCAGGTGAGCTGATCAGCTGCTTCTGGAGGTACCGAGGTCCAAGCTTAAGCTCATGGAGCCTTTTCGATTGCAGCTCCTAAGCTTTGGAACAACCTACTGCTATATATTAGACAGGCCTCTTCACTGGCCACTTTTAAATCTACTCTTAAAACCCATTTTTACTCTTTGGCATTTAATACAACATGATTTTACTTTGGTTTGATTGGTTTTCCTGGTTTTATTTGATTTAATGTTTTATTGCTTATATTGTGTTCTTGTTTTTTTTTATAAATTATGTTTTAAATTCAACACTGTACAGCACTTTGTTGCAGCCATTGTTGGTTTTAAAGTGCTTTATATTACAATTGAGATGAGTTGAGTTAAGTGTTGACAATTTACCTCCAAGATACCAACAAACGCCTGACTATTAACTTCTACTTAGATTGTTTTTAGTCAATGGTGTGCCTGTGTTTTTTATTGCCAAGATAGCAATTTAAGATTTTACGTGAACACACCTCATTTGAATATCAGCACGCCCACCGGCATAGATATATTCGCAAGCACCATTGCCATTTTAATGATGCAGGCAGAAGGCATGATAATAGCAATGAGATAGGTGTAAGATAGCAATGAGCATTGTGACATGCCTTGCACATGTTGTATGATAAGCCCATCCCAAAGCATGTGGTTCTGATGTTGGCTTCTTGTGAACCAATGCGGAACAGTTGCCGAATGTCTTTTGTTAAGGATTTTTTAAGGTTATGCTGGGCTAGAGGTTGTCCCTAGTTTTCATCATTCACGTGTCTTTGGTCAGCTGGTTTGATGTCAGTCAACATGTAGTAAGTCACTTTTACTTCTCCTACTTCTTCTCCTGGGCAGTGCTTCCGAGGTAAGCTATAGAGGATTTCCCATAAAGCTTTAGTAAACCTCCCAGATTACAAATGTCATTTGATAAGTTTGCCCTTTTATTTTTTCTTTATTTACTTTGTTTTTTCAAGTTTTTTTAAAGTTCCAGATTGGTGGAAGTGTCATGTGCTCCAAGATACCACTAAAGGGTGTAGTTTTTTTTGTGGTACAATAAGATCCTTATGTATGGCCGTAAGAGCGGCACCCACCCAGCGTATTTGCCTTTTTTATGTTTACATTCATAAAGACTTCTGTTCTTTCGATTCTGCCTTTTGTTGTGTTAGTCTCACATAGCGTTGAGTATTTCTTTTCCTCAAAACCAGCCTTCATGTCTTGCTCTGTTACCCTGTAAGCCAATTATTTTGTATTAAATCCATGCGCCAACCCAGTTTGACCCACAGAACAACCGACAAATGAATGACACTACTGCAATTGGTGTCCATTCCCATCACTACAGTACAGTATACTACAGTATAATTACATGGTCATAACTTTGTGTTGTTGGCTGTGCTATATTTAAAAAATATGGTTATTTAAATTCCATATGTGTTGGTACAACCAGCAGGTGTACATTTTAAAACAATATATTTATTTGAATACCCAGTTGTACGCCAGTCTTTTTCAAAGCCTTTAGTAATGGTCTCAACACAGAAATCTCACAACTTGTTTATCAGCATGGTAATTACATATACGAGTTAGAATACAAATAATCCTAATGAGGTTGTATATTTTTTTTATCTTCTTGCAAATTTCTGAATTATTCCTTTCAATTTTTACCCTTAATTACTTCATCATTATTGTGTGGGGTGTCAAACAGAGCATTAAGATGGAGAGAAACACAAGGTATTGAACATGTCAGTGACAGTATTGTGTATTGGTTATTAGGGAGAAGCTAAAAATGATTAAGCAGTATGCAGTATACCACACCAGCTAGTGGTCTTAAATAGCCAAGCCTGTTGGAATGTAAAGGACTGTGCTGTGCTGTGCTGCGCAGAAAAAAAGAAAGAAAAAAGAAAAACAGAACCCCCATGCTGGATTGCTACAGTCACGATTTACCCGTTATTGTTACTCTACATATAATGGTGCAGGGTATCCACCGAACAAACCCCTGTGAATTAGTTGTTGCTATGGAAACAATAGATAAGTAATGTATTAGAATGGGTAGATATACCTGTGGTTTACCTTCAGCCAATGTTACAACAGCATTATTACATTGTTGAATTGTCAAAGAATATTAATAAAAAAAAAATGCAATTTACAATAAATATCTAAATAATAAAGAATTAGAGCCTTATTACAAGATCTGTTTGTATGCTCTTTTTTAATGCATACCTATACTTGTATTAAGTAATTTAGTGGGTTGATTGATTGACAGCTTGATTGACAGCTTATAATATTTTAGAGCTTTAAAAAAAATGTAGTATTAGATTGAAAATCCAGCAACATGTCGTGCTTATACGTATTGCTGCACCAAAGTGCTTGAGGTCTGGAGTGACATGTGAAGCATTCTCAGGTTATATTGACAGCCGTTGCGCTGTTTGTAGTGGTTCCATGCCTGTTTTTACCGATAATTGACATTAGAGAGAACAAAAATGATAAGAGCAAGAACAACAGGTCCCCCCCACCCCATAACACTGCATGGTGGGAGCATGCTCAGTGGGATCGTGCTGTAAATGCCTGTGTGCTTTTGATGTCTCGGCACTGCTCATCCTATTGCTGACAGGATGCCCCTCTTCTTCCCCCCACCTTCCCTTTCTCTATTTTTCCTCTTCCTTTCTTTCTCTCCCTCACTCCCTCTCCCCTCCATCTCTCCTCTCCACTCTCCTGTCTCTGCGCATTAGCCAGCCAGCTCCGTGGCGAGATGCGCATGGATAGGAGTGCGTTAGTGGCAACCAGGTGTTCACTGATGTCTGTGAGACCCAAGAGCTTCCGAGGAGCTCACTTTGCTTTTTAAATACTGAACGTAAGAGGAACTGACCCAGCTTCTCTCCCTGCTGTCTTGTCAGATCAGAGAGCAAGCTCTCCCGTCTGGCTCAGAGACTCAACCAAAGGCAGAGTGATGGCGCGCTGATCAAGGACTTTCGGCCGCTTCTCTCCTTTGGCACATCTCCAGGGACCTCACAGAGTCTTGACAGGTGAGAACTGTTCAGTCATCCTTTCATTTTCCATCACACCTTTGTGACTCACTGACCTCATCAAGCTCAAGTGGAACTCGCGCTGTCCGGCTGCACCACCTGTGTAGGAGATGCTCTTGCACTCATTTTGCGAGTCTGATTGATGTACCAGAATTTAAGAATAAGCACATGGCAGAGGGTGCAACGAGCAGAGTGAAACTCTTGAAGCTTTTACTAAATGATGCTGCTGGACTCAGAGGCTGAACAGTTACACTTTTCTGTGTGTATTATTAGTGCTGCATGGGCGGTCATGCGGAAACTTGTTGCAAGTGATGAAAACCTAACGACCACTGTAACCTCACGATGTGTGCCCCCCCCCCCTCACCCCTGTAATGTCCTAGTGTCTTTTTTTTCTCTCCCATGATTTAATTCAGTGTGTGTGCTTGTGATCTGTTTAAATGAGCATTTTTATTGAATGGTTTTCCTTTACCTTTTCTACCTCATTTGTAATTCATATTAGTTATAAATTAAGCTCCTTATGCTTGATACACGTCAAAGAATATTCATTAGGATGCCTTTAAAATGACCTACCTTTATTAATGCAAATGAGGTTCCATCTCATTATATACCATTTATATATACATACATTTGCATTCAGATGACATGATAACATCATTTTCTCAATCTTTACTTTATTTAAAAATTTTACAGTTTTAACCAGTGATGGAATAAAATATAAATATTTACACTTTTTATAAATATAGAATTCTGTTCCATGTATAAAAATAAATATATAACTTCACAGATTAGATCATCAATCAATTTAATGTTTTTAGTTAATCAGCTATTACAATCTGAAAGCACAATTATTTGTAACTGACATTTCTATTCAAAATAATGAAGATGCTATAAATGAATATGATAGATGTATTATATGAAAACATTTGCTTTTTTTTATTATAAAGGTGTGTAAATAGATATTTTCGATTTTTAAAATTATTATTATTTATTACATCCAGTAATGTTTGAATTGTTTACCAATTATCATACCAAATATTATTACCAAATATTCTCTCATTTCATTTTTTAAACAAATGTTTATGAATGATCTTTACACCATACCGATTTGTCTGTGTCTGGAATGATTACATAACCTAGTGTTCAGAACAGTACAGTACAGAAGTAACAGGACCACTCAGGTGTTTCCTCCAGTAGTGTTTCTCATTCATGAACAAAATTCCTATGCTTTAATTTCATTTATTCTTTCATTTATGTTTTTAATGCTTACCTCATTTGAACATCTTTTTTTTTTTTACATTGTATAAAGGTTTTGATTTTACTAGTTTAATTTTTATTCCTTGTAATTTAAATGTTTCCATGTGAACCCATGCCAGTGTATTATTTTTTTCTATGTTATCCCTTACATCTGTAGGAGTTGTCTGACTTACTTAAGAATGGAAATATGATAAAACCATGATGGCATATTGTTAAATGTCACAGATATTTCTTCAGTCAAGCATGCATAACTATACCAGATGTCCAAGATGTATTTTAGAGTCTTTGAAGGTTAAAGATAAATTGTAGTGGCTATTACCTTGCTTTCCCCGTCAGTCACTATACATTTATAAACCAAGATGCTAGTTTGAATTGACTAATGCGTCAATGAGCAATGAGTGCTTATCTCTGGTCTTCTTCCTTTAGGAGCTTCTGCGTTACTATGACCCAGCAGATGCAGAATCTCCAGCTGACTCACAGTAAGAAGGGGGCTGCTCCTGCCTCCCCGAATGCAGCCAAACGCCTTTACCGCAACCTTTCTGAAAAGCTAAAGGGTAGCCACTCCTCCTTTGAGGATACCTATTTCTTTGGCCGCTCAGATCGCATTCGCAAAGCCTCGGTGAGAGACAAAAGGGTTGTGCTAAATCTGAGACACTCCTATTTTATTTACATAGTTTGTTGATTTTTGAATTGTTACTAGATAAAAAAATAGAAAAGATTTATGGACAGTCTTTATAAACATTTCTATAAAACTGAATGATTTGATGATTTTACAAATTACATGTACAATTACTTGAGGTCTTCACATACGAGTGAGTAAACTTGTCCTCACAATGTTATATATACCTGTAAACACACACACACAGACACACACACAGATACCTTGGGGCAATTTACTTTTTTCTGTGCCTCCTAACCGTGGGAGGAAACTGAAGCTCCCATAGGAAACCAGAACATGCAAACTTCACACAGAATTGACCCTGGCCATCCTCTCTGGGAGTTAAACTTTGAAGTAACAACCCTGAATATTAACCCTCTATGTCTCCTTGAATTTATAATTTTGGAAAAACATAAAATTTGAAATTTGATTTGTTCTTGTAAGGGTCATGTTTTTGTGTTTTAGTCTTTTCCATTTAATGAATGAATACATTACAATTCAATTAAATAAAACTGTGTACATGCTGGTTTTATGACATGACTTGTAGACTAAATTTTACATGTGAAATGGATTGTGCTCTGTAGCTTATATATATTATTACATCATGAAGACATGGCTTCATATCTGTAAAGGTCCTATGTGGACACAAATTGTACTATCATCATAGCGTATTGTGGACAATGTTATTCTTTAGCCATAATACAGCATTCCTGGAGCAATAAGATCAAAGTGGCAACTTAGATGGACTCAGGGATTGAACCCCTTTCTGAAATTGATAGCCTAACACTGAGCTACAATGCCCACAAATGATGAAATATAATGTCATTTGTGCCATTGGTGTTGCCACAGTGGATACATTAAAGCATCTAGCCATGCATTTTGGACAATTTGTAATAGGTTTTACAGAAATATCACTTGTCTCATCATTATTGTGTCCCAGGACATAAAGTGCATAAATGTATGGTTGGGTGAGTTTGGATTGGAAGAAATTGACTAGTGTACACAATCCTAACCATCAATCTTTGAGATGAAGTGGAAGTGACATTGCAAAGTTGGCCAACATCACTGTCTAACCTCCAGAATGCTCTTCTGGATGAATGGGCAAATATTCCCCCAATTATCCCTGACAGAAAGCAACATTTGTTCCCATTTTTTCATTTTAGTCTCTATTCCATGTCAATTGCCTGCTAAAGAAATGATCATTTTAGGCATTTGATGTAGGCTAGGATTTATGGAAAAGAACTGTAGTTGTCAGAAAAATGTGTGTCAATTCCATTCCGGCATGAACTTTACTCTATTAACATTTTGATATCAGTGTATTGATCCTTCTCTCATTTTGAAATGTTACAAATTAAAAACAAAATGATTTTCATTTGCATAACTTAACTTACCTGTATTTCAGAATGTGCAAAATGGCGAGGCTCTTTTTGAGGCGGTGGAGCAGCAGGATCTGGACACAGTTCAGATCCTGCTGCTTCAGTACTCAGCTGAGGAACTGGATCTCAACACACCCAACAGTGAGGGATTGACTCCGCTTGACATCTCCATCATGACCAACAATGTACCGATTGCTAAGCTTTTGCTTAAAGCAGGAGGCAAGGAAAGTCCACACTGTAAGTACTGATACATTTATTACAAATGACAAAACAAGATGATGGCTCCAGTACATACATTTTATTTAGGACATTTTAAGTGTCTTGCAGTGGTTAGGTGGTTATATCTCCTGCATTCTGTTATGTTAAAGGTAAAGTCTATACAATTCAGAATATGAGTTATATGAAACATCATCATGAGTGGTGCTAAGCCTGTTTCAGAGTGTAAAACATGTGATGACATGTGATGAGTTATTCCAGCACAATTTAGACTAGACATACAGTTGTCTGTTTTGGGTGTTTCTTCTGTACAGTGAATCTCTATATCCCAAACTTCTGCAGTCTGGATTTTTCTTTCTTTAAACAATTCAATGCATTCGGCTTTCTCCATCTTACCTTACTTAAACGGTTTCCAGTTGTTATTATTGTCACTGTGATAAGCAGTACAGGGATTCAATGCCTTGCAAAAATGTCAGAAAGTTTCCGCTACACTCGTTCTTTTAAGGCAACACTTGTCTTGTGAACAGTTTTTTTTTTTTTTTTTTAACTATTTTAATTTATTGTGTGTTTCTAATATTTAAGTGATGCTGTATAAATATTAAGTTAATTAAATTGCACTGTGTTTTATTTTTGATAATCCATCAAACAATATTTCAAAACTCATAATCCAAACCGTACAAATCCAGTTTCTTAAGCTGCTAAAATAAATTTGCTTTTATGCAAATAGCTCTTGTGTTTTATGCAAATAGCTGTTGTACATACAATAAACGCACTATGTACACTTGTGAATGTATTGCAACAAGCCTTTATGGATTGCATCTATGGATGAATGGTATAAAACTAAAGCAGTTTAAGATTTGGTGCCCCTTAGATACAGCATTAAAAACATCAACTGGTTTATTGCGATATAGCTGTATGTTATTTATATAGCTAAACTTTGATTGTGGTTAGTGACACACTTTGCCCCAATACATTATATTTGTACTTGCAAATACCTAGTTTTAAATACTTGTGATTTTTTTTGTGTAGGTATGCAAAGATGATCACCCCTTTCTAGTCTGATTCTTAAAATTAATTAATGCTTTATCCTTTCCCCCATTTCCCCCCAAGAGTTCCTTTTGCAAAGAAAAAGATAAACCATTTAGCAAAGTGTTCACCAGCACATTCTAAAGACATTTATAAGGTCACCAATGTTTGTCTGAAATTGATTCCTGAGTCATTCGCATAAATCGTTTCCATGTTTTTGAGCAATATGGTCATGTCATGGGGAGGAAATAATTCCATTCTTGGAATAACCTGGTTGTTTAGTAAACTCATGTGCTTATTAAGTTTACTTATTTTTCTTCATTTTATTTAGTTTTATTCAAAATAAAATATTTTTTATAAAAATATTCTGTACTACTAACATTTAACAATACAATATCAGTGTCACTGCAGTGCTGAGAATCATGCACTGGTTACTGGTTCAGTGGAGGCCCTGACCAGTAAAGAACAGAGTGAATGGGGAAGTATGCAAAGTAACAAATGGATTACAGGCTGTAATTGTAGCCCTGTAGAGTATGTTTACATGGTAAGTAAAAATGATGTGTGCCTAAAAAAGTGGCCGGTGTGAAATATATATGTATATAAACTGTAAATAAGTCTCTATGTCTCACAGACTGCTGGGACATTGACATTGAGATTGAAGTTTTATTGCAGTAGTTCATCATCATGCTGTAATTTTTCTTGTGTCAAACTGTTGTTTTAATGTTGAGACCAAAAGCAGACCTCACTAATTTGACAAGTCGTTTGCAGTGAAAACAGAGGCACATAGAGGGAGGCAGTGTGATGTTTTTCTGACACTTTACTTTACTTTAGAGGATTGTGCAGTAAGCAGCTCAACACAGAAATAAGTCAGCCTTTCCGTGACAGCTGTCATAAGCACTCACAGTTCTGTCATAAATTACAAATCAAATGACTACTGTCACAGCCATTTGGTTTATAACTGCAATACTCAGGTAAAAACAAGCTATTTTTTTTTTTTTTAATTTTTTAAGAAGATTTATAAAATGTAAATACAGTGCTTTTCACAAACATATTGCAACTTATTTCTGGTTCAAAAAAAAAATGTATTCGGCAATACTGCATAGACATGACACCGTAGTAACTTTGGACATTGCTTATTTTGTGTAGCACTTGTGTCTTAAGTATATAAAATAATTTGGAAGCAGCTGAATGTTTTTTATAGACACTGATTTGGGGTAACAGTAGATGTCTTTTTGTCCTGCACCACTTGCCACCACTCTACCCCCCAACCAATCAATAACATATACTTCTCAGCAAGCATTTGGTGCTTTTTGTGGAACAGGTGTTTCTTAACTTATTTGTTTTAAAAGGAAATGGGCCCTTGAGGGGTTGAGGGTGTAATTTAGTGGGTGCATTAACACCCAAAAGTCTGCTAAGAAGCAGAGAACCCTGTCCAGCCCTAGGTGTTTAGACTGGTGAACGGGGAAAATGTTTAAATCTAATTTTAAACTTTGAAATTCTGATTTACTCGATTTTCTTGAACATTATTTCATTCACAAAAGAAGGAAATTTATGTTTATTTGAAATAAATATTGTAAATCATGAACATAAACAGGGCAGCATGATGGTGTAGTGGTTAACAAATCCACCTCTCAGAGCTGGGGACGCAGGTTTGATTCCTGATCTGGGTGGAGTTTCCATGTTCTCTCCATGGGTCATGGGTCTATTCTTCTCATTATCCAGTTTCCTTCCACAGTCCAAAAAACATTTTAAGGTGAATTGGCTGCTATAAATTGCCCCTATTTTATAGTGTCTGTTTGAATGAGTTTGTGCCCAGCAAAGAATTGGCGCCCTGTCCTGTGTGTATCTGTCTAGCGCCCAAATTATTCTGCCCTGGGTTGGCATGGGCTAACAACCCCCCAGAGTAATAAGCAGTGAAGATGATGAAGATAATGAGTTGAGACATGAGATAAAAAAAAAAAATACATTTCATGCAAAGCCGGCATAGGAGCAAAATAAAAGTCATCTATTTACAGAATGTTACACTATTAATATTATAGGGCACGTTAGCTCAGTGGTTAAGGCATTGGGCTCTCAATCTGAAGGTTGGGGGTTCAAATCCCAGGTTCACTGAAGTTACCAATGTGGGTCCTTGAGCAAGGTCCTTAACCCTCATTGCTCCAAGGATCTTGTGATTAACCCTGTGCTCACCTTGTAAGTCGCTTTGAATAAAATCATCTGCTAAATGACCAAATGTGATGTAAAATGTAAATATTATGGTTGGGTAAAAAAAGAATCTGCTAATACCTCAGTTGTATCAAGCAAAGATGTAGATCAACTGTCAAATATTGAAAACTAATCTCAATGCATGACTGCGCAGACTTTAAGTCTTTCACCATCTATTTTATACAATGCTTAAAAATGTATGGAATCAGAAAAAAATCTTTGTCGTGAAGGGCAAGTACAGAAATAAATTTGTGTAACCTTTGTAGCTGCAGACTGTATTGCACGAAAAACCATAATACTACTGTAATCATTATAACCACATAGCTGTAAAAGTGCATTTTACAATTTATACAATCTGACTATTGTCTATTTGAAACCCAAGGTTAAAAAGTAGATTTCCAGTGTATGAAAAAAGGCATACATCAATTCTGGTTCAAATGACAGTAGAAATGTGTGCTGTGCTTATTGAGGTCTAGCGCTAGTAGAAAGCCTTGCAAAAGGTCACGGTTTGGGGGTTGCAGCAGTGCACGTTGCAAACGACTTGCATATGTTTTAAGGTATCCATAATGTCAAGCTATATGTTACTTTAATTTGATAGATAAAATTTTGATACGTTGTAACGATGTATATGGCATCATAAAGTGTAGTTTGATAAATATTGCTGCGGAGCAGAAATTCCACTTGGCTTTTCTCCAATTGGCTTTTCTTACCTTCAGACCTGTTTAACTGTGTTGCAGTCATCCCCAAATCCCAACTGTATATATTCAAAAATTAAAAGAAATAGGTCAGTGAAAAGACTGGAAATTTTTATTGTATGTATAAAGGTTTCATACTAGATTCCAATTACAATAGTTACAAGTTAATCAAGATGTTTGTTTCAATGCATTTTGCACCACATTCTTTTTTTTTAAATGCAGTTTTTACATATATTGATTAAAAATAAAAAACAGAAAAATGTCAATAAATAAATTTGCTTTGTTATAGTGATGATGATGATAAAGTTGATTTGATGTTAGAAACCTTTTTTTTCGTGGCTTTATTATTTTCATGGCTTTATTATTTTTTAGAATTTTAGAATCATTTCCCTGGATTGTGTTTTTTGTATTATAAAAATACAAGAGGAGCCAAGCTAATTAATCAGTTAGATGTCTTCCAGTTTGGTGGTCTTGCTATATATAGGCTTATTAACTGTATTTATTTGAATTAATCTGTTTTTAGAGCAAACTGTTTATCCTGACAATGCTAAGTTTAATGACAGGCCATTATTGCTATTTTTGGTCCATGAATTTTTGGTTTGTTCAATTAAACACACATAGCACCCAGATGTCAATCTTCATAGTGCAGGAAATTGCACCTCAAGGTTGCTAATATTGCTGGCTTTTACACTGTGCTGTAGACCCCATGTAGAGCCGATTCATTTTTATTGCCATTCTCCAATACCTTTTTTTCTACTAAGACAACACTTACTTTATCATTTCTTCTAGAGAGCTCTTGTCTTGAGGGCTTTGGGCCAAGCAGAACAGTCACACTGAAAGAGGGTTTCTTCTGCCATGAATTTATTTGTTTATTTTGCTGTCGTGGCCCATGACTAAGGCTCTGAAAGACCATGCAGTAGAATTCCCAGTCTATGGAGAGCTCTGGCCAGGCTGCATTCATTTTACCATGACAAATCTATATGGCCAAACACAGTGCTGTGTGTTTCAGGCCGCCGCAGGGTGCTGCTTTTCCTTTTTTCTTTTTTTTTTTTCTTTTTTTTTTTTATAAAGATCACCACCCCTACACGAGCCTGGCATGACATTAAATGAGTCTAACACTGGCAATGACAAGCAGCAGCATAATGCCTTATGACTTAAGAGAGCTGTAAGGGTTGCACTGCTGTTTTATTT
This sequence comes from Corydoras sp. C115, assembly GCA_019802505.1. NCBI lineage: Eukaryota > Metazoa > Chordata > Actinopteri > Siluriformes > Callichthyidae > Corydoras > Corydoras sp. C115. Next base: position 5,013,422 of record JAFMOC010000004.1, read on the forward strand.
AAACTATGATGTTTATATCTTAATGTGTCTCATTTATTCTGAAGTTTGAAAAGAATACAGAAGTTCCTACGATATATAAACCGTATGTCTCTTAAAAAATTAGGCTTACTGAGAATGACTGATTACATAATTATATTTTGGCTCCAAGGAATCATTTAATGAGCTCAGTCTTTGGCATCTATGCCTTAAGAACTTTCTGACCATTAAATATGCTTAAATATTAGTAGACAGCGTGGTCCCAATGTTTAACACAAATTACTTGAATTATTCTCATCACAGCTTATGAAGTCGTTACATCGTTTTTTTTTTTGTTATTATTTATTTGTAAATCAAATTCCATCCTACAATTAGTTACCAGACAGTGCTCAACTATTGAGTTTTATTCCATGTAGAGCTTAATAAAAACATAGTAAAATGCTATGATTAGATTTAGTTTTAATATTGAACATAAATAGTATAGGTGCAAGAGACATGTGGAAAACAGGAAAACAAGAGACATGTGCTTTGTGAAAAATTGCTTTTCAAGCAAAAATATGAGATTTTCAATCCTTATATAACATAACAATATAATTAACTCAGCCATTAGTCATTACATATACGTTTTTGTGATCATCTGACAATGCATTTATTCATGATTTAATACAAACATTCAAGCAGAGTATGTGAATAATGTAAAGTTTTAATAAAGTGTAGGTATATTTTAACTTCCATAAGATATTTGTAACTGCCTATATGAGCAGTTTATATCTTAATTGGTTTAAAGTTCTTAAAATTGTATAAAATTGTATAAAATAGAATATTCTGTTCTTTTAAGAACATTGACAAAGTTAATTATCACGGTTACCATGTTTGTAAAGGTTCCAATGTCAGCCTTAAGTGTTAAAGTGTTCATTAAGGAGCCAAGGAGAGAAAGAAACGTGACGTAAAACTATAGAAAACTCTCTCTTTGATATTCATGCAGCCAATGAGGTTTGTGTTCTGTTGGTATACCATTTATGTTTATGTAAAGTTTATTACCTTTTCTAGCATTAAGAATTGATATGTAATACGGTTCTAAATCAAGATGTAAATTTGTGTGGTAAAACCAACAAAGGATCAATCTTAAGATTAAGAGCTTACAATGTAGAAATTTCTCATTGTATATTTGTTTATGTGATTTATGTTACAGTTCTTACGGTTGGGTGTAAGGTTATGTACAAGGTTAAAGTGCAAACTCAAGAATAAACTTAATCAGTATTGGCAAGAATATTTGTGCTGTCGACTTTAAATCGGAAGGAGCTACAATATTTATTGTGTAATTATAAAATAAATGTCATGATCTGTGATACATTCTGTCTCTTTTATATATATATTGTGACAAATTGTTTTGCTGCCTCAACTTTAGATTACTACAGAGTGATCAGATGAACTCATTGAAAATTAACTTAATCACATAAACTCTATTTCCATTGCATTTAAGTCCCGCCACAAAAGAACATGCTAACATCATTTCAGTGATCTTTAGGTTAGCTTTTTTAAGCCTTTATAAGGACAGGTGGGTAAAATTCATCTGTAATGCTGATTAATGCTTAAAATGATTGAATTCTGTTATTCATGGTTACCTTCTAGGAAGTTTGTGTAGTCGTCATTTCTTTGCATCAAATGGATTTTAAATGCAAGTATGGTATTGCTTGTTAGATTGAATTATTATTAATTGCAAGGAGAAAGGGGTGTGAGGTGTCAGGGTACCCTAAAATATCCCAAAATTGTAAGTACTGTCTACTAAAATGAATTCAGTTGATCGCCAGTGTAGAGCTTGCTTAGAAATGGTGTCTGCCACAGTAAAGTGAAGGCTTTTAGAGGATGGTCTGTTGTCAATAAGGGCTGCAAAGAATCCTCTTCTCTTCAAGAAAGATGTCAAAGACAGACTGACATTCTTCAGGCTGTTTGAGGACTGAACAGCAGATGATTGAAGTTTTTTTTCATGATGCTCCCCTCAAACTGTGTGAGACATCTGTAAAAATGGAGACAAGTGCTATCAGGAGTCCTGTGTCATTTCAACAGTACAACATTTTAAGACCATACATTTGGTCAGGGATGTTTCTTATCCAGGGGAATAGATGAGATTTAGTTTTTTTTGCCTTTGAACTTTTTGGCATGCTGGAACATCATGTCAAAGCTGATAACTATATGGACTGCTAAACAAAACATTCAAATTTAGGATCTATTGCCAGGAAACCCTCAAGATCATAACCAGAGTTTAAGAAATTATAATGTGATAATTTTGCCATATTACCCACCTTTCTATACTGTATGCATCCAAATATTTATATTAAAGACTTTTATGTATGCAAATGATTGTTTGAAGCTTAGGGCCATTTTGGTGTAACTACAAAGAATATATGTTTTGTATCATTTAAAATATGCTAAAATGAACAAAAGCAAATCAACAATGCAACACCATAACAAATTTCACACTAAACATAATGTGAATGTCTTCATTCTTTGAAAATGACCATGTCGTGGCATAGCTGAATGTTTGTTGCATTCCACAAACAACAGAGAAATTTGAGTTTTGTGGAGGAAGTGTCAGAGTTGACTTCTTCATAGAAGATAAAATTACAAATTAATAAAATGCAACCAGAATTCTTTCCAGGATTATTTTTGCTACTGTGTGGTTCTGAACTCTGCACTGAGTTTGAGTTTAAAGGCGTACATTTATTCTTCCTGATGTATGGTATGTAGCATCGGAAAAACATTTGCTTGTGTGTTTGAAGGTAACTAAAATTGTCATTTAAGTGTTCACTTATTTGATAGGTGTTTATGGATTGAGGATGAATCGGCTGAGATGTATTTCAGTCCAATGAAAGACATTATTTAGTCAGTGGGCTTGATTCTTGCTCTACTAAGCAGAAGTGGATCACTCATCGAGCCCTGAATTTGTTTGGAATTCCCACTGATAGGAGTCCTATACAAATTACGATAATTCCAGTGTAAATAAATTGCTTTTGTTCATGAAACACGGGGAAATTGTACCCCCAACCTTTCTTAAAGAGAGAAGCAGGGCCACTGTTCAATGTTTTTATAAGACCAGATAACAGTTTTATTACTGTGTCAATGTTTTGTAGCCCTCCTTGGGTGTTCTGGTAGCGTGTTATTGTTCATGAAAACATTAAGCTCCTGTGATGTCTAAGAGATCATTTTATAAAAGCTAATGCACTGGCAGTTTGCACTTGTTTACAGACTTAAAGGAAACAGCAATTTCTAAAGTTTTGTACACTTATTTATTGATTTGTTTTCCTTTTAGATCTCTTGTATGTACATTCCCATTAATATTTTTCACAATTTGGCACAGTGGGTGGTACGGTGGCTTAGTGGTTAGCACCTTCGCCTCTCAGTACTAGGGATTCCCGGTTCAAATCCCCATCTGGGTGGAGATTCCATGTTCTCCCTGTGTCCGTGTGGGTTTTCTCCGGGTTCTCCGGTTTCCTCCCACAGTCCAAAAACATGGACCAAGTCACTTGAGTTCTCCAAATTGCCCCATATAGAGTGTGTATGTGTGCGTGAGTGTGTGCCCAGCGATAGATTGGCGCCCTGTCCTGGGTGTATCTGCCCGGCGCCTGAGGCGTTCTCCCCTGGATGGGCATGGGGATCCCCCCCTCCCCCCCACAACCCTGATATAGGTTAAAGCGGAAGATAATGGATGGTTGGAATTTGGCACAGTTACAAGTATTATAAATTTCCTAAATGGGAATGTGTATACAAAATGTGTTTGCCTCTGTGTCTGTACTATGGTGGATTGGTGAGCTGTCCAGGGTGCTTCCTGGGTGCTACCTTTCTGTCTATAAGAAATGAAAAAAAGGTTTCCCTATGATGCAAATTAATTATTGGGTTATTGTTTTCTTATTCTTTTGCTGTTTTATGATGTTCTTTTATTTACACTTGTAATTACATATTTAAATGTTTGTTCCTGTGAAACCTTTAGCATACAGCCATGTATATTTCATGTGGCTTTGAATATTCAAATATTGTGTCAGCCATATTTATGTAAGAAAAATATGACAGATAGATGTTAGTCAGTCAGTCTTTTAGGAATGTTGGCAGCATGTGGGAAAAAGCTGTATTTAAGGCATGCGGTATGTGCTGTGTTACAGCAGAAATATTTGTCTGGAAAATGGAGGACAGGTGTGAGCTCTAGGACAAAACTGGACTGAATCATTATCCATCATTTGCTAACAAAACCATGTTGGAGTTGTGGGAGGTCAGTTAGCCCCTCTGGTAATCATGCCTGAAATAGGCATTTGAAGATAAATTGTGACAGTTAAGATACACATGCTCAGCAGTAATACACAGTTTAGCTGTAAAATTGGTGTTAGGGGGTTAAAGTCGGCCAAGAAAATATTCCTCACACCATTACACTATACGCAGCAGGTTGAACTGTTGACACAAGACAGGTTTGGTCCATGAATTCAAGCTGTTACAACAACTTATGTTCCTACCATGTGAATAGACCAAAAGAAGAGGATTTATTAAGTGGGTGACGTTTTAAAAACTTTCAGTAAGTCTGTGTCTGTTATCACATAGTAATGCGTATTTATTGTCTTAGTTTGAATTTCAAACTTTTATCCTACGATATGTGTGTGTGTGTGTGTGTATGTATATATATATATATATATATATATATATATATATATATATATATATATATATATATATATATATATATATATATATATATATATGGCGGCACGGTGGCTTAGTGGTTAGCACGTTCGCCTCTCAGCGCTAGGGATTCCCGGTTCGAATCCCCATCTGGGTGGAGTTTCCATGTTCTCCCCGTGTCCGCGTGGGTTTCCTCCGGGTTCTCCGGTTTCCTCCCACAGTCCAAAAACATGGATCAAGTTAATTGAGTTCTCTAAATTGCCCCATATAGAGTGTGTTTGAGTGTGTGAGTGTGTACCCAGCGATGGATTGGCGCCCTGTCCTGGGTGTATCTGCCCAGCGCCCGAGACGTTCTCCCCTGGATGGGCATGGGGAACCCCAACGCGACCCTAATAGAGGATAAAGCGGGAGATAATGAATGAATGAATATATATATATATTAGTGGGTGGCACGGTGGCTTAGTGGTTAGCACGTTCTCCTCTCAGCGCTAGGGATTCCCGATTCGAATCCCCATCTGGGTGGAGTTTCCATGTTCTTCCCGTGTCCGCGTGGGTTTCCTCCGGGTTCTCCGGTTTCCTCCCACAGTCCAAAAACATGGGTCAAGTCAATTGAGTTCTCCAAATTGCCCCATATAGAGTGTGTCTGTGTGAGTGAGTGTGTGCCCCAGCGATAGATTGGCGCCCTGTCCTGGGTGTATCTGCCCAGCGCCCGAAACGTTCTCCCCTGGATGGGCATGGGGAACCCCACCGCGACCCTAATATAGGATAAAAGCGGAAGATAATAAATGAATGAATGTATATGTATAGTGACAAATTGTTTTGCTGCCTCTACTCTAGATTACTACAGAGTGATCAGATGAACTCATCCATCCATTCATCCATCCATTATCTTCCGCTTTATCCTATATTAGGGTAGCGGGGGGGTTCCCCATGGTCATCCAGGGGAGAATGTTTCGGGCGCTGGGCAGATACACCCAGGACAGGGCGCCAATCTATCACTGGGCACACACTCACTCACACAGACACACTCACACAAACACACTCTATATGGGGCAATTTTGGAGAAAACTGTGGGTGAAAACCAGAGAACCCGGAGGAAACCCACGGAGAACATGGAAACGTGCTAACCAGTAAGCCACCGTGCTGCCTATATATACCGTGCTACCATGTGTGTGTGTGTGTATATGTATATATATATATATATATATATATATATATATATATATATATATATATATATGTATATATATATATATGTATATATATATATATATATATATATATATATATATATATATATATATATATATATGGTGGCTTAGTGGTTAGCATCTGCCCAGCACCTGAGACGTTCTCCCCTGGATTGACCCTACTAGAGGATAAAGCGCACATATATATATATATATATATATATATATATATATATATATATATATATATATATATATATATATATATATATATATATCTGAGCGATACATTTGTAAAAAGATAATAAATTTGAAATTCCAGGTTCGAATCCCAATCTGGGTGGAGTTTCCATGTTCTCCCTGTGTCCGTGTGGGTTTCCTCCGGGTTCTCCGGTTTCCTCCCACAGTCTAAAAGCGTGGATTAAGTCACTTGAATTCTCCAAATTGCCCCATATAGAGTGTGTTTGTGTGAGTGTGTCTGTGTGAGTATGTCCCAGCGATAGATAGGCGCCCTGTCGCGGGAACCCCCCCCCCAACCCTAGTAGAGGACAAAGTGGAAATAAATCTGTAATATACCATATGTTTATTCTTTACTGCTCTTTTAAAATATGGCACAGTAGTCAGTCCGGAAGACAGTTGGAGTGCCAGCAGCATTGGAAAACCTATATGCTGTACTGAATATCAATAGCAATCAAATAAGTGATATTGTTACTATTTTGTGAGTAAGTACACTGAAATATTTGTGCATAAACCACAGGGTGGTCTAAGATAAATGACTTTCATTTAAATGTAATTACTTTGAAAAAACAACATGTATTTTCACATTAGTCAATAAAGCATTGGTATTTTCTTTATAATAACATTGCACACTCTGGTCAGAAATGAGCACCCTGGGAATCTAGGTTTAGGTTGTACCCTGGCTTTTAAATATTAGGTCAAATAAATTTAGTCCATGTGCATATATGGTAAAAATGTTTAAAAGCAACTCTGTGTGAGATTGATAATGTAGTGGTATCTAAATGACAGACATAACAGTGAAGTGTAAGTGTGTTGTTTAATTGAACTGTTGTGTGTTTGCAGTTGTGAGCCAGGAGAGCCGCGAGGCTCATCTTTCATCACTGGTGCAGGAGGCTCAGAGGAGAGCAAGTGAGCTTTCTACGCAGGTGATGAGAGAGAGCCTCAGTATGGAGACTTCGGACAAGGAGAAGCAGCTAAAGGCCTGGGAGTGGAGATCCAAACTTTACAAACGCATGCGCACTGGCTTTGAGCACGCACGTGAGTGCATTACTCACACTCTCCCTTATTATAGACCTTGATGATTTAACAGGGGAATGTACATTTACAAGAATAACAGCAGTTTAAAAAAACCTCGCTAGGATTGTGACATCCACCACACCATACACACATTTTCTGGTCTGCGGTTTATGATTAACCTTAATGAATGGGACTGTTGAATCTCTCCAATCCAAAATGTTATTCCCTTATGTTTTATTTGTATGCTTTGGTTCATGTGGAACTGTGGATTTAACAAATCGGCCATTGCATATTAAGATCATATTCTCTGGCTGCCCAGGAGCAAACCAATTCCCTTGAATGACCTGTGATTCTTGACAGCGTGGAACACTCTCCTGCCAAACAGAATATTTTTTACTCCACTTTTGCGGTCTTCTCTGTGTAAATACCTGCCAAGGTGGCTATTAGAAATCAGGCATGCTATTGCACAGCACCCTTAAAGATCAAATTGCTGCACGATTTCCCAATCATCATAGGAGGCTATGAAAAGGGTTTTGGCAGAGCAGAATGGGGTCGGAATGGTATTGTTATGGTGAATGTATTGTTGTGCGTCCTGGGTTACAAGTGGCTCAGTAAAAGCAGCTAAAAGGGACCAGATAAGTAATTAAAATATTGAAAAGTGTGAGAGTATTAGAAAGTACCCAGGTATTTATAAAACTAATCACTTTGGCCATTGCTACATGCTTAAATTAAGTAATCAAAGTGTCTTTATGTGCCTTTTATATGCCAGTCTGTTCTATTTTGTAAATGGAATAAAGATATGTTTTCTTATCCAGCAGCAGCAGCATGTTAGTGTTGGCTTACACAAATGTAAAACAGCAATGACAGAAAAACACAAAGTAAGGTAAAAATAAGGCTCAAAATAAGACTAATTGGCTATATGGACAACGATACACGTATTATCTACAGAGGCTTTTATGGCATATTTTAGGATGGTCACCCATATGCAGGTATAGCTCTCATTTCTCGTGGGAATGGTTTGTACAAGCTTTTAGAGTGTGTGTCTGTGTGTGTCTATGAGACATTTTGCCCATTCTTCTTGAAGCATTTCTGACGCCAGACACCGATGTTGAACAAGAGGGCCTGGCATGCAATCTCTATTATCTTTAAGGTAATGGGGGTTAAGGTCAGGGTTCTGTGAGGGTCAGACAAGTTGTTCCACCACCAAACCAGCACAACCATGCCTTTATGGACCCTTCTTTGTGCATTGAGACACAGTCATGCAGGACCAATTTAATACCCTATGCACATTCACTCTGCATAGTGCATTTAATATATGTGATGCAGTGGTTAGCCTTTTCGGCACACAACAAGAAGGTCCCGGGTTCAATTCCGGTTTGGTGTAAACAAAGGTCCTTTCTGTGTGGAGGCTGCATGTCCTCCCTGTGCCTAAATGCATTTACTCCCACATTCCAAAGACATGCCCATGGTTACTTTAGAGATATTAAAATGCCCCATGATTGTATCGTTTGTAACTATTTCTGGTGGAAAAATAGCCCAAAACCATGCAGTTTTGACGTTAAACTCCTAAATAAACTAAAGACATGTCTTGCTGTGTCTACATTTGAAAAAAAAAATACTTCTAACTTTTAATTTAGGGATTAACTTTTATCCCTAAATTAAATTAAGTGCAATTAAGTGTAACACATAAATGTACACATAAACCTCAAACTACAACCAACTGAAAACCCCACTTGTCTTTCTCATGCCTCGTTTTAATTGTCTTTATTTATATACTCAGTAAAGTTTGGGGCAGTATACATGTTTTACAGAAACAAGTCATTCAGTATCTATAATACATGTGAAAAGTGTGGACACGTCCTTTTTGCCCAAGTTATTCTCAGTTCCACTTGCTGTAAAGATGGACTTTGTAGTTCTACAATTACAGACTGTAGTCCAATTGTTTGTGGACTACATTACTGGGTTCATCCCCTTCACTCTATTCTCTAATGGTCAGGCCCCCGAATAGCATCACAGAGCAGATATTATTTGGTTGATCCATAATTCCTATCCCAGCAGTGTCACTGAAGTGCTTAAATAAAACTACAGCAGCACTGCTGCAATAAAACTCCTTTACCGCATCAGTGTCACTACAGCACTAACAATAAACAATCTAACACCCAAATTATACTTTTTCTGAAATGGCGCAGACCAATAGACAATAGTATGCTATATAACAAGTTTATAGTAAGTGGAGAAAATAGATGATGAAGGAAGAAGGTCGTTGTGTCCAAGCTTTTGACTGGTACTGTACATGACAGAGGTAAAAGCAATTTCACTAGAGATTTGCTGAATTTGTTTATTTGAAGATTAAAACTATTTGTCTCCTTACTTTTAAACTTGGGATTTTAAAGTGCCTAAACATTTGCATTGGACAGTATGTGTGAAGCAGTTTGCAAATTTTCCCTAACTGTCTCATTATACAATCATGAACAGGCAGAGCCAAATATTTACTGTTATGTTTCTATTGCCAGACAGTACATGCGTCATACTACCAGCTCTACAGGGCAGAGTGGTTTATAAATATCAAGAGTTTTACTTTTGCTGAAAGTAGTACATGAGAAAAAGCAATCAATGGCAACCCAACCTTCTTCTGAAATTTAATTAAGTTGTCCTCAAAACGGGCTTCACATAATGTAATTGCATGAACGTGATAATTAGTAATTCAACGGTGATGGCACTTGTGAGTAGAAGTGTGGTTGTGCATCAATTCAGGCATCATCAGCAACATTAACATTTTCCAGTTGCTAATAGTAACAGGGTTTAATGAAATGCATTCTGCTTGATCCATCTACAGAGCCAAATCCACAAACTGCATAAAAACTGTCAAGATAGTTGCTAAAATGTTAACTTCAAACGTTCAAACTACTATGAGTCATGTTTTGGCTGCCGCCTGACTTTTCAGTATGGCAACACGCTTGATCTGTCACCACAGTGACCTCATTTGTGGATGATTTAATATCCATTCTTCTTCTTCTGTCAGATTTCAAGCTGATTTGTTGTATATGAAAAGTGAGCTTACTTTAACAGTTTTGTTTGACATCCATATTTCATATTTTTTAATAGAACAAAACAACATGATTACCCCCCCCCCACCCACCCAAATGGTTCTTACTATGTGCATCTGTTTTCCATAATTCCGTTAAACAGCAAGGGTGATTCCCAATAGTTATGTAAGTTACGGATTTGTATTTAATCATACGATTAGATAGGAAAATGATGTCCATTGCCTTGAGGAAATGTTCACTGTTTTTGAACATTTTGCTTATTTTGTGGTGTTACAGTTGAGATTGAGAAATATTTTCTGCAAAAAATGTGAATTCCAAAATGTTATGATTGATTCACAAATGTTAAGTAACAAAAAGCAGGCATTTGTACATTGCACAATTATATTAACACACACACATACTTTTGTTGAAATGCTAGTTAAAAGTCTTTCCGATGTGGTTCAAATAGCTTTGCAAATATGGAAACTAAAATATTTTCACTGGGGCCTGTTCTAGCTGGAACTCTGTCAAATTGATTTTAGTTTCTTGGTGAATCTTGCCACAGAATATTGACTGGATTGAGATCTGGGCTTTCACTTGGTCACTCAAATAAACCAATGTTCATTAAAATTTTTGACCTGCAATTTTAGATCTTTTTATTTACATTAACTATTTTTTTACTGAATACAACCCTGTGTATTTTAGTTTTTTTTTCGTCCATACATACAAAAAGCATCCATTTTACATCATCCAAGCCACTGCTATACATTATCACAAAATATCTATTACTAAATTTCAAAAGTTTGACGTGAATGCTTTATTTAATCCTTAAGGAGTGTATAGAAAATTATTATTTTATAAACTCCGAAACCCTGAGTTTTAATCACTTTTATTCGATGCTCATGGGTCTACATGATGTTTATGTATCCTTTCACACTCTAGTACCTTCTAGGACGAGGTGTATTTGCCTTTGACTAATGTGACACTTTAATTGCACACCAGTGGACCTATTCTTCCAGAATTACATGTCATGTTTTCATAGCAGTAGGACTGTATTTACACTGTATGCAATTTTAACATTTTTGCAAACTACATGCTTAAAAATTAGAGACTATTTGTGGTATTTTGATTCATAACATAACAGTACAAAAGTATTAGAACATATATACATTAAACCTACAGGGGTTTTTGTACAAACTATTGTATAAATTGGTCCCTCTATTCAATAATAGCTCTTGTGGAAAAGGAGTATATTTTTATAATTTTAAATAATTCACTCAAAAGAAGATTTGTGCAGTCACAAATAATGTAGGATAAGAGGGCATAGCTCGCATTTTTATTTTAGTAAATTCCAAATGTGTTCTATAGTTGAGATCAGATCTCTGTGTGGGTTACTCAAGTAACACTCAACCTACCATGTCTTATTAACCTTGCTTTAATGTATTAGGTCACAGTATTTCTGCAAGAAAGAAAGACCTTTAAATCTTAAAGTGCGTATTTCTGTATTATTTTAACAAAATTCTTACTGTATCACATTCGTTGAATTTTTCAAGTAGTCTTCACAGAAACCCATCTCACACACCTTTCCACTGCTTTCTACAAATTCTATTAAATCTAACATTTTGATATTGTATTATCCATTATGACCTATTCACATTGCCTTTCAATACCAGGCAAACCTAACATCGTTTATAGTGATTTTGATTACTTACAGATACATTGAGTTGAAAACAAAGCATAGTTTTGAGTTGAAAACAAGCAGACTAATAAAATACAATCAAAGCAATCAAATGTTTGCATAGCAGGAAAGCATACAGGAAAATGGAGACAATTCAATAAGAAAGTTATCACATGCATCATGCGTATGGCAGAAGCACAACAGCACTGGGGAAGAAGGGGGCGCCATCAGCAATGGACTTTGATAATTAAGGCACCTGACGTGACTCAGTCTGAAGAACCTGTGTGCCCTTCATAAGCTTTACTGAGCTTTGGTCCTCACAAGGTTTTTGCTATATATATATATATATATATATATATATATATATATATATATATTGCCACTATCACTTAGGCATGATCTTTGGGGGTTTTGGCTTAGAAAATTGTTAAGATTTTTTTTAAAGTGGTAAATAGTCTAAAACATGAAAAAAAATTTTTCCATAAGTTTGTTCTTCATGTCACCAAGAAAATAATTGTTCATGCATATTACTGTTTGCCGGCTTTTTATTAGAAAGTGCCTGTGTAGTATGTGTGTGCAAAGATGAGGGTTGTGTTAACAGTTTAATTTGAGTGTTGAAAGTCCATCAGGCAGATGAGAGCAGTTTGACTGCCCGTGGAAAGAAACTGTTCATGAGTCTGGAAGGGTTTGCCTTTATGCTTCAGAGGGGAGCAGTGTAAACAGCTCGTGTGAAGGGTGAGTTGGATTCATCCTGAGGCTGCCCATCTTTCTTCTAAACCTCACAGTGTACGTTTCTTTGTTGGCAGGAAAATTTGACCCATTGATGAGTCACCACCAGTGCAGTGTTTTTCTGTCTAAAGGCATAACGGTTTTCATGTCAGGCAGTGATGCTGCAGGTTATACATGTTCTCACTGATGCTTCTATGTAGGCAGTTGATGAAAGCTGTGTACATCAGGCCAGTGTTTTTGTCTTTTTTGGTACTCTTTGGTTCAGTGAATGTTGTGGTTCATTTTAGTGAACTTTCATTGTCAGTTGACCTAAACACCAGCAATCATACAGACAAAAAATGCAGTTTCTTACAGCTGCCACTAACGTCTATGATCTTATTTCATAAGGACACCTTGGACCTGGCTCTTTGTTCTAGTTCATCTCAAAGGTGTTTGGTCAGTTCAGGGCTCTGTGAGGGCCAGTCAGGTTCATTCATATAAAGCTCACCTGACCAGTTAGGATTAAATGTCTTTTAATGTTACTTTTTTAACGTATTAAATAATTGAAAATAAAAACACATTGACTGTGTTGTGGCAGCACATGTTGTGGCATCAAACGTGGATTTGTGAATGATGGATGAAGCCAGGGAAACAAGTAGTCTCAACTGGGACTTTTCCATGTAAACTGTCTCAGTGTGTTTGTGCAGGATTGTAAGAAGTGTGAGACTCAGAGAGCAGACGACAAACAGTCTGCTTATAATCAGCTTTGTGCGTGTGTGAGTCCATGGCATTACATGCCAGCCTAATGATAAACTTCATTAATAAAATCATGTTTTGGCCTGGCGAATTCTGTCTCTGGTCCCTGTTGTGTTTTCTCATGTTGCATATTTACTTTCATACTGAAAGTATTTTCTTTTAGGGCAGCACGGTGGTTATCTTAGTGATTAATTCACCTCCCAGCACTAGGGATCCAGGTTCGAATCCTTATCTGGGTGGTGTTTCCATGTTCTCCCCATGTCCATGTGTTTTTTATTTATTTATTTATTCTTTTTTTTTCTCAAGGTCTCTTTTTTTTCACAGTCCAAAAACATGGACTCTGGGTAAATTGGCATCTTAAAATGACCCCTTTATAGTGTGTGTGTGTGTGTGTGTGTGTGTGTCTGTGTCTGTGTCTGTGTATGTGAGTGGTTGCCCAGCAATAGATTGGTACCATGTTCTGGGTGTATCCACCCAGCACCCCAAACTGGCTCCCCTGGATGGGCATCCCCTGGATGAGAGGCGAACGTGCTAACCACTAACTGCTAACCCTCCAATATAGAACTCTGGTATAGGATTAAACAGAAGATAATGGATAGATGAATGGTATTTATTGTTACATTTTCCATAATGTTAATTTCAGCAAAACAATATCAAAATAGCAAGACTGAGATGTTTACACAAGACTCAGTCCCCAAACCACAGTCCTTGGTTTTTTATAATAGACCCTTGACTATGTAAGTGCTGATCCATTATGTGTACACCCAGCTGTGAGCCATCTCCAGTGCCATAATTTTGCCATGCAGAGGGTTGTTTGTGACATCTGTGTCAATCTGAATTCCACAGCCTTTTCTTGTCTTGCTTAAATTAGAATGATTGTTCTTTTTACACCAAACCTCGAGCTGCCTCACCTTTTCTTTTTCGATTCTCTTATCTCTGTTGGAAATAAGCCCTATAACAGTATCATTAGCAAACTTGATGATGTAATTGTTGCGATTCGTGATGACACAGTAGTGGGTGTACAGGATGTTCAGGAAAGGACTTGGTGCACTGCCTTAGAAGTGGGAGGGGGTTCATTTCTAAGAGTGATGGTGTGAGACATCTTGTTCTAGATCCTGACTGCCCGCGGCTTTTTAACCAGGAAGTGAAGAACCCAGATGGGTGGCAAGAAATGTGTGTCGATCGGTTTTGCTTGAACACATTCTAGTGGGGGACCAGTTTCAGTGTAACAGAATCGTTGTGTGTCGTGATGACTGGGTGAGTGCAACAAGCTGGTAGTCATCAAGGCAAGTGACCGAGAACTTTTTGGTACTTGGGAAATGGTGTCTGATTTGAATCATATGACAACTGCCTAATATATGCATATACATATACATAATTAAATTTAAACAGTTTGTGCACTATATACAACATACAGCATGTCACATGTTATGTAAAAATCCTATGTTAAATATGTTAAAATTGGAAAAACAATAATTTTGTTTACTTATATGTTTACTATATTTATTGTTAACTCTTTCATAGTATTTTACATTATTTAAATGTTGCAAGTTACACTGTATACACATGGACAAGAAATATTTTCTTCTTAGCTTGTGTACTGTTAAAACCCAATAATATATATAGATATGATAGAGATGTTTATCACATAGAATACTGTCAACAATAAAGTTTAGTTAAAAACCAAAAAATAAAATGCAATTCATAATTGTGTGTGCCCAAAGTTTTGACAACAGTTCGGAGCTTGCCTATTCAACTTAACATGTTGAACATGTCAAACAAATTCAACTTAACATATCGAACAAATTTTGATTTATAGCAATTTAATATAAAATATCATGTTTAATAGCCGTCAAATATCTTGTACTTGCACTGGATGTTTTGGAATGTATACTGGAATATCTTATCATTGTTTCTCCCTAAATGTGATGTTTTTTTGGCTAAATAATAATGATCTCACAGGCATTTTTATAAATGTGCTTTAGCCTTGAAGTACAAAAACATTACAGCATTAAATGCAGGATTACCCATTGTTTCCGAAGAGATTCTGGTAGTAAGGATTTAGAAATGCATTAAAGTAACCCACATAATGAACTTAACATTTTGGTAGCTGTAATACAATTTGTTTTAATTCTAATTTTTTTGGAGGGATACCAAATACTCACACGAACTCAAGCAATTTTAGGGTCAAAATAAAGAATGATTTCTTTGATACTCATGAAGCAGTTGACTTTTTTTTCTTCCTGACACTAATCAGTAATGATTTCTTTAGTCCTTGTTTGTCAATGTATTTACATTTTTTAAACATGTTTGTTCACTCTGGTAGTTATGTAAATTACATGAACAATTACATCAAAGTCCTTTCTTTTATCAGTCATGGGTGATTGTGTCTACAAAGTGTAAGTCTGGCTCCAGCGAGCTTTGAACTTTGATTTACCTGGTGCATTTGACAGCTATTGTATTTCAGTGTCCTCATTGTCATATAGTTGCATTAATTCAAGTGTTCTTTAAGAATTGAATGTCAAGGAAATAATTATATTGAAATAGAAAACCATTAATAATATTTAAATACTCAATATTTAAAAAAAAAAGTGTAGTAAATATTGGATCGAAATCCTCTGGATTTAAAATAAAACAAAAACCTTATTAGGAATAAATTCCGTAAGACCTGCTTTTGCATTTAGAACAATACTTTTTAGAACAAAAGACTGATACTAATACAATACTGATTTGCATTCTCATTACATTTATTCAGAGTGATTGATTTCAAAGTATTTTCTGTCAGATTGAACTAGTTTGGTCATTTTAGTCAAAAGAGCTAGGATTTTGTCTTGCATGTTTTTATTAATTGGAATGCTGCCAAATACACGGTGGCTTGGTGTTTAGCATGTTCGTCTCTCTGCGCTAGGGATTCGCTTGGAATCCCAATCTGGGTGGGGTTCCCATGTTCTCCCCGTGTCCGCGTGGGTTTCCTCCGGGTTCTCGGGTTTCCTCTCACAGTCCAAAAACATGGATCAAGTCAATTGAATTCTCCAAATTGCCCCATATGTGTGCGTGTCTGTGTGAGTGAGTGTGTGCCCAGGGATAGATTGGCGCCCTGTCCTGGGTGTATGCCCAGCGTCCGAAACGTTCTCCCCTGAATGGGCATGGGGAACCCCCCTGCGACCCTGATAGAGGATAAAGCGGAAGATAATGGATGGATGGATGGAATGCTGCCAAATAATTGACCTATAGTTGCATGAATGTGTAGTGGTAGATTTGCCTCCTAAAGAGCCGTGTGTCACATAATAGGTTTGTACTAAACCTTTGTATTTGTTTCTTTTGGCTTTACAGAGGCCCCCGAAGCCCCAGCCATGGTGCGTTTGATTGTAAGCAGCAGTACATCGCTTACAGTCGCATTTCAGGAGCCAACCAGCATGAATTCTGCTGTAGTCACCAAATACAAAGGTATAATATACAAACATTATAACATTTCACCTCTTGTTTGAAAATGTCACAGACGGTAGCACAATGTTCGTATTCATAGTTTGGTACTCTAAATTTGACTTTGTGTTTTAATTAAATATATTGAAATTGCCAAATGTTATTCTTTGCTTTTATTTCACATTTTTGCTTCAATATAACATTTCGTAGCAAAAATTGGATATTTCATAACCCCCTCTTTAATGGACTCTCTCAACCTGTTTCCTCCTGTGTGGTGGGGTCTGACAGTGGAGTGGAGCTGCCTGAAGGACTTTTCTTTGTTGGCTGGAGAAATGATCCTTGAGAATCTGCAGTCTCTAAAGTGCACAATCCCAACTCTAACTACGGTAATTGCCAAAATGTTCCCTCTTGATGTACAATTATCTGCTTTACTTTATGCTAATATTACAATGTTACCACATTTAATACTAACTACATACAGTAATTATACTGTGTGCAATGTACAGTACAAAATACTGTTACCCTACAGTGTATCTTGGTTTTGTTTTATTACAGAAATATTCCTTATGTTACTGAGGTGTGTAATGAGGATTACTACATTATTTGCAGATAAAACTATTAAAACTCTACAAATTTCATATTAAGAATATATAATTTAGATGTAAGTTATAAAATGATTTAATATGAAGGAGGAGTGGAAACTAAGAATTTATTTCAAAACAAAAACCTCAGCTTAATATATGTTAACATAACATAAATATGACAGAACTTGTACCAAAAGAATTCTAAACATTTTTTAATTAAATTTTTATAAAAAAATGTGGTTTATCAGTTTCTGATACAAGGCAGCAAGATGCCACTTAGAGGTTTGAAGGTTTGAATCCCACCCTCAGTAGAGCTTTCATGTTCTCCCCATGTCTGTCTCTGTTTTCCTCACACAGTCCAAAGCTTTTCTTTTTCTTTTCTCAGTTTTATGATTATGCTACAGTCATTTATATGCAATTATAATAGTTCATAAATATCATTACCGATGTGTTTTTTACTTAATGGATTACATCACATATTTAAACATAATCTTTTAAATACCGTTGTCAAATTATGATTGTTTAATCACAGTAATAGCTTTTAAAACATCGAATTGCCTTCTAAAGGTTTGCACAAATGTCTGATTTGCAGGGAAGGCAGTATTACGTTCGGGTTTCTGCCTACAACATGAAGGGCTGGGGACCATCACAACCTTCCCAACCTCCTTGTGCTGTTCCCTCTAGTAAGTAAACCCGTTCTGTGCTGTGAGTATTGTCAGTACAAATCCAGACATTACACAGAATAATCATAAACTAAATAAGAAAAGAGTAGGGCAGCATAAAAGATTAAACTGAACCCCTTTTAACTGTAAAGTGTATTTTATAACTTGGTTAAAAATAAGGCAGGTAGAAATGGGCCATATTTCATACATGGTGTATATCCTTGAATATATAACCGCAAGCATTATACAGTTGTCACGACTAACTTGTCACATCCTGCTTCTGTATTGCTGTGTTTGGCCTTGAAAAGCTTCTTTAAATGGAGCTCGAAAAAGAAAAGCAGGCAGACGTATCATTGCTCTTAGAGGTTGCTAGTCATGCATCAGCAGATGACGAATCAATCATTATTCAGTTCATAAGGCTTTAAATGGAAACATTTTCAAAACCATGGCCTTTAAGTTGAAAGACATAATTTCATTAGATATAATGAAACCTAGAGATAAAGAAGTAGTTATTTTTCTCTATGTTTTTAAAAAAATATTTGTTGTAATTCGGGTGCTTAATGGTCCAAATGCAGTGGTAACAGCAGGTACACGATGAACAATAGCAGTGATGTGTTTCATAGACATAGACATAGAGCTCTTAATTTGGTACAACTGTATCATTAAATTAAATAAGTATATGCTAATGGGAAGTATCGTAAATAACTAAACCAATAAAAAAATTATAATTAAAAAAAATAATAATTTACACAAAAAAAAAAGAGATCTTGTCTCAATCTGTTTGCTCTGCTGTACATTTAGTAATTTTTCTTATAAAATGATGTTTTTAAACCACGGGCTGCAAAATCTCAAGTGACCCATTCATCTCTGAACACTCCCTGGTAAATTTGATTTAATAGTTTCATGGTTTATGTTAACATTCATTTGACATTTTATATATTCACATTGGGTGACTAAGTGTTTAGCACTTTCACCTCTCAGCGCTGGGGATCCAGGTTCGAATCCCGATCTGGGTGAATTTTCCATGTTCTCTCTGTGTCCGCATTGGTTTTCTCTGGGTTCTCCGGTTTCCCTCCACAGTCCAAAAACATGCTTTCAGGGTGAGTTGGCTGCCTCCTGCTTTAGGACATATGATCTAAATTACCCCCAAATAAAATATTATGTTTACCTAGAAATAAAATAATTTTCAGGTGCTGAAGCTGTAGACATATATAACTTAATAACTAGTGTCATTATATAGTGAGATTTATATAGTGTCATTGAAGCCCCTTGCTTGACTACTAGTAAAGTTTCAACCTCCGTAAATGTTTTATATGTTTATTAGTAATCTTAGTTTGCTGCAAACACAGATCCTATAGTATAGTACATGTTTTCTATAACAGTTTTATAACCTGTATTGCACATAGTGTCATGCATTAAAAGAGGATTTTGATGGCCACAGGTAGGAATGACCTCCTATGCCACTCTGAGGTGCATTAAGAATAAATGAGTCTTGAGCGGAATGTGCTCCTGTAACTTACCAGTGTGTTGTAGAGTGGATGGGAGACATTGTCCATAATAGCCTTCAGCTTAGAGAGCATCCTCCATTCTGACACTGCCATCAGGGAGTAAGTAGTAAATATTTTGTCAGGAAATAAAATTCTAGCCTGCTACTCTTTACAAGATCGCTTGAGATTGTTATTGTTTATCAGCCTCACTGTGGCACTAACACTCACTCTGCATCGTTCACCTCTAAATGGTGTAATGATCTTCCCAACTCTGTAAGGCTGAGTCAGTAAGCATCATTAAGAAACAACTCAAAACACATTTCTTCCACAAGCACTTCCATCCACCCATTCATCGATTATCTTCCGCTTTATCCTCTATTAGGGTCGGGGGGTTCCCCATGCCCATCCAGGGGAGAACGTTTAGGGCGCTGGGCAGATACAACCAGGACAGAGCGTCAATCTATCGCTGGGCACACACTCATTCACACAGACACACAAACACAGCCTATATGGGGTAACTTGGAGAATTCAATTGACCTTGATCCATGTTTTTGGACTGTGGGAGGAAACCGGAGAACCCAGAGGAAACCCACACGGACATGGGGAGAACATGGAAACCCAGATTGGGATTCGAACCGGGAATACCTAGCGCTGAGAGGTGAACGTGCTAAACACTGAGCCACCGTACCAACCTCCACAAGCACTTCCTATGAAAAAAAGTTATTTTGCTAGTAAATTCGCTTTGGATAAAAGCCTCTACTAAATGTAAATGTGTAGTGTAATTTTTTGAGAACAGTTATTCCTGCAAAACCTTATGAGCCAAACATATAATTTTATATTACTTTAGCCACTTAAATGCTAATAAATTAATGTGATTAAGATCATTTCGCTGTTGCATAATCTAGGCTGCAGGTTAAAATGCCAGCTTTCAGTTTGTCTCAAAAGTGAAATCAGTGATTTTGTATAAAATAGAAAGTATTATTGACTTAATGGCTACAGGTTTCTTAGATCATGTGGCTGTAAAATATCCAATGTCTACAATAAGTATTTTGGTCATATGACACACTGACTGATGGCCTTAAATTTCCAATATGGTTTCGCCAGTACAAATATTAATCTCCCTGAATATTTGTTGTTTATTCAGATGTATTTTTGCAAACTTATGTTATTTTGTTGTGTTCCTTTAAAGCAAATTCCCTTAAATTCACTTTATATGCTGTATTGCATATAAACATTTAATGGGTAGAGGCTGAAATTTACAGAAATTGTTGGCATGCCCACTTATAGGAAAATTTGCAACTCTATTAAATGGTAAACAATCATTCTCAATATAGAATTGTAAATTTAAAATTATTTGGAAATTACCTTATAAGCCTTTCCAGACTGATGAGCTGCAATTGTTTCTTAAGTCTTTTTTTTGCATAATATAGACACACATCCCAGAGCTGTAAATACCAAAACAAATGTCTTGTTACACAGGTTGTCCCATTATTTATTCATAGACCGACTAACTAATTTATTTGATGATTGGTGGATTACTTTTTAGTTTTTTTATGTCTCCTGATGTTCTTTTTTTGGATATGTTTAAGAATAGTACACGTTTGCTTTGTTAGTTTTGGCCCGGATTAAAAAAAAAATCACCAAACAGAAGAAATGGTGTATTTTCTTTTTAAGCCATAATTAGTTTTTACCCCTCCTTGTGCTGCTGTTACTTTAACCAGACAGAAAGTCTCCTGTTACAGGAGTAAAGAGTCGACAATACTCAAGGACACATATATTTTTAACTGAATAGTATATAACATATTTATAATAAATCTACTGCTTTATACTAAAATGTGGTACGATCTTTAAAGTCATTTTTGTATAATAGATGAACACATTCTGCTGAGATCGAATGATCTTAATTGTATTTACGTAAAGCATTGATTAAACATTCACAGTTTTGCCTCTGGGTTATCTGGTATTGAAATGTAAAAAGGTCAGACTACTGGCAATGCAGAATAAAGGAAATTTTGCACTGTTTACACTGAATGTACAGCATGACAAAAGAAGTAAAACAGCCCCACAGACTGTAATTCCTGGACTTTGTTCAGATCCAGTGTCTTATTGTTTAAGAGGTATAAGAGAATAGCTTTATTAGGTAACAACAACAACAAAGCAACTCATCAAAAACTACATTAAATATTCCACTTTGTGGTTGTTCTACATTACTGTTGGAATTATGGTCTAAAATATTTGTCATTATTATAAAGTTGGCCTCTTCTGTTCAATTGTAACAGTTACCATGAGGAACCTACATGCAATAATTTGGATGCATTAAAGTGTTGATCAAAATAATATGTAAAAGATTACCCTGATTTAATCATGTTCTGTCTGCTACATGGATCAGTACACCCTACTGTGTATAAGAAAAGTTTTGCGCTTGCGCTTCCTCCAAATCACAGTGGAGTTTTGACAGGAAATATCCAATGTGGAGGCAGAACTTGCTTTAACTATCCAGTAGAGGTCATAATTACAGTGACAGTAAGGATTCCACCTAATTAGACACTGCCATAAATCTATTGAAGTAGTGCAAATAAAAATTAGTCTATTATACCACCCGAGCACCTGCAATCAACTTTTTAGTTTAACCCATATGTGTTTAATAGAGGTTAAGGTCAGTGCCATGGTTTAGAGATTTTACCTTAGCACAGTTAATCTGTAACAGAATGTAGACTAAATACTAACTATATTATTTCGTCTAAAGGTCCTTATAAAACAAGCAATTAAAGTCGCTGAATGGTGGTCTTCACTGTGGTCTTGAGTATAATCTGTAAGTTTTTAATGTGTGTCGTTAAAGCAGAATTGTTGGGGCAAGCACAAATAAAAAAAACCTGTAAGATTTACAATGTTTTTCTTGCATCTGTATATAAACGTGCAAGAAGCCATTTGGTATATTTTACGCAGCATTAATTTTGCCATTAATAACATGTTTGCACAAAAGGTAATGCGATCTGACTGGCTTCTTCTTGCAAGCTCATGTGGCCATGCCTTGGTGTGGATATTAGCCTCAGGGCATATGGTTTTTCAGGGGGGCAGAATAACAAAATCTTCGAGGTGTAATATGAACTGTGTGTATTCGTGTGTCAGACTGGAGGGAGAGCGATGGTAGAGAGTCCCGCAGGAGAGGGCACATTGAGGCCATGGAAAGGCTTCTCCAGCAGGTCCGCGCCACACACCAACACTACAGCTGTGCAGGTACAAACACAGCAGGACACACACTCCTCTTATACATTATCATTGTATGTTTCCTTGTCTATCTGTTAAAAGGTTGTATATAAAATTTATATTTGACATAATTTATATTTTTGTGTTATATTCATTCATAATAAGCCATATCATGCACGTTAACGCATCACTCTAATGTTGTTTTAGTAATCATTAAAATGTTACAGCACTATAGATTCATTTGCCAAATTACACTTTGTGTGTTATGTATTTGCATACGCAATGAAAATAAACCACCTTATGACCATTTGATATTTTGTGGATGGTGGACTATTTCTAGCATAAGACTGGCAGCTTTGCTGGTGCTTAGAAACTGACTAGAGGATTAACACGGACTAAATTAGTTTATATCATGCATATAATATTGCCTTTAAGACTTTAAAACATCATTGCAGTAGACTGTCAATGATGTGGCACCAATTAATATACTGAACTATTCCTTACCATACATTCCACTCAAAATGTGCCCTCAAGATATGGTAAGGTAATTTGTTTGCTTCTTTAATAATTCTTGGCTCAAATGGCTGCTTAGTTTTGAGACATTTTTGTTACTCACCACCCAATAAATCAACGTTCAATACAGAACTTACCTGGATTTATTAGTTTTTTACACAGTAAACTATTGTTTAATTTTGCACTTAAACTGCCTGATTAAATTCATAGCAAATGTGTGAAAGACATTCAGTTAAAAAGAAGAAAAGCAGCTATTTGTTAAAAACTAATAACAAATGGATTGATGGCTGATGCATAATTTCAAAATTGCGGAAAGTTATTCTAGTTGCCTCTAAAAGTCAGACCCTGCTTTAGAAGTTTTATTTGACACGTGTTTATTCATTTCTGCCTTATTCTTCATGGATATGTGATATTGCTGTTTTTTGTCTTCTGGAAAAAATAAGGCAGGGAGTCGTTGGCGGAGGCTGTCTGTGATTTTCTTTCACGTTGCTTCTCTACTGTACCGTTCTAAAAAGTCATCAGTTTTGCAGACGCTCATTCTTCCTGTTGTGCTTTTAAATGTACTTCAGATGTAAGTGCAGTGACATCAGTATAAATGGCTCAGATGGTGAATGTGGCAATGACCTCATGTGCTCATCAAATGTGTTTTTCACCCAATTCTTTTTTTTCTGCATTTGTTTCAGCCCTTTCTTTCTTTTATTGTGTTTTTCATCTGCTCTTTATAACCCTCATAAGACTCTCACAGTTTCACAGTCAGCCTTGCTTAGTCACTCCTCTTGTTTCTCTTTAGGCCTAGACTTCTTCCATTAGATTAATCTGGCATTAAAGGGGAGAAATGAAGCGTGCTGGAAATGTTTTGACTCTACACTATAGGCATCCAGAGTAGTGTGAATGTGCTCTCTCAGCCTTCTTAGACCTGCCAGGAGACAGGGGCTGTGGAATGAGTACATAAATAATCTTTTAATACATTTATCCAGTTTGGATCCCGCACATTTATAGGTTGAGCATATCGCGTGCATACTGTAGCTTTGTAAATCGCAGAGCAAACACCTCTCTAGATTAGGGAGGCTGGACACTCTCTGTCTATACGTGGAGAGCACAGCCGCCAGCTTTGGCCCACCGCCCACTCCCTAATCCAGAAGTCTGCGAGAGGGGCATAGAGGAGTGTTGTTCGCTATGCTGACAGTAGCTCTGAGCTTACAAACACTGGCTTCATTAGGCAGCCATGTGGGCCGCCACTGGCTGGAGGAGGGCGAGAAAAAAAAAGTCTGCATCACTCATCTGTTTATGAGTTAACACATGAGTCAATGATGTCAGAGGGCACTGGCTGCCAGGGTCTCAAACAACATTATGCGGAATAATTGATTCTAGAAGAAAAAGACTGAGAGTTGTTTATGGTAAGTATCCCTCAACCCCCTCCGGATTTGTGATGTTTAAGGGTTTGCACTGAGAAGCAGGAAAAACAGCAACTAACATTCCACAAAGTCTGTTAGAAAACCCCACTTACATTTTAATCTTTTAAGAATTAAACATTAAGAGCTCTTTGATTTGACTGCGTGAGCCGTAGTGTCCTATTGTGTCTGTTTGTGTCTTACTAATCTGTGTGTGTGTGTGTGTGTGTGTGTGTGTGTGTGTTTGTGCACAAAAACATGAACACATTCTTGCAACGCATGCATGGTGGCAATTTATCCAGTTTATTTTCGGAGAGATGGTGTTTGAAAATAAATCTGCAAAATTAATCAGCACTGGTACAATGCCACCACTATAAAAATCATGGCAAAAAATGTTGCTCATTTAAGGGGAGGTTATCTTAATTTATGATGTGTATATGTGGAGCTGAGAGGGTGCTCACGGAATGAGGGGTGTGTGTGCGCAGTATACACAGAACTCTGTGTTCCAGCATGAGACACAGTGACACCCATATACACACACGCACACATACACACACATGCAAGGACACCTCATCAGCTCCACTTTCTACCCAGCTACTGCAAGTGGGCGCCTGGAAAGTCTTGCAAGGACCATTATAGATGAGCTTGCTTGCTCCCCATATGTTGAAAAAAGCTATTTTGACCTTAGTGAAATTACGGCGAAAAATGCTACCAGCACACCTCCCTGTCTTTCAGTCATACACACTCCCACTCTCGTCCACCTCATTTTATGGTCACACTCATGAGCAGAGCAGACAGATGGAAAGCCAAGTCATTAATCAAATCTATTTTTTATTTTCATAAATGAAAATGCATTTCTATATTTATTTGGGGTGACAGTTTGGTGGCGTAGATGGCCAACGCACTCATGTCGTATAATCCACTTGTCAAAGTTGGTTAACCTCCAAAGTGAGAAAAACTGATTCTGAGGTAGAGTTATCTACACTTTCGGCAGCAGTCATGGTCACTACGTTTTCTAAGGGCTTTTGCTGTTACATCCAGATTTTTACATTTACAATATTACATGTAGTCTCAGATATACCCTGTTAACAGAATCTCTGGCTAACATAAAGCTATGGAGATACAAATGGCTATTGTCAAATGAACATGAAGGTATAAACTGGGGTAAACATATCTCCATCACGGGTTTTAAAAACCAATGTAATTCCCAATGACCTGTTACTTTTAAACACTGAACAAAGTAAATTACTGATTCATGATGTAGCTTCAAATTTATAAATTTAAGAAGTATATTTAAGATTTAGCAAAAAGTTAATTATCAAAACAGTAATTAGGTTTGGTGCCAATTTACAAAGTCACTCTTTCGTATATGTACAGACTAGAATGAAACATTTGGTATGAGTGCAACAAAAGTTTTCTTTGTACTGAGCTAAATTCTAAAACTCCTAAGCTCCATATTATGACCCACTAGTACAATGTTTGCCCTATGGCGCAAAGAATGCCTGAACCTTAACGATGTAATAGCCATGCATGGCAGGGTGCCCTAAAGAGAGTATAATTGCCTGCTGTCTAGCATGGAGGGTTGGTGATTTTGTCTTAGCTAGAATTAATCAAAGGTATGCTTGCCAATTTGAGTATCTGCAGGATCATGTGCACAAGACAGGGTGTAATATGCCATATTTTAAGAGCAGTGATCTGCTTAGTGACTTTCCTTAAGCTGCAGTGTAATTAGGAAAGCCTCTGTTATTATATGAAAATTACACATTGATTAGGAGTATATTAGCCACAAGAGAGTGTAGAGAAAAGTTGTGTAATATCACTATGCATAGCCGAGTGCAAGAAAAAAGAAATACAATATAATAAAATACACCAATCTGTTAATCCTTATGTATAATATTAATTGTTAATCAATTCGGTCTCTTTGGGTTTTCTCATTTTGCATTTACTCTAAAGCTGCCGGTCACCTAAAGATAAACATGTGTGAGAACCACTATTCATGTTATACCTCGCACATTATAAAAAAAAAAGCCATGTGAATCTTTTTATAGTTATGGTATTATAATGTGCTTTCCGTTCACATTTTAAAGCTATTTTTTTAAATCACAGAAAGCCGTTGTCTGAACACACGCAATAAGCCTAGTGGTTGACTAACTTATAACGGCTCTTTCAGAAATAGCATTTGCCATGTTTGTAGAGACATAATGTTAACTGTATACTGCTACCAGTGGTTAAGTCAAAAAGGCAGCTCTCTTTTTGGGCTTACAAGACACACTTGTCTATAGATAGGCTGATAGAGAGTTTTAAATGGAAAGTTCCCCCTTGTCTACTTCTTCCCATGGAGACAGAGAGACTAGTGGTAGCGTGATTAGTCTCATGGTGACTGGGTCTTTTTGATGGCCACTTGCATGTTGTAAACAGCTTCTCAGCCACACGGATTGTTTCGTCTGCCACACTGTTTACATGGCAGGCAATTATGTGACGCTTAATTTAATGAAAACAGGGTTGTCTGAAGATAGGCATCACTAAAAGGCCCACTGATAGGGCTGCATTTGAAGCAGGAGATATGCAGCCCAAAAGTTGTAGATAATACTTCTATCGGTGGTGTGACCCCTGTGACCCTCTTCCTTTAGACGCCTAGATGCACGCTTACATCATTTACATGTTGCCAGAGTAAAATGTATTTCTCTTTTCTTTAAAAATACACAAACACCTTATTATAACCTTAAAGCTTTGTTAGGAGTTTAAATACTTACACTTATACCCAGGTTTTATCATGGCATTTGAATATTCTAATATAAACCTGTTAAGCTGTATATTTAACTTACGCATTACGGTTGTATACATATTAAAATCATTACTAATAGTACTATTGCTGTTAGTTGTAGTAGCATTATTGCTCTTCTTTCATGTCTGATACTTTTTGAGTGGTAACTTTACGTACCTTTTATTCTTAGACCCTTCGAAGCTGCAAAATCCAAGTCGCAAGCAGTCTGTTTCTCGAAGCCTGAAACATCTCTTTCATTCCTCCACTAAATTTGTCAAATCTCTCAAAAGGTTGGTATACTGTATACACTTAACTCAGCACTTACGCAGGCATGTGCTTCTGCTTTCTATCAATCTGGGTAATCCCTGCTGCACTAAGTGTGTGCTCTCCACCAAATTTTAGAGGAATCTACATAGCTGCAGTGTTTTATCATAAGGACAGTCTGCTGGTGACTAATGAGGATCAGTTACCCATCGTGGAGGTGGAGGACTCCTACAGCAATTCCCTCATGCAGGACTTTCTGTGGTTTACCAAGGTATGACAAACACTCCAGCTGACCGCTCTGTGGGTAATGCAGGGAACAGGATAACTGTAGTTTAGTAATGGCACATTTGTAGATATTTTTAAACCCAATGACTTTATATTATGAAATGACAGATATGTCAGTTATAACATTGCAAGTTTTGCACACAAACACTTCATCATGAAGCAATAATTTATGTTTTGTGTGCAGATAGAATTTTTAGGTACACTTTTCGTTTATGCTTCTGCTCCATGTTTCCTAACGATCTTTAACGTATTAGATACTGAAATATGAATTTAACAAAAGGCAGTTAGTTGTCTTGCCCACAAACAATTGTGACAACAGATTCCCCATGCCTGCCCAGGGAAGAATGTTTCAGACGCTGGGCAGACACATCCAGGACAGGGCGTCAATCCTAAGCATACACTCACTTACACACACTATATAGAGACAACTTAAATAGGGGCCATTTAAAACAGCCAATTTGCCATGATTCCATGTTTTGGACTGTGGGATATAATAACTAATAAAATAATATTTAATTGGAGGATTCCTACATGACTTATTCAGAAATGAAAACCGATATATGTTAATATGTTGTTTTGCAGCTTTCGTGTATGTGGGAGGATGTCCGATGGCTCAGACAGAGCATGGCTATTTCCAACTCATCCTCATCCACACTGCAGTCCAGGCAGAAGATGCTTGTTGCTGCCGGGCAACTGCAGGTCACCTCGTTTTTCCATTTAGCCTCTGCATGTCTTAAGGCTTGTTCAATTCCACTCTCACAAAGTGATAATTGAATTTAGTCGGATAATTCACAGTGACAAATTCTGAAAATTTTCACTTACTCTTTATGTGGAGGTGGCTGTGAACTTTGTGTGGAGGTGACTACAGGCAGCATAAAATATGGGCAATTATGCCTGCCACTACACAACAGTTGCAGCTATTTGTTTTTGGAACTACTCATGATTAAGTGCCCTCTCCCACTGCACTCACCACTTCTTTTATTAGCACTGTAGGCCCACCAAACACAAGATGATTGTTCATTGGAAGACTTACAATATTACAGAGGATATTTTTAATAACCAATGAACAATTTCTGTTAACACAGAACCTTCTGGGTACACACAACTTGGGCCGTGTCCACTATGAGCCTATTAAAGACCGACATGGAAATGTGTTGCTGGTAACAGTGAGGGAAATGGAGAGCTTCTACTCCTTCTTTAATGGGAAGTGGATGCAGGTGTCTAAACTGCAGAGCCAGAGGAAGTCTCTGTCTACCCCTGAGGAACCTTACGCACTGGACATCCTTCTCATTACCATACAGGTAGAAATGAACTTGTGTTTTTACATGTTGATTACATTTGTTGTAATATCTTATTCAGTCGCTTTCCATTAAGATTGACCTTGGAACACAGAAGCAATGTAAATAAAATCATTTTGTAAAGAGTTTGGTTTCAGTGACTTAACAAGAAGTCTACCCTGAACATTGACTGCTGACTCAGTGAGTTTAAAGTGTGTGAATAATGTATTATAATTTGGCAGTAGGTGGCATGGTGTTGTAGTGGTCAGCATGTCTGCCTTTCTGTACTGGAGATTCAGGTTTGAAGTGGGATACTCATCCTCCTTAAATGACTGGGCAAAATCAACAGTGTAGGACAGCCATGTACAGATGTCATAACTGGAAGCCTGTTATTCCTAGTGACTTTGGTAACTCTTGGGTATAATGGGTGAGAGGGTTAAGATGACCTAGGCTAAAAGCCATGATTTGCTACAGGAATGTCAACATGACCTGACCCTGCACTCCAAAACCTCACAAGACAATTCTGTTCATGATCTTGGATTTACAATTGAAATTAAAAAGACCTGTTTCTAAATATTTATTTCTTCCAACATTTAAGATCAGACCATTTCTTACTGAGTGTACAGAACTGTTATTGTAAGGTTTTATAATCTTCTGGCTTGTCTACTACAATGTGTAGCTTATTGGACTCGCATCTTATGCAATGAAGCCTATATAGCTGATTCAAAACTCTTCAGGTGACCTGGATTTTCACAGAAGTGAGCCCATGTAACCTCAGTGCTCATCTCTTTCCACTGCTTTTTGATTGATTTCTGTAACTATGTTCTGCCACTGACTTACTGAACATTATCTATATTTGCTGCCTCATATTTAAACTCTCTTTTCAAAAGTGTACCTTGGCTCACTCAATACACTCTTTTTACAATTGCCCCCTGGTCTGTCAACCTTACTGTGCTGCTGAATAGTTTTGAAAATGAAAGAATTTTTATAATGTAGTTTTTTGACTGTGGAAAAATCTCTGACACTCTAGGCCAAGGCTGGAAAGCAGTCTGTTAAATGCTAATTGTACATGATCTTTAAAAAAATGGATAAGCATATTTAAAAGGACAAAAATTGAGATTGGACTTCAATCTTAAATGTATCCTGTAAACATAAATTACATATATAAGAAGGATGTATCCAATATTTAAAATTTTATTTGAGGTTTTAATATTTTGTTGCTCCCTGAATCAATCTTTCACTAAGTAATATTAAACAAATTTAGGTTTCATTGTGTTTTATTTTAATCTAAGTTTAATTTGAAAAATGTAAAGAAATTTAAATTTGATGATATGAAATGACTGTGAGAGAAAACAACAGGCAATCAAATTTTAGATACCTGATGAGAGTTAAGTCTCAAATTTCAAATATTTTATGAACGGAGACTTATGTTGCACAATGAGCCCAGTTTTATTAACAGGGTGAAAATAATCTGTGCTTGGTTTATGTTGTCTGCTGTGCTTTAACAGGACATCCTGGCTTACCAGCGACGCAGTCAGCATCGACTTTCTCCGGGTTTGTACCTAGGCTACCTGAAGCTTAGCAGCTCTGTGGATCAGATCAAGGTGCTGGTCCATCAGCGCACACCAAGCATGCTTTGCCATGCCAGGATACGGGAAAACTGGAATGTCTCAAGGTAAACTTTTGGTACAAACTCTACCTTACAATTGTAATTTTCGCTGGATTGATGTTTTAAAAGTCATATATCTTTATCCCAAACCAGACTACACACTGTGTTTCAATGTTTTCTTTCAAATGACTGTCACAAAGTACATCTTATATCATTGTTTTGTGAGAAGTTGTGATTTGGTAATTCTGAATTTTTATTTAACAAACAAAATATATTTTCAATGGTTTTAATGACAATTGATTGTGTTTTATAAATAGAGATTTATGATAAAACTGTAGAAAACATTATGTTTTATGTTAGGAGCATCCTCCAAAGGCTTACTATTTGCAAAAATATATAGTATTTTTTATTATTAGTTTATAATTTTATAGTATTTTAACATCTGTCATATGTAATTTCGAAGAGATTTTGGGAATCTGGAGAAGTTGAATGACCTTTGAGTCCCCAGAAAAGACTGCATACGAAAGTATCATGCTACTTTAGTGAATGTAACCACATGGGTTTGAAAGTACTTTGAAAACGTTTTGTCATTTAACAGTTTGCTTGTTTACTAAAGTTTACTAAAAAGGAAGTCTATACATCAATTGTATACAAACCTCTAAGGTGGTCTCGGGGCATTTGCTTACTCAGATAGTCAGTGCAAACATGTTCTGCTAGATGGATCAATGTATTAGCTTTTCACTTTACCAGGAAAAGTTACAAGAGCCAACATCTTTTATGATATGCAGGTGCTGATGTTGATGCACAGGTGACGTGGAATGTGTGAATGTATTAAAGATATGGTGGCATGTACAGTGTATATACAGCATACAAGTATACTCTCAACCTTCTGTTGATCATCTATTCATATCGAATAAGACTCTTAGAATAGAATATATATATTAACAATATCAATTTATACAGTAATATACTTTGTTCAGCAATATGTTTATTATGTATATAAATATACTGGCCACTTGTGATGACATTTCTTGCAAATGGTGTAAGCATTAATTGATGTGTAATTGGTCGCACTGCGTCATTAAATTAGAAATGGCCATAATCAGACCGTACCAGGCTCTTAAGGAAAATGGCAGGTCACACTGAAAATTGATTGGATAATTGCACGTGACGCATAAAAAAACACCTGTGAATCAGGTCAACACAATAGCAAAGACACACTAAAAAATCCCTACATCAAGCTGTTAATGGCTTGCGCAAGAATGCTGTTACTTGTGAAGAGTATATAAACCTCCGCAGAGTAAGTATGTAACTTTATTATATATATATATATATATATATATATATATATATATATATATATGTATATATATAATAAAGTTACATACTTACTCTGCGGAGTAAGTATGTAATATATACTCTATATGTATTACATATGTATGTAATATATACACTATATATATATATATATATATATATATATATATATATATATATATATATATATATATATATATATATATATATATATATATATATATATAGTGTAGTTAAAGTAAGTAAGTAGTTAAGTATACTCAATATTGCTTTTATAAACCTCATAAATTGTATAAATCCTTGCTCAGTTTTGGTCTATTTCATATAAAATTTTGGCAACATAACCAAAAGTCCCAGTGGAAGAACATGATGGGTCATTTTATAACAGCAGGAATTCAGGATATTCTTTTTTATTGATGATCCAAACATTTTCTGTAATGTCAATCCATGATGTATTTACAGTCATCATTAATGGGTAGTCTAAATTTGTGCCAGTGCCAATGTGTGTCAGATCCATCCATCTATTGCGGTGGGGTTCCCCATGCCCAACCAGGGAACCCCAGGGCACACACTCACTCAGACAGACACACACACACAAACACACTCTATATGGTGCAATTTGGATAATTCAATTGACCTTGATCCATGATTTGGACTGTGGGAGGAAACCGGAGAACCCAGAGGAAACCCACACGGACACAGGGAGAACATGAAAACTCCACCCAGATTGGGATTCGAACCAGGAATCCCTAGTGCTGAGAGGTGAACGTGCTAACCACTAAGCCGCCTGTGTGTCAGATGTAAAACTTAATTAAACAGTCTCGGCTTTACCTTAACCTGTTATATAATTTTATTGGTCATTGGTAATACTAAAATTGTGTAAGTATGACTATACATTTAGCTTCTTAAATACGTCTATTTGTTCCACTGCACCTTTTTCCAAAAAATAGATTAATTGCCCGAGGTTATACAACACTCGGTTGTGACCAGTAAAGCAAAATAAAGAAAGAAGCAGCCAGTTTAATTATTGGGATCAAATTTCATAAAAGAATACAGTCTAAGCTCTTCTATAATTCTGAATTTAAATGTCCCTATGAAATGGTACTCTGGTGCTTGATTCCTGTAATAGTATTAGCAGCAGAAAGAAACACCCCAGTGTTGTTTTACATGCACTTATAACAGATCTGTGTATGTGTAGTGAATTAGAGCAGTTGAGCAAACCATGTAATGGGGGGGGGGCAGGTATCCAGACAGGTAACTAAAGAGAGCATGTGCTTGTAAAGATGAAATATTGAAATATGTCAGAGAACTGGTTTGTCAGGGAATGCTGTCCCTCACCACAGGCCCACATACTTTTTTGACATGGTCATTTTTTATGAGCAAAACAAAACTCCTGTTTGTTTTTGTTCGGTAAAGGAGCTATTTATTTATGTTCATCTCAGGTCAAGATGTTGACCCCAGTAGGTAGGTCCAGACAGGGAGAGCATTATACTGGTGCTTGGTGTGGTAGTAAAACTTAATTTACTATGGGGCCAGAGCATAGAAGTTAGTGGGAGGCTTACTCAGGATGATGCCTACTCACGGCTCAAGGAAAGTCTCTGGAGCAAAGGAATTCTTTTTGCCCCACCAGCTTACCACACAATACTTATGTCATTATACATTGTAGCAACATACCCAATATTGCTCCAACTGTGCTGGAGCCTTTTTACTACATGTGCAAACATTTGACAGCACAAGGAGCTTGGCATTAATTTTATTGCCGCTGCCTCGGTGTGAAGTATTGCTAAATCGACTGACATTTTCTTGTGCAAACTATTAAAAGTAACAAAATGTCAGTGAATGTCTTTGCCAACTCCTTGATAGTCAAATAGTAAAATTGTAATTGTTAAATGCTATAAATGTTAGCTATTATACAGATGAGTTGCCTTAGCCTTTAGACACTGGAATGAATATTTGCTTAAGCAGCTCTTCAATAAGTTGTATGAGGCACCATGCCCACTTTGAGTGTGGTACTAATTGATGTTTCCCACATTTTGTACTCAGAACAAGACGTTCTGACTGAAAATAAGAGGGTGTTTAGTGGTTGGTGGCAAAAGTTTCACTCCGTTCTTCATATCAGGAATGAGTGTGGCTTTATTGGCTGCATTCTCGCTTCTGGAAACTCTACCATCATATAATAGGAGTTTGAAGTTGCAGAAGCTTCAGTGGGCACCTCTCTTTGTGTCTCTTAACCGAGTGTTGTATCTTCCCACCCAGGGATGAGTGGGAATGGCTGAATAATCTGTCTGGCCCTGAAGAAGTTGAAAAAACAGATCTGGCAGCAGAAAGCC
Source organism: Corydoras sp. C115 (assembly GCA_019802505.1). Classification (NCBI taxonomy): domain Eukaryota; kingdom Metazoa; phylum Chordata; class Actinopteri; order Siluriformes; family Callichthyidae; genus Corydoras; species Corydoras sp. C115. The sequence continues at coordinate 5,047,788 of JAFMOC010000004.1, forward strand.
ATGCCCCCATGCTCTTCACTGAGCTACAGACGGCGATTAAGAATTTGCTCCACCAGATTAATCTACCTCTGCACCAGGTAATGAACACACACCACTGCAGTGGATTAAGGAGATTTAAGAGCCAGATATGTCTAAATTATATTATATTGGTGACAAACGGAAGATGCCTAATAATGTGTATAGTTTTGACTTTTAAAATCCAGGATGTGGTCATAGTGGTCATGATACCTGTTGATGAAAATTATGGTGACTACTCTCTTAATAGTATAAGTGGCAGTTAGGCCTTTATACTATATGACGTTTTTAATAGTTACATTGTATAGTAACTCATGCTACAAAAAGAAACCTACTGATTGTTAGAGTGTCAGAGACGTAGTTTGTAAGCCTCTCTTTTGAGAATTTTGCCTCTGGTCAGCTAAGAAATCTCACTGAGAAGTGGGAAAAGAAAACAAGCCAATTTTAGCCAAGAAGCACTAGACTACACTGCTCAGGCATAAACAATATTAAAATGACTTTCTTTTATTTTTATACCGAACTGCTATGGTTTAAGTAGAGTCTTAGTAATTTGGGACACCATTTATTTGGGAGCTTTCTGGATTTTATTAAAGGAGCCGTTGCAAAAAAAATCATATTGCCTTGTTTGAAATTATACACTTTTTTGATTAATATGAGGCATATCTGTACTGTGCGGCAGCATAAATGCTCTATAAGGTTGTAGGGCCTGTCATTTTTGGAACCCTAAGAAAAACTGCAAGTTTTGTTAATGGTGGATTAACTAACTCCAGGCTGAATTGAAATGACAATTTTGAGCCAGGCCTTGTCACCCAACATTAGGGCCTGTCTTTCCATATCCTCTTGTGGCTTGATGGATGTAAATCCCTACAACTGTTTTTTTTAGAATCAGATGGGAACACTGAATTACTGCGGCCATAAACTCCACATGCTAAATTATTATAGTGGAGTCTGAATGTATTTTATATTTGTAGAGTGTGTGTATATATATATATATATATATATATATATATATATATATATATATATATATATATATATATGGATAATTATTTCTTGATACCTTTCTCTAGTAATTTTATATTCATTAACTGAAGTGCCTAAATATACTTTTTTTTATCATATTTTATTCATTATTAAATCAGTTGGCCCACAGTTAACTATAACTATAGCTGTGATTTTAATGTGGTTAATACCAAAGTAAATTCAAAGACTGTTTTGAACTATAAAGTTGTATATCAGACTGTCACTAAATTAATAAAGATTTGAAAATATGGGTATGACAAAAGGGAGGACATTAAATGGCTCTTCGTTTCTAAATATAACTTAATTTGAATGCACTTACAGAACATTAAGTATGTATGCCATTTTTTTTTTTGCCTTATGTTTTTCTCTCCAGCATTCTATATGATGGACTATTGTTTCCCAGTAAGACTGAATATTAAATGTGTGTGTTTGTGACCGTGTGTGTGTGTGTGCATGCATGTGTATTGCACAGGCCAAGCACTTCCGTCTCTACACGCAGGAGGTGCTCGAGTTGGGTCACAATGTATCCTTTCTTCTGCTGCTGCCTGCCTCAGACGCCGTGTGCACTGCCCCGGGCCAGACCAATCCCTACACACCCCACTCGGGCTTCCTCAACCTCCCTCTTCAAATGTTTGAGCTCGGTACACTGGTTTCTGTTTCAAGCCCTACAATATTAGCTCAGTTGGCCTTATAAAATCCACAGATTCCTTTCTCCACCCCCACCACCCCCCACACACACCACCTTCTCCTTTGCCTCCAATCATGCTCCCAGTAAAGCTTCACTAAATCACACAGATCTACACATACACACACCAGCAGGGGAGCAGTCTGCTTTGCGGCTAGCCAAATACCCCCTTCTGCTTCAGACTGGCTCAAAATAAGGAAAGGTTAAAGAAGTAATCGATATTGTAGTTGAACCAGATCTGTGTCAACAAGGGCCGATCTTTTTCATTTAAATCAGCCTGGGATTTGGTGTAAAGAAGCAAATTGTGACTGTGTGCTGAGCCGTTGCTTGTAATTTAGAATACACATTAGCTTGTTTGGCTGATTTACTGGGGTTTTTTGGAAAGTTTTGTACATTCACATTTGAAACACGATCCTGTTGTTTCTATCTGAAGGCACTTATAAACCACCCACAGATTTCCATTAAATGTGAAACTTTAAACAATTTGTAATGGGAACTAATTTTAGCCTTGCAATGTAGCCTTGAGTTTTCGTTAAATTATTTAGAAGGCGCTTGTTTTTTCGCAGTATTAAATCGACCAAATAAACTGCGATTTCTTGTGAAGTTGTCTATTATGTATTATAACTATTATGTGGTACTGACAGACCTTTTCGTTTTTCTCTCTTTGTGTGTGCGTGCAGTTCACTTCTGTGCGTATAAGGAGAAGTTTATTAACCTGTACTGCCGTCTGTCTTCTGTGCTTGACTTGGACGCCTTAATCACCCAGCAAGCATTAAGAGAAGCCATTACTGATGTTGAACTTGCTATTGCTAAACAGAGACACCAGCATATACTCGACTACATTCAGGTATTCATTCTCTACCTCTATGGATCTTTAAGTGTTTGAATAATTGTTTGTTATGAACTTTTATCATCCTACCTGATGGCGTTGACGTGACCAACTGCGAGTCTTAACGAAACGTAATATGTCAGGACTTTTCCCATGTATTCCCAGACACTCTACGTTGGGTGAAATGTCAAGCTACAAAAACAACTTAGGCTAATAATCCAATTAGAATAGTTTATTGATGTTGTAAAGTATAACTACTAGACATATAAACTGTAAAGTGGCCTGTTTTTCTCGTGCTGAAATTTCAATACAAGCTTAACAGGGCCCCGTACAAGACTTGAAAGAGAGCTGTCTGTTCAGCGCACTGAGCTGAAATAATCCCTCTTCGCCACCCTGGCCTGGACTATTAATTGAGATTGACCACAAAACCACAAGAGTGTTTGTGTGATGTTGGATCCAAGAGGCTGTGGAAAAAAGTGGCGCACTGACCGCAGATTACACACTGCCTAAGAGTGATGAGGGGAGAAAGCGAATACCAATCGATGCAGAGGGAACATGTGTGGCTGTGCAATGTGGCATCAATTAGCATAAACATTTTAATGTTCCACCGAGAAGCATGAAAAAAGTGCCACATCTGTCAAAATGGCACATTAGTTTGGCACGCTTATGGGTCTGGCCTTGTAAGGGAGGTGAAGTTTTCCACTGTGAGGTCCTGTCAACGAACTCAGCCAGACAGACCACAAAACGGGCATTTTAAATTTGTGTGCCATATAATGTCATTCAGAGATGGAGCTTCCATGTCATTCGAAAAGAAATTCCAACTATTTTTTGAATTACATGTAAAATTAAGCCTTTGTGATGTAAACACATTCATTATAGTGTATTATTGTTGTGTACTGTGGAGAAAACATTGACTATGATTTATTTTCAGTGGTCAGAAAAGACATCAGATGTCACAATTTGTAATTTCATAGATATGTTAATTATTTCAGGCCAATAGCTTGTACAGAACTGAGACCAGAAAGAGGAGGATTTTAACAATTTTTCAATGGTGGTTAAAATAATTTAAAAAATAAAGTAATGATGACAAAATGATGAGACATTTTGGACAGGCCCCAATGCCAAATAAAATCCTGAATCTTTTTTGTTAGGCAACCATGCAATTATATTTTTCCTAACAACACAATATATAAATATATCTAAAAAGAACTATGATATACTTGCCTGGACAAGAATACATGTTTATTTTATCTCCGTCATGGTGAGTCCAAAACAATCCCCAGGTACCATTTTGACATCAGAATATCTTCAAAACTAGTCCTTTTTTGTCATTTTATTGCATCTCTTAGTGGCTGGGCCTGCTACAACTTTTTATTACTTTATTATGTATTTTGATAACGAAATCAAAACCGAGGATGACTACAATAAAAATGACCCCTTGTCATCTATTTATTATGGTGGATGGTCTTTAATGTTGTGGATTTTTTTCCCTTCTTGATGCCCTGGAAATTAGAATATGAGACATTATTGACTTAATGACCAAAATATGTTGTACCAAATCTGTCTGCCTCTGTCAAGAAATTGAAAGCATGAGTCATTACTGAATGACAGTAATCCCCATCATGGGAAGATAAATACAAAAATAGTATACTAAACACAAAAACATGCCTCTTCCGTATTTCAGTCATTAATCTATCAGTTAATCTATCCTTTGTGGAAATCATCTATAGCATTTTCAAGTCAGACAATTAGGAACAGGTGATTTATATAAAGAAACAATAACTAGTAAAGGTAGTTGTGTTTGCTTAGCTATATAGAAATGGTTGAATATTTTCAGTCAAATGTGAAATCAGAGCACTGTGTAAAGTTTGTGAATTAAAACCACATGCAGCTGCATAGTGTTTTGTGTAATTAAGTATTTCACATCAAACCCAGGCAGAATTTCTTTTTTTTTTCTGGAATCTGGATAAATTTTAGACTGTGTAGACCCAGAAACCCCATTATAATTGTGTGGAAAGCAGGGCATAATAAACTTGCTCTGGATTATTTTGGGTAACCAAAGGTATTACCTAACAGTTCACAGATGCATCAAGAATGCAGAATGAAACTTACACTTTGAGAATGCTTTACATTAATTTTGTGACAAAACGGCATCATCTTCCTCAGCCTTAACTTAACTCAAATAGTCTAAAAGTGTGCAATGGTCAGAAAAGTAGGCTTTTCTTTTTGGTAAAAAAGTTCTCAATCCACCTGTCATGTATGAAACCAATACCATTGGCTACTTGCATATTGATGATGGTTGCTTTATTAAGATCAACGTGATGTATATTCCTTGAAAGTCAATAGTTTTTTAGAAGGACATCAGATCTCATTCTGCAAGGTTCACAACAGTACATGTCTGTGTTCAAATAAAAATAAATGGAGCATCATGCATAGGAGAACCACACAATGACCAGAACCAGGGACTATTGGTTATACCACGTTTTTTTTTGTTTTTAAATCATTGAAAAACCTTTTAAAAGGAAAGGTGATGTAACAGTAGTACAAATTTTCCCACAAAAAAGACGATGAAAACAAAAATCTGTCATGTGGTAATTCACTCGAAAACTTTAAGTAACAGACAAGGGGGCTAAGAAAGAAATTTCAATGTTTATTATGATGAACTTTACTCTATATGATCAGAATAAACAAATGTAAAAAAAAAAAAAAAACCACAGAAGCACATGGACAGAGGCAAAGGGGTTCACATCACTCTGTCTTCATTTGGCATTGGAAGATTGTTGCATTATTGCTACTCAGTACTCAATTATTGCTGTTGTCTGATTCTTGTCTTCATTATGCATTTTTAATGATGCGTCTCATGGCTGCAAGAAGGTCAGTCAAACAGATTTCTTCTGTGTAATCAAAGCCAAACTGTTGTAACTCATGCAAAAATTATATGTTATTATGTAAAATTAGAAATAGAAGTGTTCAGTTCAATATAAATCAGGTATAGTTGATCAAATTTAAAAGCTTTCTGGCAAAGTTGCACACTCGTTAGTACAACTGACATGTTCTATCTACAAAAATGTATGATGGCTATAATAGTTAAATTAACTTAGATCCTGGCAAAAGAAGGTGAATGTATTTTTTTCAGTTTTTCATGAGACTCTAGGACATGAGGACAGCATAACTAAAATTGAGAAACATTGTACAGTATTTGCACTGACTGTCTTTAAAACATTTGACATAGAAGTTTGAGCGATGACCCACAAAAACCTTATGGCTCACAAAACCGAAGACCATGGTGAATGCTCTTTATAAACTAATACCTTGATGTCTTCACCTCCTACCAGTTAAACTAATTTTGCAGCCTTTCAGAAGAGAGAAACTATTACCTTTTTAATGATATTTTGCTTTACTTTTTTTATATTTAAACGTGAATATTTAGCTAACACAAATATGTTTGTCATAGAAAAGACTGAAAATATTTTCTTTGTTCTTTTATCTGTTACATAAATGTTTTAGTGAATTACAGGTTTAAAAAAACAGTTTTCCTGAAAATAAACATTGTAAATATGCCGCTGTCCTAAATGTTTTGGAACATGGTGCAGGCAACAAATCTAAATTTGTTTACATGTACAAAACAATTAAAGTGTTCAGGGAAAATGAACTGTAAAAAGATTTTAAAGATGTATCTTTGTCAATTAAAAGAATAGGCAAATTAAGTTTCTTGTTTATAATGCATTTGCCTCTTAAGGCTGCACATAGTTTATTGCACTGCAATAAGAAATGTATGTTGATTTTTGCAAAATATTACATTTGTTGTCACTTAGCATATTATAGCAAATACACATAATTACATAGCAAATCAATGCTTGTGTTACATCTTTTTAAAAAGGAAATAAGATAAAAACTAAGGTTGGAGAGGATATTGAATAATGTTTATGAATAAAGAATTCCTCTGTGGATTTAAGGCTCATGAGTTTGGTCATATGAACTAGAACATTCAAGTAATTTCTTTCAATTTGCAGCAGTAGCTCCTTGCCAACATCAATATCAACAGCAATTTGTTAAGCTGGACTCTCTTGCTAGAGAAAGCCACCCGTTGTATTTCATTTTACTTGTTGTAGTCCCTCCTTTATCATTAGAGCACCAGCATAGTTTCCAAAGCAGTCATCCTCTGGTGTCAAACCTCATTGGATCTCACATGGCGTTTGCTAGCAGGAGCTCAAATTGCAGAATTTTACAGCTCCCCAGTCCTTTTTTCATCATTTCTCTCCAATTTAAAATGAGCTCATTGTAAATACAATTGTATAATAAGTTTCAAGAAAGGAAAATATGAAAGATGTTAATCCACAATGTGGAAGCTTTAATTGAAGGCGCATTCTGTATAATACTTTTTTCAAATATGATTTCTGCACTGCAGAACTGTAAGAAAAATATAATTTAATGAAATCTGTTTTCTTTGATGACACTTTATCATCTTTACAAACGAAAAAAGATTTACGGTTTTAATAACCATTGGTACTTTAACTATTCAAATGATTATTAATGGTACAAGTAATGCAAAAATGATGATTGAATTAAAATGATTTCCCATGACACCCTGGTGCACACAGGCTATAAATGACTGCTAAAATACATAAAAAAACTACATTGGCTACCTGTATTTATACAGGGTACCTGGGTTTTTCCTATTATATTTTTAAACTTGATTCAGTGTTTTTGTCATTACAACAGATGTTTCACAGTAGCGTTAATGTTTTGTGTTGGCATGCTATTTGTAATTACAGCAAATGGATGAGATGTGGCGAGATATCCGGTGGATTACTGACGTCCTCCAGTATGCCCGTTACAAACAACCCTTGGGTGGTGTGCCCATCACATGGTTGGTTGATCCTAGCACAGAGCCTGTAACGCAGAAATATGACTCCACCTCCTCCAACACAGACTACCTGCCTACTCCTTCTCCCTCTCCTAAACTGAGAAGAAAAGCCACGGGTACTTAGTATATCTCTATTGATTTTTATTTAAAGTGATGTTTCTTAATGGATGTGTGTTCATGAAATCTAAGCGAATGTACTTCAGGTTGTGAAGATTTCATCGTTGGTGTTTGATGTGTTTGTTTTAAAGCAGTGTTGTATCCTATTTTATAAACAGCACATACGTTCACAAAATCATTTTTTATCTTGATTATGTCTATTGGATACTGAAGCCTATCCCAGTGCCCATATGCCACCAGTCTATTGTAAGGCAGACCATGAGACGAAAATGTTTACACACACATTCACACATAAGGCAATCACATCCACAATTCACATATTAACGTGTGTTTTAATTGTGTGGAGAAATTTGAATTTATAAAGGAAATCCACACCAACACAGTGAGAACATACAACATCTCACGGAAACTATTCATTCATTCATTATCTCCCGCTTTATCCTCTATTAGGGTCGCGGTGGGGTTCCCCATGCCCATCCAGGGGAGAACATCTTGGGCGCTGGGCAGATAGACCCAGGACAGGGCGCCAATCCATCGCTGGGCACACACTCACTCACACAGACACACTCTATATGGGGCAATTTTGAGAATTCAAATGACTTGATCCATGTTTTTGGACTGTGGGAGGAAACCGGAGAACCCGGAGGAAACCCACGAAGACACGGGGAGAACATGGAAACTCCACCCAGATGGGGATTCGAACCAGGAATCCCTAGCGCTGAGAGGCAAACGTGCTAACCACTAAGCCACCGTGCCGCCTCCTCACGGAAACTAACTGTTTTAAATTTGACATAACACAACTTTAAATACACATAATAAAAATAAGTGTATTTGCACAATTGTAGAACACATATCCAACAAACCACTGAATGGTATGAGATTTTGCATTCTTATCAACTTATAATTAAGGTAGGTCCCAATTATCTTTTACACATATCTAGAGCTATATGAAATATACTTTGCATCCTTTTATCAATTTAAGATAAAGACAGTTGAAGAAATGTGTATTTTTTAAAACAATGCACAATAATAAGATAACCATGGTGGGAAGTGCAAAATTAAAACATAAAATAAGAAAATATTGCTTACCTCTACTTTAAGTATACCCTATTTTTTGCTGTGGTTGTCCAATTACCTTGTGTGATTTTGATTTTTTTTGTCCTTTATCCCAGACTCTCAACTCGGCTCAGATGAAGAGGGTTGCTCTGAGGTCTTCCTCCCCACAGACAGTGATTATGATTCTAGTGATGCTCTAAGCCCGCGTGACCTGGACCTGGTGTACTCCTCAGCCCAGGATCTGTCGCTTCAGGCTCTGCACACCCTAAGTGGCAGTGCCCCCGATGTCCTTCAGATACATGAGCTTAAGCCCAGTGCATGTTCCATGTCTTTGTTGGATACTGAATCATGCACTAAAGATTTGGAGGGTCTGTCTCTATCCTATTACTCAAGTAAATCTGCAGAAAAAATGTCTCGCTACAAGCGCAAGCTGGTCTCCCGGAGCCAACCGCAAAGGAGCTGTTTTAGTGGAACACATCGATGGATGAGGGTCCAGAGTGAAAACCAGTCACCATCACTTTCAGAGGGGATTTACACTAGACAGAGTGATCTGGACATGCCTTTAGAGCTCCCTGTGTCTTACCCTCACTGTTCTTACAGTATGGATGAGTGGAAGAATGTTACCAGAGACAGCAAACCCAATGTGCGCAGGATCTTTGTGGAGTCATGCAGTACAACATCACCCAAAAGGGACAACACACAGTGGCCAGATGAAAAAGATGAGGGATGTGGGCGAGCGGGTTTAAAAGAGGCTGCGGCTCAGGAGGTGGACTCAGATGATCAAACCAACGAGCAGGTTTCTGAAATACTCAGTAGTACACTCTAAAATTAAAGCTTATGTAAATGTCATCATTAGCGTGTCCTGTTCTATTAGATAGCCCCAACGTTCCAGAATGACTTCAAAGGCCGGCACAACCCCAGAATTCAGCAAAGTGTAAAAAGAAAGATAATTTTCTAAAATCTATTTTGGGTAACTGATTTATTATATTTTAATTCAATATTTAATCAAGTGTTTTAAATATCACAATAGAACTAAACCCCTTAAAGTCAGCAAATGTGACGGTGGCCATGAAAAACCCTATAGCAGTTAGGAGGACCAATACCTGACTAATACAGTTATTATTTTCTATAAATAATTATTATATATTATAAATTATTATAAAACATTATTTTAAAATATAAAACAATTTTTGTGCATTTTGTGTACTGTTTCAAAATTTCATCTGCTTCTAGACTAAAAAGCCTAAAAAAAGTCTTTTACATCATTATTTACATACAACTGGCATTTGCATGTTGGTTTTAACAGGAAGTGGGCTGTCTATCCTGGAGCTGGTTGCTTGTTAAAAATAAAGCAAACAGACAAATCAAAGACATATGTCAATGAAGACCAAGCATGGAAGTCTCAGTTTTAAACATTATGGAGACCATGAACAAGAATGATAATGGTTATATTCTTTTAAAAGGAAACATGAGTGTGGACACTCATGGACACTCATGTAGTGAGACTGAATGTCTCACTAGGACAATGTCTCTTTGGACAGGTTTATTTACTTGTATTAAACATGGATTTCAAATTACAAGTAAATTATAGTAATAAGTGTGAAAGAAGAAGTGCAAAATGCCAGAGTAGCCGTTGTTTTCTATTAGTGTCATTCAATGGGCGGCACAGTGGCGTTGTGGTTGGCACTTTCGTCTTCCAATCTGGATGGAGTTGCCATGTTCTCCCCATGTCTGTGTGGGTTTTCTCAGAGATCTCTGGTTTCCTCCCACAGTCTAGAAACATTGATTTAAGGTGAATTGGCACCACCTAATTGCCCCTATATAGTGTGTGTCTGTGTGAGTGAGTGTGATGAATTGGTGCCCAGTCCTACCTGCGCATCAATCGAAATGTTTTCTCCTGGATGGGCGTGGAGAACCTCCCACAAACTTAGTACAGAATTAAGTGGAAGATAATTCAATGAGATGAGATGAGATAAGATGAGATAATTGACAGCATAGAATGCCAATGATAATATTCCCAACAGGTGATTTTTTTTTTTAATGAACTGCTGTCCACTCACAAAAAATGGGTCAAAAGTGAATGGGTTATGGATCTATAAGATGTTTATGTTTGGTTTAATTGTCTTTAGATTACATGAACCTTTAAAGGTTTTAATAATTGTTCAATCTGTCTGCACTGTTAGTGTGAAATAGGGGTTGTGGCCGGCCTGACGATTGCTCATTATCTGGCAATTAAATTCTCTGTTGTTGTAGGTGAAAAAATACAATGTAGATTGTCGGGAAAACAGTTGCTGGTCAACTCTGCAGGACTTCATATCAGTGGCTCTGACTGTTAAACACTGATTAACAATGCAACATGAAATTAAGTGCTGCTTCTACTTTTGAACTTGAAACTGCCTCTGTGTAGCCTGAATCACAGGGAACAGGTGAAGACTTTTACTATTATTGTTGAATTAATCATCTTTCAGAATCTATAATGGTTTATTTGTTAGCTCCAGAAGTATTAAAACCCTTGGTAAAACAATACTGTAGGCTAAACAATTTCAAATTATTAAGCTTAAGCTCAATCTCACACTTATATGTTACTTATATGCTACTTATATGGCAATTAATGGGTGGCACGGTGGCTTAGTGATTAGCACGTTCGCCTCTCAGCGCTAGGAATTTCCGGTTCGAATCCCCATCTGGGTGGAGTTTCCATGTTCTCCCCGTGTCCGCGTGGGTTTCCTCCGGGTTCTCCGATTTCCTCCCACGGTCCAAAAACATGGATCAACTCAATTGAATTATCCAAATTGCCCCATATATAGTGTGTGTGTGTGTGTGTGAGTGAGTGTGTGCCCAGCGATGGATTGGCGCCCTGTCCTGGGTCTATCTGCCCAGCGCCCGAAACGTTCTCCCCTGGATGGGCATGGGGAACCCCACCGCGACCCTAATAGAGGATAAAGCGGGAGATGATGAATGAATGCATGGCAATTAATAGCACTCTTTCAGATTAATTAAAGACTCAAAGTCCAGTTATTTTATTTTTAGTTTATTTTTTGGTTTAAATGAGCTAAAGACAGGGCAGGCTTGTCAAAGACTTTAATATCTATACACTACATTTACACATTCACAAATATCATGTTTTTATCATGTAAAATGCAGAAACAATGTGTTAGATAATTACTGGAACTTTGTGTGTGACTTTGTTCTATGGTCTTCTAAAAAAAGAAAATATTTGGAAACAAACAAAAGAAGTGTTTGGTATAGACATAAAGATTGTCATCCGGAAAGTACCTTACTCCAAAAGTGCTGAACTTTTTTATTGATATAGGTAAATTGTTCTTCTGAAAGATATAGGCAAATTCTTTGTGTGTGTGTGTGTGTGTGTGTGCATATATATATATATATATATATATATATATATATATATATATATATATATATATATATATATATATACATTGTGTGTGTGTGTATAGTGCTTAATTGAAAAAGCACCCATTGGTAGCAGTCTTAGTTGCAGTTGACCATGAGGCTTAACAGATTGTTATTTGTATATTAGGTTTAGTTCAGATTATTTATAAAAAGGTCTTTTATAATAGTATTTAGTCTCAAAACAGTTTTGCAATTTTCTAAGCCTGAATCCCCAAAGAGCAAGCAAAATTAACAGTGGTTAAGGAAAAAAAAGACTCCCTAGTAGTTGTTTTGTTTTTATAGACAGTGTGGGATTAAGCGAGCGGCCTACACAGAAAATTTAGTAAGTCTTTTTTGAGGGTGTTAATAATCTGGAGCTTAGTGTACCTGTACTTTTTTAAATATATGTTAGCTCGTCCAAAAAAACTAATTTTTGCAGATACAGACAGGTCTTGGTCATATACTTCTTATGAAATAAAACTCAATCACAAATTTCTTTTTCCAGAAAATGCACTTGAGCTTTTTATAAAACAAATACAAACTAAAATTGTCTAATCTCAGTTCACTGATGATTGTCTTGAACTGACAATTAGAGATTTGGTTTTGAAACTTTTTTTTAATTGCCTATTTATTCTCTTATTAGTCCTTGAAAAGCTAAATGAGATCTCAAGTGTAACTGGTTCAGTCACTGCTTTGATGACAGAATGATGTTGAAATAAATAAAAACAGTTCAAACAGTAACCAGAATAAATTTGGCTTTCCGATCCTTTTAAACTTCCGAAAATTTGCTTGGGTTTTGGAATATTAACGATTCCAGACACCTTTATAAATGGGTATATTTTTTTTAAGGTAGAACTGAATGAAACATGTCACAATACTTCTGCTTTGCCTATTTAATTACTAAGGACACAGTTTATTTTAGAGGCTAAAACTAAATGAAGAGACACAAGTTTTTCTTAATGCAATGCCTTGTAATTAATTGATGTACTGTTGACCTCTTTAAGGTTATTTGTAATGTGCATTTGTTACTATTCGGAGTGTCAAAGTGAAGTGTCTGTCCAAGGTATTTCTGATGTTCACTGACAGCTGGCATTAGAAAATAAACCACTATTATTAACAGGCTCATAAAAGTGCACTTTAAAGAATAAATTGCATCCAAGTGCAGTTAAAGATTTATTTTTTTTAAGGTTGTAACCCTCATATAAATACCGCCTTATTTCCTGCGGTGGAGGTGCGTTATGATTATAATGATTGTCACTTTCTTGAATAGGAGTTGCTGAGGATTTGGGTATTTTTCAAATTTTATTACTGCTTTTGACATCTGTTTCAAAAAGCCATAGAGAGTTTAACTGTATATAGATATATAGATCTAATAAAATTCTTTTGTGTTTATATGCTGCACTGATGTGAGGCTGCGTACATTCAGCCACGGTTTATCTTTCCAAGTGCATGGTTAATCCACACCGCTTGTCTACAATGGTGGTTTAAACATTACAATAATAATGGATGCACAATATTTAAGTCTTTGGAGAAGGACAGAGGCTGCAAAGGCAGCCTACATGAGCAACATTGTGAAGTTGTCTGTTACACTGTTATGACTTGTTAATGTTGCTGTGTATTTAAAATGCATTTGCACCGTTGTTTGTTTGCACCGTTGTTTCCTTAAGACGTGTTATGACTGCACTATTCACCTGTTATCAGATATCAGAATGGCGTCAGTCCCAGTTTCTGTACAGTTGAAGCTTAAACTAAATTAATTAAAAACTGCACTATTTTATCATTCCTGTGTGTTTGGACTCAGGCCCCAGTACTTACAGTACTTGTATTTTGCTTGTCCCCTAAGTAGTAAAGAATTTTTATTAGAAACCAAACCAAGTGTCGCTCCCCATATGAAAAACTATTAAATGATAAATGTGTTTGTCATGGTACCTTTATACTGTGCAGGCAGCAAGCCAAACCTGATTGAAGAGTATCATATATGTATATTTTTGCATTATGCAGTTATTGATCCAATAATATATTTCAGTGTTGTATTTCTGAATGTCGGTCTTTTGTTTTTTCACCTTTGGTTGCTGCATGTCAGCTTTTGAAATGGAACTGAATCTGGCTCTGTGACAGGTTATGTTCATGGATTAATCAACAAAAGTCTAAATAAACGTCCATCTAATGTCTATACTGATTAAATTATGAAGAGTTTAATCTTAAAAACATGCTGTCTCTTTTTTTCAATCACCTTCAGAGTTACCAACTCGACATTCACTGATTCTTTACCATCGCAGAGCGTTTAAACAGTTTTGGATTATGATGTGCTCCTGGAATACATTAATCAGCATTTTGTAAGTCTCTATTGCTGTACTTCTCAATTTTGTTTTATATTTGATGCCACCTTTTGAAAGATGCCACTACTTGGTGTTGCTTATAGACATGTCTCTCGATGTTCGTATGGACTCTTTAACATGCATTTAATTTCAGATGCTTTACTATTTACTGAACATTTTGTCTGAATATTGTGTGAACAAAGCAGTTAGAACACCTAGACAGATACAGTAGCTTTTATGACAACCTATTTCAGGTCCTTCATTTGTCGCTAATTCATTAATTCATTCATTATGTTCCGCTTAATCCTCTACTAGTGTCGTGTGGATAACTTCCTCATGCACATCCAGGGGAGAACGTTTTGAGCACTGGGCAGATACACCCAGGACTGGGCGCCAAACCCTATTTTTAGCTGCTATCCCCTATTTTCACAAATGTTTGGGAATTGTAATATTAAATGTAATAAAAACAATTAACTTTTTTTTTTTTTTACCAGAAATAGCTGGACCGCCAGTGACATTAACTCAATGTTAATGTCCAAAAGTGTTCAATAGAGTGTTAAAAAATTTTGAGAATCCAATCATGACTTTTAAGACTAATTGGGGAAAAAAGGCTGCAATAGGGCTATATTACACAACCTCAGTAAACAGGTCTCAGTCATATGCTTTGGTTGATTTAGAGGGATTTTTGTTTGTTTATTTTCAATTTTAACTTTTGTAAGAAACTCTTTCCAGAATATTCAAAAGTTCTTAAAAGGAAAGAGGTTCAAGGGAGAGTCTGTGTATGTTTGCATTTAAAACCGAACTGACCCTAAGCTAGCTACAGTGAAGCCATAGCTTTTAAATCGAGCGTTCAAATTGCTCTCCTGTTAGATCATCAAAGGTCTTCACATGGAATTAAACAAAAAACAAATTGCATTTTTATCTAGCTGGGTCATGCAAGAATCAGGGATATTTGTGTCTCAACCTGGGAGGGCCTTTGATCCACCAGACAGATTAAATGTCTGCTGAAGACATTTCGCTTTGTGAAACTATTAATGGTTATTCTGACTTCATTGCAAATACCTTTACCTTTTACGTTAACATTCCAATCGAAGAGCATTTTGGTCAGACTAAATTTCAGTTAGATCTAGTTCCATGTAGCAGGGAACAACAAAGCCTTGTGCATCAATTAAGCAGAAATTCTGGATAAAACTGGATAAAAATCTTTAAATCAACTGTCAGCTCGCTTGTATTTGACTTTTTAGAAGAAATGTACAGAATTAACAGTAAAAAAAAAAGTGAGTACACCTAACATATATCACAGGCAAAAAAATATATTTACTAGTCAACTCCATCAGAAATCAATCCATTAAAGAAAGTGTAATATTTCTAGTTTCTTTAATCTTTTATTTTATGTTTCATATATTTTGCATTTGTTTTTACACTAGTAAGCAGTGGCATACTACATATACATGTGATATACAGTTGATGCTCATCCAGTCCAAAGCATTTATTGGTCTTTGCTTAAGGGCAAGTTGTTAACATGGGCCACCAAACCCCCGTCACTACAGTCGGTTGGCACTCTTATCTTGGAAACATAATTTCACCCCATTTCCTTTGTCTTGAGTAAGACCTCACATCCTACTGGCGCCGGACACATTCTGTCACAGTATTAGGCCAGAAAATTACTCCAAGGTCAATTTAGACAATAAATAGGAATACAGGAATATCGGAAACATAGTTGACTGGAGCACTGTGTACTTATTTTTTTTTTAAACCTTGCCTGCCCCTTTAGTCATTCCATCTATTACGGCAACACCGGATCTTTGTTAGACAGTGAGGCGATAGTGACTTGGTAATGTACATGTAATTTAGCATATATGCCCTTGATGAACAGATGGTTTTGTAAACTGTGTGTCTACAGACACGTAATTTTTTTCACAGCCCATGTAAATTTATATTTTGTATATTAGAAGGGTTTTCACTTGATGGTGATGTGAAATAATAGTCAAGATGGTTATGAAATTATTTTTTTAAACTGGTTTACATGCAGTTAGCATATTATTAGTAACATTTGTTAGTATTGTATTTAATTGGTCTGCTTAATTAAAACAGATTACGCTTGTATAAGATTGTCAATACTTTTCTGGAATTCTAGCTTATTTCTTCTGAATGATTATGTAAATTCAGTCAACGTTCACTCTTGCTCGAACACTTTTTTTCCTTTATGATCAGCATTATGTAAGAGCGTGGTAGCTCAGTAGTTAGGGTTTTTGGGCTATCAATCTAAAGGTTTTGAGTTCAAATCTCAGGTCCGCTGAAGTTACCAATGTGGATCCTTGAGCAAGTCCTTTAACCCTAATTGCTCCAGGAATGCTATGGCTCGCCTTGTAAGTCGCTTTGAATAGAGCATCTGCTAAATGACCAAATGTAAATGTAGGTAAACGGTTAGGATTGTCATCCAAAGAACATCATCCCATCTATAAAGCATAGCAAAGATAGGATCATGTTATGATGGGAAAATTTAGCTGGAATATGGACTGGTAAACCATAGAAAATAAATCACATTATTAGCTGAATTTGGTCAAAAATTAAAAAATAAATAAATATGTTTTCAATTCAAGACCCATGAAAAAAAAGTAATCCTGCTGAGAATCATCCACTACCAAAATAGTACCTGATCTGTGGTGGTCTAGTGAGCATCCTGAACAAAGTATGTAGATACAGGAATGCCTGAAAAGTCAGTTCGTTCCATTTACACCACTATGTTCAGTGGTGTAAATGGTTCTTTTAGGCTGGATTAGTATATTTCTATATATATTTTTAAGATTTTGTATACTTTGACTCCAATAAAATTAAGTACCTTTCTGAATTAATTATGCATCCATATAACTATTTAATTTAATTATTTAATGATAATAATAATAATAATAATAATAATAATAATAATAATAATAATAATAATAATAATACACTTTATTTATAATGCACTTTACATTTAATGGAAACCTCAAAGTGCTAATTTTGGATTAAATGTTTGTGTGTACACACACACACACACACACACATATACATATGTATGTATATATATATATATACACACATACATATATAAATGAAATTGTTAATTTCCCTGATCCTTTATAAATCATTGGTTGTTTGGATTAAAAAAAAAGTTAAATATGTCATATAGGGGACAATCACAGTGATATTTCAGAAGTAAAATGAAGTTTATATGATTTACAGAAGGCGTGCAATAATTGGTTAAACAAAGTTAGGCAGACTTATATGTATATATAATGTGTGTGTGTATAATTGTACCTAATTGTCCTTGTTGGGAATGAAACTACTATTCGGAGTCATGAAAATGAAAAAGCCAGGAGCAGTTGGTTCATCTGACTGTGGGACAGGTTGATGGTGATGTGCGCGCCCTCTAACGCCCCCCATCTGTAACCCCGCTCCCCCTCCTCCTCCCTCCCCGTGCGTGAAGGAGGCGCCAGGGGAGCCCTGGCAAAAACCCCGGTATTCACACTGGGCTTTTTTGCGTTACATCACGAGCGCCAGGCATAAATCGGACGAGCCATGGTGCCTCTCAGTTGGGCGCGTACCGCCGGGCCGCGAGGAAGCACCATGCGGAGCGCGGGCAGGACTGAGACACAGACACGGGGACGCAGCAGCATCAGGCAGCAGGCGAGCGCGGCGTGCAACCGAGCCATGCGCTCACCAGAGCCCCGCCGCCTGGCGTGACCTTCAAGTAGGCGACTTCTCCTGCGCTTCCCGCCGCACCGTCAATTGTAGCCTGCAGTCGCTTTGCGAACCGAACTTGCCCCGCTGCTCCGAGGAGCCGGATTTAGCCGCGAGATAAAAGCGCGCCTGCAATGGACCTCAGTATGGATAACGCCCCCCACTTTCTGGCGATGTGCGTGCTGTTTTTCGCGCTCGGCTTTCGGATAGAAGGGGGCTCCTGTCAGTTCTACCTGCAGCGTCCCGTGCCGAGCGACAAGCTGCCCGTACCGCCGCCCAAGGAGGACCCCGACCCGCAGTTCGACCCGAAGGAGCGCGACCTGAACGAGACGGAGCTGCGCGGCATGCTGGGCTTGCACTTCGACGCGCGCGTCATGTCCGTGGGGGCGCCCGAGGAGAGGAGAGAGGACGCGGGGGACGCCGAGTGGAGCAAACGGCCCACCGGCCCCATGCCGAAAGAGCTCCGTGCTTTGGACTTCGACACGGGGAACGATTTCAGGAAGCACAACAAAAAAGTGCGGAGGCGCCTCCAGCTGTGGCTCTGGTCGCTCACATATTGCCCGGTGGTCTACACCTGGACGGACATGGGCATCCGCTACTGGCCGCGCTACGTCAAAATGCCCAACTGCCTGAACAAGCGCTCGTGTTCGGTGCCCGAGGGCATGCTGTGTAAACCATCCAAAGCTACCCAATTTACCCTCCTGCGCTTTTACTGCGTTAAAAAGGGAGCCACGTACAGATGCGCCTGGGGCACGATGCAGTACCCCGTCATATCCGAGTGCAAGTGCTCCTGTCCGAACTGAACACTCACTCCCTCCCATGCCCTCACATGCACTGTCCAAAGTGTAGGAATGTCTCTCCGATGTATATGTGGTGTTATCATTTGTTTACCTAGAGGTCAGTATTTACCTGTATTCAGCGTCTACTGTATTTCACGACCATACTCTGGGTTTTTTTTTATTTTTATTTTTATGTATTTATGTTTTGCTCCCCGCAAAACAAGCAAGACCTAAAGGACACTTACTGAAGGAAATGTAAGCTTTTTTTTTCCATTATTCGGAAAAGACCTGTTTTATAGACCTCAATTAATGTTTAAATGACTATGTTCTTTTACAGCTTGGTGTGCTGTGAATAAAAAGTGGCAATGGAGTAAACATGAGTGTGTAAATTAAGAGATATTTATTCTGACTTCCATGTAGTCCAAAGTCATTTGAAATAAAACCACTTAAACAGCAGCAGTGTTTTTCCTCATTTCTGTATCTTGATGTACTTGACGACGAGGGTGTGATGCTGTTGCTTTTATTCGGTGTATAATAAGGGACCCGCTGCACTTGTCTTATATGCAGACGTCTTGGGCATGGTGCCTACGTCTCAGACATGTGGATCACTAACCTGCGTTTTCTTTTTTTGTTTTGTGTTTTTTTTTCTTTCTTTTTTTTTTTTTTTTTTTTTACAGACGCCATCCATCCTCAGGCAGTCTGAAGGGTCTTTGTAAAAGGATTAAAAGTTAAAGACCTTCATTTTCAGATTCTTTCATTTAATCTGTGTGGCGCCTGAAACACGTAGTGGATGGATGATCACATGTGAAAACATTCTCACTCTGTCTGCAGCCTAAAGTCTACTGGCATGAAAAGAACAACTTGACCCCGGTTAGGAATTAAGACACTGAAATTTCCATCTGCATCAATTAAGTTTAAAGCGTCTTATATGACAAACTGGTAAGAGACTGCCGTAGATTTCGAACTCGATTTGAAAGCACTTCAAAATTATTAAGGATTAGGATCACGTTAGTCGTATTTAAAATAAAACAAAAAGCACATTTTCAATGCATACAGTTTCAGAAGTGATGAAACTGAGTCGCTGACTGATTTGTTGTAAGTTTGACATATTGATGGTCGTCTGAGTGGGTAGTCATAACAAGCTTTGGGCTAGGTTACACAGCCTACTGCACGGTGGGTGTTTGGCAGTTTTCAAAACAGACTTTAAATTTCCCCCATGTAGAGCGAGAAACACTGCCCCTCTTTGTCCATGTGATGCCAGACAAAAAGACAGGTCAATGTGCCCTGGCCTCAGGGGTAACAAACACATTCGGTTGGCTCTGGCACCACAAACGATGTGTTAAAACAATTTATTTTTCCATTTGTTATTTCAAATGCGAGAGATTTTGATAGGAGCAAAACATTCTCTTGACTTATTCTTGGTTTCTGGCTCGAAAAATTCCCTTATTTCCCAGAAACCTAACAAGCATACAGTTCTCTAGTTTGGTGCTTAAAATGGTAAAACATTATTTAACCTGTGCTTTCCAAGTAAATCCGTGCCCTTTCTCTTGCTGATCAGCAGTGCTATTATTGATTCATCATTTGTAATATCCTGTTGCACATTAGCAGGCAGCCTTAAGGATCCCCGTGAACAAAGGCATCATTAAGTTTCGCAGCCACAAGCTAAACGCTGATAGCTTCTCAGAAACTGTCTCCCTCAGCTCTAAGGCCATCTCATTCCTGGTAATATAAGAGAAAGCTCTGTATCATTAAACCACAGCATGCCACCCAGGCACTGGCATCAGTCTGGAATCTCTAACAATCAGGTGTCAGACACAGCACTGCAACCGTGAGGAGGGCTTTGCATGGCCACCCACAATTTCACTTTCACCATGCCAGAGGGGTAAAAATCGCTGCTTTTAAACTTTCACACTGGCTTTTTCCAGCCACGCCTTGGCAACTAAAATGGATTCTTATTGCTGGTGTTTGTTGCCTGGTAACTAGACCAAATATCTTTCCGAAATGGAATGTGGGTACCACTTGCATGTCTGTAGGGATACGGAGAAAAAAAGACTATAAGGCATGTCCTTTATTGTTTTTCTTGATCTATCAAAACCACCACATTACCAGCTCAGCATTACGTAATGCCAGATTTTTTATTTTATTTTTTTTTTACCAAAAAAGCATGTAAAACAAATGATGTAAGGTCTTAAATGAAACTTCACATTTGCATTTGCATTAAGGGGTGGTGCATGAGCTATTAAACATTCTGTACAAATCATTGCGGCAAAGGGGTGGCATTTAGAAGGAGAACCACGAAACGTAATCGCTTTTTCAAGTTTTTAGAACTGTCAGCAAAATAAAAATGTCATACTGCTTCTCACAGCCTTTGATTTGTCAGCGTTGTTTTATGGGAATGGAATGTATTGTCAAAGCTTTATGGGCAAAAAGGGAATACACTTAATTACAGTCTGTATGTTGATGGATGTCTTGGGAAGTGACATGCATCAACATAAGCCATATGATGGAGTAAGTTGTTTCTGAATGTGAGCTTTTTTAGCACATATATGGCACAAAGGATTAAAAAAACGGTCAGGATCATAATGTTGGCGTGTATTGTCTGTCCAGTTTAATAAGCTACTTACGCATAAGTCAGATTTGTATAATACAGATGTGTTTGAACACCTTTACTTGACTCTCTCATTGAAGCCAGAATAATATAGCACAAAAGAAGTGTGCTTCTGTATGTGTGACATCACGTTCAATTAAAATGTACTTATTGCACAGGTGTTAAAGTAATATTCTGCTATTTAATTGTTTTCCTTGCTGCATTGCTTGGCTGGTTATAAAATTCCTCTTTATCTAAATCATTAGTCCTCTGACACAGTTGCATCAGACAGGTTAGAATTGAGACTGGTGAGTCTGTAGTCCACTGATTATTAAATGATATAAATAATCATACGGCCATCGGTGAGCAGTCAATAGAATATTTCAACACTATTTTCCTTCTTATTGGATTTGAATTGTTGGGCTGTGGTAGCTCAGTGAAGGGATGTGGTAGTGCAGTGGTTAGGGTGTCCACTGAAGTCACCAATGTGGGCCCTTGAGCAAGACCCTTAATCATTGCTTCAGCGGTGCTGTCCCTCTGTTCTCACATAAGCTGGGATACTTGTACGTCACTTTGGATAAAAGGGTCTGCAAAAATGACCAAATGCAGTTGCAATAATGGATTGATTGTTACTAAGAACAAAAAATAATCAAAAACTTACCCAGTACAGGGTCAGAACACAAAACAGAACAATTGCAAAATTGCTATTAATGCTCTGAGATAAATATCCAACTTAGATTCTTGTTTTTGCCACAGTTCAGTAACAGGGTTTAAATGAGCTGCTATCACTGAGAGGGTGAAGATAAAGATACGTGACCATATTAACAGTACGTTTATTTATAATGTGAAATGTTAGGTTTATATGCACAGGTCCATGTAGAAATCATTTCTATGTTTATAGACACATAATAACACTTTAAACCTTACAGTGGCAAAAACAGTGGCGTTTACTGAGATATCAATAACAGAAGAGAATAGAATCCTATAGGGTAACATATTTATGAGTGTTGTGTGTAAGTGATTCTTTTCTTTTAATTGCTTTTTTAGTCAACCGCTGGACAGAGCGAATAGGTGAAAATGAGGCTCAGATCATTCATTTCGCTTTACAACAATAACTCGGATCATCTAAAGCAATAAGACATGAAAGAAAGTGTATTGCTGTGATTTTATCATGGGTGTGCTTGTAAAACTTAACTGCTTGAAAGTTCACTTTTACTGTGAAAATAATCAAATTAACACATTATCAAAAAATAATCAAAATAACACATTCCCAGAGTTGCTTGTTGGTTATGAATCAGAAACAAAAGCAATATAATAAATGTAATTATTAAATTGATTCAATCATTTTTTGTGACACAGTGTGTCCTGTTAGCATTTATCTTTAGTATTTAGTTAGCATTTAGTGTGTCCTGTTAAAATTCATCTCTGATTTTAATATACAAACTAATAACATATAGTTTACCTTTTTAAACTTCCCTGTAGGATGAACTTAACAAAGAATGGTTAGAGAGTCACAGGTATTTGGTCAGATTTTGAAATTAATCGGCATATAAATTAATATTGCAAATTAATGTTTAAAGTTACATAGCAGATTATATAATAATAATAATAATAATAATAATAATAATAATAATAATAATAATAATAATAATAATGTTAAATAAAGGGTTATATACTCTGAGCAAACCTTAATTTTAATTCTATATGAATGTCTAGCACGGTGGCTTAGTGGTTAGCACGCACACCTCTCAGCGCTAGGGATTCCCGGTTCGAATCCTCATCTGTGTGGAGTTTCCATGTTCTCCCCGTGTCTGCGTGGGTTTCCTCCGGCTTCTCAGGTTTCCTCTTACAGTCAAAAAACATGGATCAAGGTCAATTGAATTATCTAAATTGCCCGATATAGAGTGTGTGCGTGTCTGTGTGAGTGAGTGTGTGCCCAGCGATAGATTGGCGCACTGTCCTGGGTGTATCTGCCCAGCGCCCGAAACCCTCTTCCCTGGATGGGCATGGGGAACCCCCCCGCAACCGTAACATAGGATAAAGTGGAAGATAATGGATGGATGGATGTCTAGCATAAGTTTTTTACTTTCAGTTCTACATTTAAAAATGCTATTAAAAAACTTTAAATGTACAAATCAATTGTGGTCTAATAAAACCACAAGCTTCATCTCTCTTTCTTCTGCCTGGCTTATGGAAGTTGAGGCTGGCAGCAGCCCCACTGTATTTTTTTCCCAGTGACCAGGCCTGTGTAGGCTGAGTGCCATCAGTCCACCTATTTCTTTTTTTTTAATACTGACATTAAACTATTATATAAGATATGTTGTATGACACTGGTGGAAATTTTATTTGAGTTTATACTTAGTTTAGTTTGTGCATTTGAAAAACTGTTTGACATTTTATAACAAGAAAGCTTTACCACACAGATTTGACATGGATAGATGGGATCAACGTGAATTAGTAATGAAATGTGCAGTAAAGCTGTGGCAGGTGAAAGTTCTAATACTCAACTTGCTGTGTTCTCTGTCCAGATTCATTATGTAGATGATTAAGGTGCTGGACTGTGAGCCAGTCTGAACCACACGACTGGCACCGGAGACTCGGGAAACGTCTGCATTGGTTATCTGTGCAGTACTGAGATCCATCATGCATCAGCCTGTAGCTGTTTGGAGGAGGCTGGACTGGTGTTGAAAGTATTGGCAACACTGATCCATAATAAATGCACCCAGCAGACTGTGGCGCCGCTCTAGTATATGCATGTGTGTATTGTGGGTATGTGTGTGTATGTGTGTGGGTGTGTGTGTGTGTGTAGGGGGGGGTGTCTGTGACCATGTAAAAGTTGTTCATATCTCCTGTCTGTAGTATATTCTAGGCAGAGAATGTGTGTCTGTGTGTGTGTGTGTGTGTGTTCATACATGTCTGTCTGCAATTGAGAGGTGTTTCAACAAGAATAATAGACCACTTTTGAAAAAGTCCTTATATGCAGACTTCTGATTAAGCGTTCTATGATGCAACTCGTTTTTCAGATGATAGAGCCAAGTTATGGAAGCTTAGAACAGTCATAAAGAACAGCGGCGTGTAGCGTCTGTGTTGTGTTCTCAAAGTAAACTTGTGTCATATGTTTTGATGGATAGAAGCGGTGCAGAATTAGTTATCCAATTTTCAAAGAGAATCTTTCTTTTTAATCCCTCTTTATCCCTGTGCCTTTTTCAGCCAACACTACCAATCAGACAAGACAGTGCTCTGTTTCTGTGATGTATCCAGCTGTTGAATAGCTTTTGCCGGAGGAATCCTGACTCAAAGGCCTCTGACATCCCTGACATGTCACAGCCTACACAATGTGTAAGTGATTCAAACGTGTCAGAAAGAAATTAGAATCCAACACTACCGAAAGACACAAAAGATCATATGAATATTTTACTGTTGTCTTAGTGTCACTATTCTTCACATCATTAAATGATCATTACCTAGCTTGTGCCAATTTTGACTTAATTATAAATATGTGTCATAATACAATATAGCAAAGCAATGCTTATGGGTGGATTACTTATTTAAGTTTTTATGTACATGAAGTGTTTTTAATCAAGCATGAAGGTATTAAAAGACGTGTGCAGGATTTATCTTTAACACAGTCCTTTTCAGTGACAAAGCAATCTTGTGACAATGCGCCCTCTAGTGGCACATAAGTGAACAATAAATATAGCTCTGAATGTTTAAATATCTTACAATAATTGTTATTAAGCAGTTTGCATTCATTCGAAAATATTTCTGCTTTTTTATGAACTCATAAAATGTCTTTATCAAATCTATGCAATTAATTTAACAGATAAACAAATTCTGCAATTAAGTAATATTGCTGAAAATCACTGACATAATATACAGTACAATCTTAAACCTCCTTATAATAACAATCAAGCACTTATGTATATACAACCAGTCATGCATTAACAATTGTGCTAGTGTTTCTGAAATCTGATAAATTGTAAAATAAACAGATTGAGATTTTAAGGACTTAATTTTTAATGTATACCTTCTGCTTACAAAGATCCATTTTTTTTAATATTAGAATCACGTTTATCACCGTAACATGTAACAGCTACAAGGCAACAAAATGCAGTTTTGTTTCTTACCAGAGTGCAATAAGCAGTACGTGCATAATATGCAGCATACATTCAGTAGCATCTATGATATATACAGTACAGTACAGTATGGATATTGTATACATGGTATTCAGGTAAAAATATTATTATAAACATGATGTGTAGTTGGGTGCTATTTTCAATCTATAATAAGATTATAGTTAACAAAAGATTTCACACTCAGGTCTGTACCATATTTAGTCTAGAACCAACATTTAACCTACCTAAGAAAATAAGCAAATGTTCATGTAAGTTCATGTACTGCCATATATATATATATATGAAAAAATTCTGACACATGCTATTCTTAAAAAATAGTAAAAACATATTAATGTGGACAGTGGAAAAATTATTATAACAGGTAAACAAATATTGATCTTAAAACAATGCACACTGGAAAAAAATTAACTTTTTAAAACTCACAGTGTGGATCAAAAAAAAGTGTGGAAGCCGAATTCAAGTATTAAAATTAGTTATAGGTTAATATGTCCTTAAATATCTTAAAAAACCTACTACTTGAAAGATAAATATCTCTTTTTTTCCACAGTCTTTGCTGGATATAATTTTGATAAAATGTTGCTTTGAAACAATTGTGAAATAAGATTATGACAGTTTATTAAGGAATTAATCTGATTTAAACAAACATAATACAGTGGACAGAGTGGCTACTTTAATAACTTCAATGGCTTAATAATGGGGACAAAAAATCTTTTGTGCAACTTTAGGCGTGTAATGATTTATGAATATTCCACTGCTTTTATAGTCATTATCATGGTAACTTTTTCTTCACAAAGAAATCATAAAGTGAGGCACCAAGCTGAGTTGTTAATGCATCACTGCTTCAAACTTCACATTTTTGTTATATGACACATTCTTGCAAACAATAAGTAAGAATTAATTCCGATCATTGAATTAAATAAGTAAACTAAGACTTTACAAAATAGCAGATATATGACTTTTGCATATGTCAGAGTGAAGAATGGTGATCAGTTTTTTAAAAATGCTTGTGAGCTTAACGTGAGCTAAACTGCTTTTTAATGTCATAGTTGCCATTTTTTGGAAATATAAATGTGTGTCTGTTGAACATCATACCTTAACAGCCATATGGCTATGTTCGGCCCCATTAAATTGTTCTCAAGGCCCTCATGGAACAAAGGATTTCAAGTCATGTGTCTGTCATAATAAAATAAGAAAGAGATTTATACCCTCCTATTGAGACCACCTCCACTCACTCACTCCCGCACACACACACACACACACACACACACACACACACACACACACACACACACACACACACACACACACACACACTTGATATTACCTCCTAAATCTTGCGGCTATGGTAGAGTTATTCAGCCTGGCAGCCTAGGGCCAGGCAGACGGGGGGAGACTTGCACCCACATGTTGGCATGAAGAAAAATTATCATGGATTAACGCCTTGTTTCAGCTCAAAGGCATGCCTCGCCATAACTGCCTGGGCGGGATGGCAGGGGCGGTACTAAGCTCGCATTCTGCGCATGTGGATGTGAAGGTGTCAAGTCAGATTTTCCGTAGCTTTTCACTGCAGAAGAAAGACTGCCCTGCAGGCATGCTGTGCAGTGACACCTCATTGACAGGTATGCCTTAGTGTCAGTAGCCAGCCTGGCCAGCTACACGGCTCGAGTAAATCTGCCGTCACAAGCTCCTCTCACCCGAGTGCAAGGCGACATGGTTCTTGTCGGCCTCTGCAGGACAAGGCTGCTGGCAGACATGGCGTTTGCCCAAGACCACCAAAGCACCCTGGCTGGTTCCTGTGAAATAGTTCACATGGTTTGAAACCTCTTCTACTACGTGAGACACACAGCTCATGAGAAACTAACGTTTTCCTTTAAACACTCACTGAAATGAATACAACAAAAACTGTACTTTAATTAAACTAACAGTAGTCCATGTCCCTGTCACTTTTCTCTTTTGAATAGTGAAACTGTTAATAATCCACATACTTACATCAAATTTCTTATGTGGTGCCATATTTGCTTAACTCAGGGAAGCTCAGACAGATTTTGAAATATCCCTTAACAGATCATTAAGAAGTGCATCATTAAGTGCCCCAAAAGAATGTGCTGCTATGTCATTACATAAAAACAGTACAGTAACAGTCAATCGTTTGGAAACACCGCCTTTTTGCCCCATTGTTTTTGTTTTATATTGTTTCTATTTTTTCCACTAACCTCATAGATGTAGTTTTACATTTACAGATTTTATTAAAGGACAGCATGGTGGCTTAACACATTTGCCTCTCAGTGCTGGGGATGCAGGTTAGAATCCTGATGTTTTCTGCATAAATTTAAGATAAGTTGGCTGCTCTAAATTGCCTTATATTCATTGCCCCTGTATAGTGTGTGTGTGTGTGTGTGTGTGTGTGTGTGTATACTTAGTGTAGGATTAAGCCAAAGATAACGATGAGAAACTGTAGATGTTCTTTACAATCACTTTAGATATTCATCCATTCATCAACCTCTACTAGGGTTCCCATGCCCATTTAGGGGAGAATGTTTTGGTCGCTGGGCCGATACACCCAGGACAGGGTGTCACTCTATCACTGGGCACACTCATTCACACAGACACACAAATACACACTCTATAGAGCAATTTAGAGTATTCAATTTACCTTGAATCTGTTTTTTGGACTATGGGAGGAAACCGGAGATCCCGGAGTAAATCCACGCGGACACGGGAATAACATAGAACTCCACCCAGATTGGAATTCGAACCTGGATCCCCAGCACTGAGAGGCAAATGTGCTAACCACTAATCCACCATGCTGTCCATTTTAGATATCATAAAGAGAATATTTACTTTACCTGAAAATTTGCACTCATTTCTTTTTTATTAATTTTTTAATTAGTTTTTGCCTTATCTCTGTGGCGCAAGCTATACGATCACAGTCAGCCATGCGAAAGGTGTTACCCGTTTGAAGGAGTTCAATAAGGACTTCAGACAAGTATAATCCTTGCTGACATTAAAAGTACACATGGGATTTTATTGTCTTAGTAGTACAAGCCTCATGAAAGGCCTGGCACTGAACATCATAAACATACAGAAACAAAAAAAGGAGTTAGAATGAGTGGGAGAGAATCCAGAGAATGAAAGTGTTTGATGTGTCCTCTCTGACTTGATGGATGAGTCGTCAAGAGTATTAGCATGTCCCAGTCTGGTGCCGGATTGTTGTCATAGTGTAAACGTGACGTTCCTTTATCCAAGGTTTGAGAGTGAAATTCCCTTTTGTTTATCTTATGACGCTCAGTGGCAGACATCACAGTCATAACAGCTTCACTAAGACAGTTAACACGAGACTCAGATCTGGCACCGTGAACAGTACCTTTTTGCATCATGTATGATGACTGAGATAAAAGTAAGAAACGTCTTTGGGTACAGTAGTGAGAAGTGGCAAGTTAGAGCGAAAAATCTCAGATAGCTGCAGCCACAGAGCCTAATTATAGGCCCCGCATAGAGGGAGAGATGTTGTTGTGCTGGAAGATGGATTGGAGTCTGGCACGTGTGCCAAGGGGGAGACTCCACAGTTCCAGACTGGCTCTGTTTTGCTCTGGCGGGTGACTGAGTGTGAACGTGTGTGTGTGTGTGCGTGTGTGTGTGTGTGTGTGTGTGTGTGTGTGTATGTGAGCGTGTGTGCTCATGCAATGGGGGTTACACTGCAGTGCACTGTTCAAACTGTTTATGCATACCAGCCTGCTCTGAGTGCCTCTTTGTCATGAGCTGTTTACATAAACTTATTTTGGGAAAATTCCACATGACTGGACAGGATTTCATTATAAATCACTGAATCTCCAGCTTTGTGTAATGATAAATTTTGTCAGTCATTTACTCCTCCTTAACAGACATTGCGCGTCTTTTTTTTTTTTTTTGGCTAAGCCTCACTGGTTAAATATGCAAACAGGTGACTTGTGTAATAATTTAATTACATCTCTCTCTCTTACACAAATGTTTAATTTTTTACAAGGAACAAGATGTTTAAAATCATTCTAGTATTGAATATTACAGTATGACTGCATAGTATACATTATGGGCAAACATATGTTAAAGTAAATCACACTTCTGCTATTAGACTTATAATACAATTGTAATTATCTGAAAATATAGAAATTAGTTTTACATACGAGCGCAAAGGTGGCATCGTGGTTAGAATGTCTGCTTCTCAGCGCTGGGGATTCAGGTTTGAATTCTGGGTGAAGTTTCCATGATCTCTTCTGTCCACATGGGTTTCTCCGGGTTCTCCGGTTTTCTCCCACAGTCCAAAAAAATGGATTCAAGATAAATTGGTTGCTTTAGATTTTACTTATCTACGTTGCATCTATATAGTGTGTGTTTGTATGAGTAAGTGTATGCCCACAATAGATTGGCACCCTGTCCTAGGAGTATCTGCCCAATGCCTAAAACCATCCATTATCCATTATCCCTTGGGTCGGCATGTAATTTTAATTAAATATATTAATATTTATTTAATACAGGCGGCACGGTGGCTTAGTGGTTAGCACGTTCGCCTCTCAGCGCTAGGGATTCCCGGTTCGAATCCCCATCTGGGTGGAGTTTCCATGTTCTCCCCGTGTCTGCGTGGGTTTCCTCCGGGTTCTCCGGTTTCCTCCCACAGTCCAAAAACATGGATCAAGTTAATTGAATTCTCAAAATTGCCCCATATAGAGTGTGTGTGTGTGAGTGAGTGTGTGCCCAGCGATGGATTGGCGCCCTGTCCTGGGTCTATCTGCCCAGCGCCCGAGACGTTCTCCCCTGGATGGGCATGGGGTACCCCACCGCGACCCTAATAGAGGATAAAGCGGGAGATAATGAATGAATGAATATTTATTTAATACAATAATTGGGCGGTGGCTTAGTGGTTAGCACGTTTGCCTCTCAGCACTAGGGATTCCCGGTTCGTATCCCAATCTGGGTGGAGTTTCCATGGTCTCCCCGTGACCGCGTGGGTTTCCTCAGGGTTCTTTGGTTTCCTCCCACAGTCCAAAAACATGGATTAAGTCAATTGAATTCTCCAAATTCCTCCATATAGAGTGTGTTTGTGTGTGTGTGTGTGTGTGTGTGTGTGTGTGTGTGTGTGTGTGTGTGTGTGTGTGTGTGTTTGTGTGTGTGTCTGTGTGGGTGAGTGTGTGCCCAGCAATAGATTGGCATCCTGTACAGGGTGTATCTGCACAGCACCTGAGACGTTCTCCCCTGGATGGGCATGACCACCGCAACCCTAATAGAGGATAAAGTGGAAGATAATGGATGGATGAATAATACAATAATTGATGGGACACGTTTTTAGAAGCAGGTGAACTCATTCAAAGTTAAAGAAGTCTATTTGTATAGTGTTGTCTGAATATTTATTAGTAATACAGAACAAATTTAATTGCAAAATTCTCATCTTTCTTTAATTGTAGTGGTTATATAAACAGACATTGTTCATAGCATTGATATCTTAAGCCAAATCATCTTTGTCTTTGGTAAATCTTTTCCTCGTCATGATAAAAAGTGAATGATCTGCCATTTCTAATGTCTGATAATAGATGGAGTTTTATTTGCATGAAATGTTTGAGAGCAGCAAGTGTGGTAGCTCAGTGGGTAGGATGTTGGGCTATCAATCTAAAGGTTGTGGGTTCAAATCCCAGATCTGCTGAAGTTACCAATGTGGATCCTTGAGCAATGCTCTTAGGGTGCAATGCTCCAGGGTGCAATGCTCCAGGGTGCTGTATGACCAACACTGAGTTCTGACCTCAACCAAGTTTGGATACTCGTAATTTGCTTTGAATAATGTGACAAAAGAAATGGACACTGCTTAAGTAATGTGTTTTTTGATCTTCTTAGTATTACTAAATTAATGACTAAGGTGAATGCTTAAATGTGACATTTTCACAGAACATGAAAATGTTATTGGTGAAGTGAGCAAGAAAATAGTTTATGTTGTGATTTCTTTAAATGCTCATTTAGAAAGCAATGAACACAGTCTGGATTGTAATGCTCACACACACTGACTTTATGCTCACTGTTTACCCATCCAGTACAAGCAGATAGCAGTAAACTCATAAATCTTACCATAAAACACATTGATGCTTACTACACACAAAACATGAACAGTGCAATGTGTATCAAATTGTGTTATCATTTATTTTACTTCAAATCTGATTGGGTTTCCCACATTTTTGCAATTAATAGAACATGTACTTCCACTGGATACCACATATCTAAGTAGATCCACTAGATGGCGATACAGAATCAAACCATAAACACCCTTCATGAGACATAGGATCAGGTTAGGACAACAATAATTACTCCATAAATCTGTCATTACAATAATTAAAGTGCTTTAAAAGAGCTATGGTGGCGACACAAATCACCCTACTGGCGGTGCAGTATCAAACAGATTAAAGATTCTTTTAAGGTGTACAATTTAAATGTTAAATTTAAGGTTTAGTCTGTGACTCCACTCAACAAGTTCCAAAATACCTGGGTTACATTTTTTCACATAGATTGTTTTGATATTAGCACCTTGTCATAATGTTACTTTATATTTTTTTCTTCATAGCTAGTAATGATAATGTTTAGATTTAGACCTTTGTTTCTAATATTGTACCATTCAGGTACAATATTAGAAACAAAGGACTAAATCTAAACATTATCATCAGAAAGTCATGAGTGAGTACCTATTTGGTTATTCTCATCACTCATGGAAACCTTATACAAAGCATATGAAAAACATCAACTTCTGTTAGCTTTCACACATATATATTTCAAAAAACAAAATTTAGTGGTTACCTTTTGAGTTTCTCTAAATCAATGAACTTTTATTAATTAATGTAGTTAGTTTATACTCTAGATGAAAGATGAAAATATTTAAAGCAGTAACGTATGTTTAGAGACCATTGTGTCAATTTAATCCATGTGGTGCCAACATGTTGCTGCAGCTAGTTATCTTAATTGACACTCACTTAGGTTTAATATATCTGTCAGCTATGTAGATATACATTTTGCAATTATGAGATGAAATATGTGCATAATTCATACAGAGGTTCACCAAGATAAACAGAACCTGTGAGTAAACAGAGCAATTAACTTATTAATTATAAATTACAATTTCCCATATAATCTAATTCACGGCATATACATTTTCATTTTAATCTGTTACATTAAATAAGGAAACATTGTGACATATGAAAACATTATTGTAATTAAATTATAAATGATATCATTATAATCACAGGGATGTTTGCTTTGAGCTGCTCTTGTCTTCACGGTCTGTTTTCATTTCACTCCTTAGAAATGAGAGGAAACAAAGACAAATGATTCAGGATAAAAAGGTGAGTCTACTTTATTGATTCCTGACAATTTTGAGAAAGTAGCTTGCTGTACCTTATGTCTGCTCTGTGACGCTTGTGGACATGGTAGGACATTACAATGACACATACAACAAATAGAAGTCCTGCTACTGCTCCAAGAGCAATGACAATGCTCAGCTGATTGTCTTCTGCGAACATAAAATCACAGTACACAAGCTATGTCAAAAAACTGTCATGTTGATATGTATTGTTTGGTTTTAGTCTAAACTGCTATGGGCTGAGTTAAAATGGTTTTTCATTAGACATTGATAATCTTTATAATCTTATACTATCCTCAAAAAGAGCAATAATACAGACTAAGATACTGTGTTATCACAATATTCAGTTTATCTGATGAAACCAAAGTTCAGCATGATGAAGATTAAGGAAAGACTACATCTGTGCAAACCAAGGCCATATCCACAATTTTTTTAAAGGTTTTTTAAGGAATTTAGATAATGTATGTAAATATATAATAGATTTTATGTTAGTTCCGATAAAATACTAAATATACTGAATATACAGCTAAACAATATGCTTATTAAAATGGTAGGCATAGCTGGCAAACACAGTAGTATCACTGGTAACTATAGGTATCATTAGGATTTTAATTGATTTTCTCAGTAATTTCATTAACGCTTTTACTCAATTAGGAAAAAAACTTTGTGATATTAAATCTTATTTTTTAGAAAAAGATCAACCACACTTACTGAATCAATAAATTGGCTAATGCAACAAATGCAATTTTGATACATTATGTAATAAGTCATCCGATACTGAGAAAAATTAGTCTCAGTATTGAGAACTTAGTCACCAGTAAAAATTATCTTTATAGTCTTGAGATCTAATCTCCAAAAACTGCAGTAATAGTATATATCAAAAGACTAAATCTTATCTAGAGATACCCAAGGCCCAAAATGATAAAATTAAGGTAGGGATTAAAGATACTCATAGCAGATAATTATGTTTGTGAAAACAGTATCACTTCAAACCAACCTTTGGGGTCACACACTTGCCCCGCGGGGACTAGGAGGTGTCGGGTGTTATCAAGAGAGCCATCATTGACTTCAGGCTTTATTCCCAATAGATGACACATTAAGGGGTACACATTGACAGTCTCAAATGGACCCACCAACAGATTCTTGTGGAAATCGGGTCCTACTGCTCTAAAGAATGGCTTCATGTCTAAAACTTCATTATCAAATCCATGCTCGCCCTTATTGAACTGAACAGGAAGAATCTGAAATTAAAAAAAGAACAAAAGATATATTTTTTTGTAAATTTCCAAGTTATTCTTATTAGAGACATGTTAGGTTATATTAATTTTTTTCCACATTTTTTTAGATTAAAAAACATACTAGTAGGTGAATTGACGTGAAGTGATTTCTAGGTGTAAATTTTTATACAGGCACCCTATACAGGATGTTTCTCAATTTTTTGATGATGATTAATTATTTAATTGTTAAAATGAAGCAGTGCTATGTTTGTAAATATTATTTTAAAGTTTGAATGAATAAATACATTCTATCATATTTAACAAAATAAACTGATAAGATTAAGAAAAAATGTTTGGCTTTCTGCAAAATCAAATATTGCAGGATCATGACGTGTCCATAAAATCAGTTTTAGTGTTATCAGTCATATTACTATTGTATTAGAGTATTAAAATTTTCTGTATTTTGTACATGTGTTGTGCAATCAGAAGTAAATTCATTATTGAAAACAACAACAACAATATATATATATATATATATATATATATATATATATATATATATATATATATATATATATATATATATATATATATATATATATATATATATATAAAATATATATAGTTTGATAAAACAATGTCCCAAGAGTGACACTTACCCCATTAATTACATATCCTGGGTCAGCATAAAGTATGATCGGTAAAATGCGTGGATGAGTTGAATAATGAAATCGAGCTGGCATGTCCCACTTCTTATAGACATGTAGGTGGGGATGACCACCCTTTAAAGAGCGATAGACCTTCTCTAGCATGCCTTCTTTAGGCAATAGCATCCCACTAGGGCCATAGTCCAACAAATGAAATTCTATGTCTTTAAAGGAAAATCCAGGGATTTTGGACAGTATGATTTCATTGACCCCACTTCCTCTCATTACACTGGCCATGCCATGATCAGCAGTAATGATAATGTTCAAATTATCATCAAGGCCAAGCTGCTTAGCAGTGTCACGTATATATCCAACCGTACGATCCACTTTTCTGACAGCATCACGCCGCTCTAGGCTATCAGGCCCATACTTATGACCAGTGTGATCTGGTTCACCGAAATATAGTGAGACAAAGTCCAGATCTTGAAACTTAAACCACTCGTTCATAACCTTATCCACATTCTTCCTCCAGTCTGTCTCATTGGTGTAATCATAAAACCGAGGTTCCACCTCGCTTATCTGTACCTTCTCTTTCTGATAGGTGGCAGCTGTACCCGGAAAATGAAGTGAACCTGTTTTAAGTCCCTAAGGAATAACAAAAAGACAAAATTACTTTCAATGAACAATTATGGTTTAAAATAATACACACATAGAAGTGCACTTGTCATGTCAATTGAAATATAATATGAGCTTTATTAACATAAATAGACTATTATTGTATTATTTAAATATTTCTTTAAAATGAATTAATTATACACGGGAATTTAAATCAATAGACAAGAAATTATTTTCACTGTAATTTGATTTAACTATTTTTTCAGTCCAAATAATTCTTCAAAAAATTAAAGCTTAAATTACATTGAATACCTCAAAGTATGCAGTGTTTAAATAAAGAAGAGTAAAGTAACAATATTTAACAATGAAATGCTGGAAATCAAAATGTATTTAAATTAATCAAGCTGACCA
Organism: Corydoras sp. C115; assembly: GCA_019802505.1. Taxonomy (NCBI): domain Eukaryota; kingdom Metazoa; phylum Chordata; class Actinopteri; order Siluriformes; family Callichthyidae; genus Corydoras; species Corydoras sp. C115. The sequence continues at coordinate 5,083,575 of JAFMOC010000004.1, forward strand.
ATTAATTATCAAATTATCCAACAGCTGGCAAATAATCATTTAAGTGTTGCAGTGCTAATGCTGTTTTTTGGTTGAATCCCAAAAGCAAAATAACTTAAATTTTGAAAAATTTAACAACCCTATGGATATAATATATTGTACTTGTATATACTGAAATAACATATTGTATTATAGAGTGTAATCTGTTTGTTAAATCCAGATGTTGGGTGGCACAGTGGCTTAGTGGTTAGCACATCCACCTTTCAGCGCTAGGGCTCCAGGTTTGAATCTCAATCTGGTTTCCATGTTTTCCACGTGTCTGCACGTGTTTCCTGGTTCTCTGGTTTTCTCCCACTATCCAGAAACATTCAAGGAAAATTTACTGCTCTAAATTGCCTCTATATAATGTGTGCTTGTAAGTTATTGGGTGTTCCCAACGATTGGCACCCTCTCCTGAGTGTATCTACCCAGCGCACAATCGGCATGGTGACCCTAATAGAGGGTTAAGCGGAAGATAATGAATGAATGAATTAATAAAATCCAGATGTTACCTGTCTTTGTGCTGTTATCCATATTGGAAGAGTGCCATTGTCCCAATATTCATCAACAAACTGTGTCATGTAGTATTGCTTCTTCTCCTGTGTGGTTGTGTTAAACCACATGTTGTGTATCACTCCATGATTCTCAATGTAACGCCCTAGATGCAATTGAACATTGTACAAATTATTATTTAATATAGTCTATATGGTTAAACGTATTCGGACACCTACACCTTACAATTCTTCAGGAGCTTTATGACATCCTACCCCATGTTTCTACTCTTCTGGGCAGGCCTTCTGCAATAGTTTGCCATGTGACTGTGGGAAATGTTATCTTTATCAAATAGGCTCTTGTGTTTGCACTATTATTAATCCCAAAAGCATTTGTTGGGTTTGAGGTCAGAGCTATGTATGGACCTATATGGTTCTTCCACACCATGCATCCAGCCATGCCTTCGAGAATCTTGTTTTGATCACTGAGATAGAGTCATGCTTGAACAGAAAAGAGCCTTCCCTAAACATTTTCTCAAATTTGAAAGCATACAGGTGTGTAAAAAAATTGTTTAGTACTTGATTTTATAATCCAGTGCCTATACTTTTCTCCACATGGTGTGTGAACTTTTTATTCATTGTAGCCCATCTGTAATTATATACAGTATAGACATTTTCATAATTGTTACAGTATTAATGATATTTTCTCATCCCAGAATTAATATGTACATGGTGCTTAAGAAAATTGATTTCTAACATTTGTTTAATCACCCTACAATAGTTTGTTACTATAAATTAACATTGACATTTTCTTCCTATTCATTTTTAATGAAGAACAAGAATTACGTTAGGTAAAAAGGTACACTGTTTAAAAGATTTAAAGGATATAACTTTTTTCCTAGAAAGTTTCAGAACCACAGTTTAAGTCTTTCATCAGTGTCAGAATTTGACCATAGGGCACTGTTGGATATTGGCTTGATAAATGACTGAGCAGGGGTACAGGTTTTCCTAATAAATTGGCTCGTGAGTGTGTATATAGGGAGGTGGAATCAGCAGAGCAGTCTCTCAGCACATGAAAAAATAATGTAAAATTTTTTTCTTTAAATAGCGTATCTACATATAAATATAAAAAATTAATATTCTTTTTAATTCATATTAAATAAAATAAAAATATGCTGAGACAAAATCATGCAAAAGATATGAGAAAAAAATACAGATATGTGACAGATTCCCAAATACAGCTGTCTATGTATGTTAAATAATGTTGCTATATTGTCAACTTACAATAAGACTACACATTCTTTCTGTGTGAAATTTGTATCTTCTCTCTCAGTGTTTAGGGTGATGGGCCAGCAATCATAATGGATTAGGCTGTATTCAGAATCAGAATTAGAAATAGAATACTTTATCAATCCCTGGAGGGAAATTGGAATCCACCTTAAACCTAATTGGAATTTAATAATCAATGACTAAATTATTAAAATAACACAAAACATCTCTGAATTCACAAAACCTTTTTTTCAGCCATTCAGCCAATCTTCAGTGCAGATTATAGCCCATATTTTAACTATTTATGCAAATCAGTATGCAAAAAATCAAAGGTTTATATGTAACGTGTCTGGTGTTTGCATGGAATTCCCTGCAACACATAACCTACACACAACCTTAATGAGTAATCTCATGAAACACATCCCAAAATATTTCACACTTTTTGTAACTTGGAGATTCAGACTTTATCCAAACATCCATTCCTTCATTAGGAATGCCAAGGCATACATCCAGCTCTTCTAGCCCTTCATTTTTAGATTTAAGGCCACAGATGATATTTGTCTTTGTTTTTGTTACTATGGAGTGACCTAGTGTTTAAATGGATTATCACTGAAGGGTTTTTGTATAATCAGGGTATGAAATAAAATTGTTGCAGGTTCAACATAGAAATCTTGGAGTGGCACATTTAATTTGTGGATTGAAAATCCTGCACTACAGTGTTGAAAATTACAAACAGCATTACTAAGCTACAAGTACACTTCACTGTAGTGCTGTGCTGTAAATTCAAATGTAATAACTGATTTTTTTTATTGCTACAAACTGCACTTAAAAGTTGTGTAATTGGTGAGACAATCAGTGTAATGTAGCTGGACCTAATAATTCATTCATTCATTCATTATCTTCTGCTTTATCCTCTATTAGGGTCACGGTGGGGTTCCCCATGCCCATCCAGGGGAGAACATTTTCGGGCGCTGGGCAGACACACCCAGGACAGGGTGCCAATCTATCGCTGGGCACACACTCACTCACACAAACATACTCTACATGGGGCAATTTTGGAGAACTCAATTGACTTGATCCATGTTTTTGGGGTGTGATAGGAAACCAGAGAACCCGGAGGAAAACCACATGGACACGGGGAGAACATGGAAACTCCACCCAGATGGGGATTCGAACCTAGCGCTGAGAGGCGAACGTGCTAACCACTAAGCCACCGTGCCGCCAACCTAATAATGAGTTATATAAAATTGAACAGAATAAGAATAATGACTTTACACCTTATAGACAGTAATACATTCAAAACACCTGTCTCACCTGTAAGGAGAGTAAAGTGCGTAGGACTAGTGATGGTTAAATAGGGTGGCGTGACATAAGTAGCTTTCACCCCATCTTCAGCCATCTTGTCCAGATTTGGTGTGTCTACATCTCTGTCATAATCCCATCTGAATCCATCAAAAGATATAAGTAGCAACTTGCTTCTTGTTCTGGTGCAGGACTCTCTGACAGGGGCAAGCAAAGCTGGAGAAACAGTAAGCACCCATAGAATCAATGTCAGCAGCATGGCCACAAGATCACTGTCACAACAACCAGTTCAGACAGAAGGCTTTCTTTCTTTTCTTCAAACTTTTCAACGTTAAACCCTTAAAGGTTTTATGATCAGATTATCTTATCTTATCTTAGACTGTTTTATCTGTGGCTAAATAAAGGACTATTTTTACTCAGCACTTTTATGCAGGTTTATTGCTTCTTTAATAAAAGTTTATGATTTGAGTCATTTTTGGACGTTTTCATGCTGGTGTTACGCATGAAATAGTTGCACGTGGCTATTTCATGGCGTCGTTAATCATTGTTTCTGATTAGCATCACTTATCAGTTTAAATGAAGCAATTCATGCTAAGATGTTTACCAGGGTGGCATTATCTTTCATCACTCAGTTTGGTTTTAATTACTGGTCATTTATCACATTCTTTTGTAAAAAGCAAGATGTTCTCATGTTTGCCCATGTGAGTGTTTTTTGCCACATGGGCAAAAAAACTGAGAACATCTTGCTTTGGTCCTGTCTACAATTTGATCCGTCTATATATATATATATACACCAGGCAAAATAACTGAATTTTAGACAGATATTTTTGCTTTACTTATTATCAGTTCCACTTACGGTAAATTTTTCCAATCTGTTTGTGGTCTACAGGGCGGCACGGTGGCTTAGTGGTTAGTACATTTGCCTCTCAGCGACAGGGTTCGATTCCTGGTTCAAATCCCCATCTGGGTGGAGTTTCCATGTTCTCCTCGTGTCGGCGTGGGTTTCCTCCGGGTTCTCCGGTTTCTCCCACAGTCCAAAAACATGGATCAAGTCAATCGAGTTCTCCAAATTGTCCCATATAGAGTGTGTATGTGTGCGCCCTGTCCTGGGTGTATCTGCCCAGCGCCCAAAACGTTCTCCCCTGGATGGGCATGGGGAACCCCCCTAATATAGGATAAAACGGAAGATAATGGATGGATGTTTGTGGTATACTGTACATAGTGTGCTAGTCTCCTTTACTCTGTTCTCTAATGGTCAGGACCCCAGTAGTAACGCCACAGAGCAGGTATTATTTGGTTGGTGCATTATTCCTATCCCAGCAGAATCACTGAGGTGTTTATAATAAACTACACCATAGCAACACCTCTGCACTATAAACCCCCTTACCGCATCAGTGTCACTGCAGAACAAATAAAACAGATGTACTACAGTCTGTAATTGTAAAAACTACAAAGCCCATCTATATGATGGTGGGCATAATAGCCAATGGAGCAAGAAGGGGGCTTGTCCAAACTTTTGACTGGTTCTGTATATGATAAATGGAACTAATATAATAGACTAAGAGTGCAAGAAATGGGCATATATACTTCATTCATTCATTCATTATCTTCCGCTTTATCCTAATAATCACGGGGGGTTCCCCATGCCCATCCAGGGGAGAACGTTTCCGGCGCTGGGCAGATACACCCAGGACAGGACGCCAATCTATCGCTGGGCACACACTCACTCACACAGACATGCACACAAACACACTCTACATGGGGCAATTTGGAGAGCTCAATTGACTTGATCCATGTTTTTGGACTGTGGGAGGAAACCGGAGAACCTGGAGGAAACCCACGCAGACACGGGGAGAACATGGAAACTCCAACCAGATGGGGATTCGAAATGGGAATCCCTAGAGCTGAGAGGCGAACGTGCTAACCACTAAGCCACCTATACTTCTATATACTAATATATACATGCAATTCAAGAAGTTTACTCTTGCTAACTTGTGGAATATATGGAGAAAGAAATGATGTAAAGTAGAAACAATACTTCAAATGTTAGCTAAATCCATTTGATCACTTTACAAACAAATTAAAGGTGATCTGCAGACACAAAATACAACAGAGCCAGCTCACATTACTTCACCATACGGAATGAAATCCAACACTATGGTCGGAGATGAAGTGGGAGCTGGCTGTTGACAAAGAGACATAACAAGCCAGGACTTTGTCATGACATTATAAAATCAAAAAACTTCTAAATTAAGACCTGAAGCAGAGTGTTTCAAAATTCTAGAAAAGTGTAAGAGAAGTGTAAGATAGCAACATATTAATATAGTGTTTTTTCACATTTTTGGAGCCAATACCATTTGCCATGTGCTATCAAATCTACCTTAGACTTTTAATGAAAAAATAACTTATATTCTCGCAGTTTTCACTAAAGATCGTGCGTAGCCTAATGTTAACAAGCAATAAAGTATCAATGTTTTGTAAAATAAGGTTTCACTAGCGAATTTCCGAGAGGGGGCGATATTGACCTTTCTTAAAAAACAATCCGAAAACCTAATGCGTTAGTAACATTTTATTGTAGCATCTGGATACTTATTTATTTTTTACTTTGGTGTTGCTGCAGTATATTAATTTCTCATTTATTGATTTTAAGTTAACACAATTATGCTGTTTCACTTAAAATCTCTCTAGATAGGTATAGAGTTTAATCTATTAAAATACATAAATTAAACTGCATTTTTAATGCAATTCTGCAATTTTAATACAATTCTGTAATAAAATTATTAGTGCTTCTTTTTATACTTTTTCTTTTACTTTATTACTTCTGGAATATGTGTAGACTACACTTAAAAATAAAGCAGACATGGATACAGTGTTTGTCAGTTAAAGTACCTCTGAGGTACTTTTATTTACTGTTTGGGAACACTTTTTCCATTCTCATAAAGTACACATAGTTACCATGAGGTGCAATAAGAAATAATAATGTAGATGACTCCATGGGGAATTTAAAATGTATGCATACTGTACATAGACAGTGACCTCATGCCAATTTATGCTTTAAATATTGCATATGAATGGAGTGTTTGAAAAACTATACAATATCTGCATATTTTTATAGGCTGCTTTGTAAACATGAAGTATAACAACTCACCATGCTGTATAAATGTCAAGTATGCTTCTAAAACAAAAACAATAACACTTTGCAAAAATCAAATTTCACAGTCAAAATTATTTTTATGATATGCACAAACATTCACACACAAGGGTTGAGCTGAGGGTTGAGCTCGGTGTAAATCTTAAATGAAACATTCTCCCCATCCAGTAGAGAATGTTTCAGCCGCTTGGGCACATAAACCCAGAACAGGGTGCCAATCTATTGCTGGGCATATCCATTCACAAAGACACAAACACACATTATATGGGGCAATTTAGAGCATTCAATTGACCTTAATCCACACTTTGGGAGGAAACCGGAGAACCCATAGAAATCCCACGCAGGGAGAACATGGAAACTCCACCCAGATTGAGATTCGAACCTGGAATGCCTAGTGCTGAGAGGTGAACATACTAACCACTAAGCCACAGTGCCACCCTTTAAGTAAAATTTGTTAAGTTTTATGTATTTTTTAAAATGGTTTACAATTTTACTGTTGATTTATAGATTTGTTAATATTAATTTATGTTTAAAAATGCTGGATCTTGTATCTGGTGAGGAGGGAGGTGATGAGGAGTTTAGAGGACATGGATCAATGTTTTATCTCTGAGCCTTTGCCTCTGCCTTTCCTAATGAGACTACCATGTCTGATACATTCTGAGCTCTCCTCCTGCTTTCACTGACATTACTTAATCTCTTTTTATGTTTTCTATACAGCTCGACAATATTCTGCTCTGTGTTCAGGATCCGTTTATTTATGTTGTGTGTAAACTCACTGTTTCACACCTGCTTTCCACTGAGTCATAACTAACTAAATATGCATGATGATGGTGAGAACACTTAATAATGTCCTAATGCTGTTTTTTCTTTTCATCTCATTTCATTATCTTCCACAATCCTCTTCTAGGGTCAGGGGGAGGGGGTTCCTCATGCCCATCCAGGGAAGAACATTTCTGGCACTGGGCAGGTAATTTCAAGAGAGGTTGCAGCTCGATCCCTGGTCACACTCACTGCAACACACACACACACTATATAGAGACAATTTAGAGTAGCCAATTTAACTTTAAACCATGTTTTTGGACTGTGGGAGGAAACCGGAGAACCCGGAGAAAACACACATGGACACGGAAAGAACATGGAAACTCCCAGACCTGGATTTGAACCTGGATGCCCAGCACTAAAAGGCAGAGATGCTACCTACTATGCCATTGCACCGCACTGCCCTTACAAACATTTTTAATGACAAAGTATAATTATTACCATTAATTTTTTTTTAAAGCATTCATCTTTTTAAAAAAACTGATTTAAAATAAATCAAGCCAAATCATCACTGTCACCTTTTGGTGGCAGGCTGCATTAAAGCCTTAAATCATTCCTTAAATCTATCATCATACTATGATTTTAAAAGATACAGTAAAATGTATACTTTGATTTCAGAATATGCTGCCAGTATTTTCTTGTTTTAACATCTGTATTCTGTCAGCTTTACAGCTTATGCCACTTACTAGTTAACTACAGTGTAATTTTTTCTGGAAAGCATCTTAAAACAAAGTTTATTCTGCAGTGGTTTAGAAAGCGCCACAATTACCAAAGATGTTTTAAAATGTAAATTTGAAAATACAGTTTAGACCTAAAGTATTTATAGCAAATGATAATTAATTTATGTCCATGTGCAAAGCTTGTCCTATTGTACTATGTATTATTGCACATAACTTCCAACCATCCATTATCTTCCGCTTTATCCTCTACTAGGGTCGCGGGGGGTTCCCCATGCCCATCCAGGGGAGAACGTTTCAAGCGCTGGGCAGATGCACCCAGGACAGGGTGCCAATCTATCGCTGGGCACATAATTACTCACACAAACACAAACAGACTCTATATTGGGCAATTTAGATAATTCAATCCATGTTTTTTGACTGTGAGAGGAAACCTGAGAAGCCGGAGGAAACCCACACGGACACGGGGAGAACATGGAAACTCCACTCAGATTGGGATTCGAACCAGGAATCCCTACTGCTCAGAGGTGAATGTGCCGCTCTACACCGTGCCGCTCTACACATAACTTAACTAGTATAATTAATAATTCTAATTATAATTCTAGTAATTGTGGTTGATATATAGATAAATTTGAATAATAATACAATCAAACTTTGTGATGTTACATCTGCTCCTCTAGGTTTGCACATTATTTCTTGTTTCTTTGTAATATTATTAACTGTTTACACATGAAATATATTCAAACTATATATTAATATTCATTAATTTTCTATTCATTAATTTATTCATTCATTCATTATCTTCTGCCTAATTTTTATATTAGGGTCGTGGAGGGAGGAATTCCCCATGGAAGAATAGCTGGGCAGATGACCATGACAGAGCGCCTATATATTGCTGGGCAAACAGAAACATATACAAACACACACTATCTGGAGCAATTAAGATGGGGCGATTTAAACGATCTAGTTCACCTTGAATTCATGTTGTTTGGCTTTGGCAGGAAAATCAACTTCAGCTGTTTTGTTATGCTTAATAACCTTTTCAATGCCCTAATTGATTCCTCACAATTCAAGCCTTTTGCATACAGCATTCGAACTACATTTTAACTTGGTATTTCTTTCTTTCATACATGCAAATATTTTGCACAAGTCCAAATATTTTGCCAGCCAGAATTTGGATCTGACTATTCCCCGCATGGGCTGCGGGAAGTGGCTTTGCTGGTCCAGGAAAACAATTTCTATTCGGTGATTTCATTGTTATGCTCAAAGAGCATTCTTAATTCTAATAACTCAATAAGTAAAGTTGTGTCAGTTAGGAATGCGTCAGCTCTGAGAGCATTCTTGTTCTGGTTAACTTTACAATTGTGTCTGAATCAGCCTGTCCTGTCAATGTTTCTGAACCTGCCCTCCCTGTCAACGTGCCTAAATCTGTCAGCACTGGGTGCTTGTCCGAACGTGTTAATGCTGAGTACCTGTCTGAAAACATCAGTGCAGAGTGCCTCTAAATGTGTCAGCGAAGAGTGCCTCTGTAACTTGCATGGCATGGTGGAAGGTTCGAGAGCAATGCTGGACCCAACCACAAGAGACAGAAAATCACAGAAGACAAATTACACCCAATTACATAAGCTAAAAATAGAAGCAATACAAAGACACCTTGGGGCATGCGCCAGTCCTACCACCACACATAACTTAAATCAATGACCCGTGATCAGGGGCGACACAGTGGCTTAGTGGTTAGCACGTTCGCCTCTCAGCGCTTGGGGTTTCCGGTTCAAATCCCAATCTTGTTTCCGTGTTCTCCCCGTGGCAGCGTGGGTTTTCTCCGGGTTCCCCAGTTTCCTCCCACAGACGAAAAATATGGATCAAGGTCAATTGAATAAACTCTTAAAGGGAGCTTCTATTTTATATAACTTCTCTAAAAAGCCATTCATAAAATGTAGCCCATGTGCATGTTTTACAGTGCTCTGCTTTCAAGCTTTGGATCAGCCAAGTGGCAACCTACTGAAACATATTTACTCCCAGTTAAGGTGGCCAGAAGAGTTGAAAAGATGCTAATGTGGTAGGATCGCCGTGGTGTGTGAAGATGGTTGAGACGTTGGACTTTTATTTGATTATGGTTAATGAATGCACCTGACACGGCTCTGCTTAATCAATGTGTGTGCCCTTTAAAACCGGTACCATTGCATGCCACGGGGAGAGAGATAGACCACAAGCTGGTGGGACTGTTGATAAGACAGGTTTGTATGATAATGATGCTGTAAAATCAAATTTTTTTCGAATGTAATGTTTTTTGTCACATCAAAGTCTGTTTTTTGTTGTTAAATCCTGTCTTTGGTCTGCATTCCTTCACCCCCAACGCCCGTTACACCTATTGACACCAAGTGACTACATTCGCCACAAAAACCCAACCTGCTCTGAACTGGTTTCTGGGCGATGGGTTTTGTGCCTGTGTAGTCACAGGTGTACCTTGCTTCTGTGATCATTGTGGTGAGAAAATGAAAATGCTTCAGTCATGGTATTTGCTATATCCGGTCTAAACATGTCAGCATGTGCCAAAAAGTGTCGATGTTGAGAGCCTGTCTGAAAGGGTCAGTACAAAGTGCTTATCTGAAACCACTGGTGGTGCGGCTGTGTGTACATGCCAGGAGAGCATGTTTTATGTGCAGGGCTAAGCCTGTCCATACTGACAGCACACAGCGACATCCATGTTAGTACTTAAATCTACCTCAAGAGACCCAAGCATGCTCCAGTTTGTCTCAAAAGGTCCAGGTGTGCTCATGTTTATCTAAAGAGGTCCAAGTGTGCTTGTGCCAGCCGTCTGCAAACCAAAAGTGCTTGCATCAGCTGCCAGCAACCCAAGTGAGCTCATGCCATCCTCCGGTGACCCAAGAATGGTCATGCCAGCAACCTAAGTGTGTTTGTGCCTGCCACCGGTACTTCCTGTTTCTCCAGCATTGCAACCTGTTGGCTTTAAAAACTGTCATAATCAACCCTGGATGACCTCTGTTTCTTATTCTTGTTCACAGTTGAGCATTCCAGAATTTGATGTACTGTTGTAGGGGGCTTTGCTTCTTTTTATGTTCTCTCTCTTTATTTGACACTTCCTAATTAGTTTGACTCATACAGCTGGTTTGCTGTAGTTAATGATTTCCACGTCCTGGTTCATTCCACCTTAACTTGAGCCTTCTGTTTGTTTGTTGTTACTATTTCTTCGTCAGCATCCTGTAAGTTTGCTTTTATCCTTCATCTCTGTTTAGGCTTTATCTTTGTTCAGCTCTGCTTAGGTCTGTATTCTCGTTTAACTCTAGTTAGGCACCTAATTCTCTTTATCTCTGTTTAGGGCATGTAGTGTTGTGTTGCTCTGTTTAGGCTCTGTTATGTTTCTTTATTGCAATGTCTTGGTCTTTATGTGTCACAGGTGCCGTTCGCACCTTACCTGGATTTTAGTTTCTTAGTGTGTGTTTCGGGCGGCACGGTGGCTTAGTGGTTAGCACGTTCGCCTCTCATCACTAGGGATTCCCGGTTCGAATCCCCATCTGGGTGGAGTTTCCATGTTCTTCCCGTGTCCGCGTGGGTTTCCTCCGGGTTCTCCAGTTTCCTCCCACAGTCCAAAAACATGGATGAAGTCAATTGAGTTCTCCAAATTGCCCCATATAGAGTGTGTTTGTATGAGTGAGTGTGTGCCCAGCGATGGATTGGCAACCTGTCCTGGGTGTATCTGCCCAGTGCCCGAGACGTTCTCCCCTGGATGGGCATGGGGAACCCCCCCCCCCCGCGACCCTAATAGAGGATAAAGCGGAAGATAATGGATGGATGGATAGTGTGTGTTTCATTGGCCCTGCCCATTTAGTTAACTGTCAGCATTTGCATTAATTTGCATTAATTAACTCGTTCTTATTTAAGCCGTTTCAGACCTCTACTAGCCAGAGGTTGTCTGCTCGTTTATGTTTGAACCCAGGTCCTTTTGAGTTTGTAATGTTTTCTTTGTGGTTTTGGTGTGTTAATAAAATATATTGTGTTTTTTTACCGAGCATAACATTATGATTGTATGCCAGGTTGATAATAGAATATATTTCAAGTTTATTTCATCCCTTGCCTCTTACATTACTTGGGTCTAGTTTTTTTTTTTGGTTAGTTTTACATTTTATAGACATAATGTCACAGAAATAACAAAACTAAGCATAAACGCAATTTAGTACAATATTATTTAGTATTTAATGTATGGGTGGCACGGTGGCTTAGTGGATAGCACGTTCGCCTCTCAGCACTAGGGATTCCCGGTTCGAATCCCAATCTGTGTGGAGTTTCCATGTTCTCCCTGTGTTCGCATGGGTTTCCTCCGGGAACCCCCCCGGGTTATATATATATATATCATTATGCAGGAATTTATTATCATTATATCATTATGCAGTTGTTAAATATTAAGATTTTAATTTAGTAATGAAATTATTGGTGGTATAAAATGACCATTTTAAGAAGGAACAGTACAGATAGTACATTTCTTTGACTTTTAATTGAGATATTTATTTTTGTTGTTCACCTGCACCTTGATCAAATGTAGTCTGTAATACAGATATCAAACTGACAGTGAAATCCCTTTCAAGCACTCAGTGGAGCATTTGAGCTGAGTCAACCAACACACTCTTGAGACATTATGCACAATTTAGAGAGGTGTTGGATAATATAACCGATAATGCAAATTAGAAACAAGAGATCCTGATGAAAACACTGCCAACCACAATGCCAAACTAGACAGTTGTCACATTTCTGGCCCTACTTCATATTTAAACAGATCCACACTAGAATATACAAAACTAGGATAGTGGGCTGGATTAAGGACACTGGTCTTCCTGTAACACTGACCTTTAGTCTATTTCAATTGGAACAGCAAAGAAAAAACAATTTATGTTTTTTTCGCAAACCACCCTAAAGCATTCAGTTTTACAAATTTGAATATTTAATATGATATTAATGTAAATATAGATACATAATGCATTACATATTAAATAAATTGATTAACTCTTTGTGCTTACTGCTTTGAATGCAATTCTGCTTTTCACCCTTTTGTCACCCATATCTGGGTTTTATTGGTTTGGGGTTTGTTTGTTCCATTACGCGTGTTTCTTAATTTTAATATATATTTCTTTTTTTTACTGCATTCTTTCTTCTTCACAGTTTGTGTCTTTGCTCACAGTGTCTTTGCTTTTTCATCATTTCTCTTTGTACTTCCTCTCATATTATTTGTCATCTTATCACAGTGTTTTCCAGTTTAAACTTGGACATGGAATGCAGGTATTGCCTCCTTTCCAACTGTGTGTTTCATTGATGGAAATCAGCCTCTAGTTTCAGGGGAGCTGTCTTAATGTTTCACCCCTTCACAATGTCAGTAGGTACAGTGTACATTAAAACCATATCCTTTTTCTCCTTCTGTCCCATGGTTCTAATCATTTTAATGGCACTTACTTGGTCATCCCAATCCTGTACTCCTGTTTTAATGGCATAGCCCCTCTGTAATTTACTGTACCCGGGACGCAAACTTGTGGTCATCAAATTCTCCCCAAATTAAATCTTACACACTCTGTGAAGGGGATAAATTTGGTTACTATTGGTTTACATATTCACAGGTTTTATCCCTTCTGCACTTGAACACCTCTGTGATGCTACAGTGTTTACAAAATTGGATCAAGATTGCATATAACCTGGTGCGCATCCACTCTGGGGATGACTGTAAGCCCATATTCATCACCACCTTGGGGCTCTATGAATATTTAGTTATGCCTTTTGGCCTTACTAACGCTCGACTGGTGTTTCAGTCCTTAGTCACTGATGTGTTTCGTGACCTTTTAGAGAAATGCATATTAGTATACAATATACATTCGTATAGTAAATTTCTCCTCAGAACTCACCACACACCTTTCTATTGTGCACCAGATATTATTTCACATTATCCAGGATGGCCTATGTTTTAAAGCTGAGAAGTGCAAGTTCTATTATCCTTTCATCAATATTTTGGTTTATTTTGCCACCTTCTCACAGAAGGTGGTCAGTTCCTATTTTGGCCTGCAGTGTCCAATGTTTCTTGGGATTTAAATATTTTCTTTATTTTATTTGCTCCTTACACTGCACTTCCCTTACTGTTCACCGCAAGGAAAAAACAAAAAACTCTTAAATTAGAACCTAGCTTCATAGACAAAAGTTCTTTTCACCTCATGCAGCAACCCATGCTGAGCCTACATGACCCTACAATTTCTTTTATATATATGTATATGTGCATGTGTATATATAAATTAAATTTTAAAACACCAAATTCAGTGTTAAGTTCATAGTAACTGGAGACTCCAGTGGGTATTATGGATTATAAATCACAAACCAGACTAGGTAATGCAAGAAGCAGCAGAATGCTGCTAGTTGAAATGAGTGCATTGTAGTTGGTCTGTACAAAAAAAAAGTTTTTATTTATATAAGCTGGCTTATGAATGTAAGAACAAACACTTCAGCACAATAAAAACATCTGTCATCAACTTTAAAAAGCAAAGTTGAAATAAACCCAAAGAAAAAGTGGGATCTATCGATTGTTTATTAGTTATTATTAACACAATTTTGCAATTTTCTTCAAGTTTACCTAAATGATTTATACATGAAAGGCTATCCCATGCTAAGTTAGGTAAACTATTTGTTTAATTATTGATCATTTTCTGACAATAATTTGTAGTAACAAGTAAAACTTTGCAGTTGGGATTTGGCCCATCTTTTAGACCCTGTATTACATATACAGTAGCACAGTAATACTGGCATTCACGCTTTTACTGATTTGGCATTCTGGGTAAATCATTTAAATGTTGTAATGGACTGTATGCTAATATCCAGGTTGTGCTGTCAATTCATTAGTAGGAGTATTATTTTGTGTTGTACTGCTTTTATGTTGATGGTTGTTATCTAATATTTAATTTTAGTGGCAAATTATATCATGAAGCACTAGTCACATACAGATCTAATACTAATCTCTCAGATTAATTAAGTGTGTTAATTGTGAGTGTAACAGATGAATACAGCATGGATGGCTTCCTCTGCTCTCTTTTTCCTGCACACGCTGTTCATCACTGGGACAGAGGCTTTTCAAATCCTACCAGAGCTGCAGCTGACTAATTACCTGTCATTAAGGTTGAACCAGCTCTAAACGCATTCCACATAGACAGACTCAGCTGGAAGTGTGTGTGAGTGTCTGCCCTTGTTTGCTTGTTTGGTTTTTGCTACTTGAATATCTGATGTGGCACACTGAATATGTGCTGGGCCAGTAGCCATTTGATATGTTGTAATTATATCAGGAGAATTAGACAGAGTGGAAAAAGATGGAACCAGATTTACCACGATAATTCATGCCGTAGATCAGACATGGCTGCCATAGAACATTGTCTAATAATTGCTGTCAAACAGAAGGTACACTATATGGTCAAATGTATTGGGACATACTTTGTAATTACTGAACTCAGGTGTTTCATTTAGCCCTAATGAAACTTATGAGCAAGCCCAACTTGTCCATCCTTAATGTCTGACCCTATGTTTGCTCTTCTTGATTAACAAAAATTCTCTAGATATCTCTTAGAAAGCCATTCTAGCCAACAAGCTTTGGTTGAAGAAAGACGTAGAAGCTCTTTTAGATGTTATGTCTAGGTGTTCAAAGATCTTTATCCTTGTAGTTATTTGCATGGTGACAAATCTTCTCTGCAGCATATTGCCATCTGCTTGTTCAGATAAGACACTTTTATTGTCCCTAGAGAAAGCAACCTCAATGTTTATTGTCTGTCTTCTTTAAAAAATAAGCACTTCTAGAGATAATTGATAATAATATTCAATTTGATATCTATTCATCATAAATGTTTACAATTAACTTTTCAGTTATAAAGTGCTATTTTCTTATTTCACATATGGAGCTACATGCTTGGATAATCTAATTAGAATAACATTTCTCAGTAAACATTGAATTTATCATAGTTAGAATACAAAGTAAACTTTGGGCTTTATAAAATCTTAATAGGATAAGGGAGTAACGCATATGTACCATGTGAATACTCATTAATTCATTCATTCATTCATTTATTATCTTCTGCCTAATCCTAGGGTCACAGGGAGTCCCCATGCCCATCCATGTGTGAGGGCACCAATCTATAGCTGAACACACACTCACACATATATTCAGGCGCTATAAAGGGGCAGTTCAGAGCAGCCAATTTACCTTAAATCTATGTTTTTGGACTGTGGAAGGAAACTGGAGAACCATAGGAATTCCACACATACAAGGAAAGAACATGGAAACTCCACCCAGATTGAGATTTGAACCTGGAACCGCCAAACCTGCTGACCCCTAACCCACCGTACCACCATATGCATACTATTCAACTAAAAAAATTCTGTGACAACATGTTTTTCAGTAGTGCTTGTATCTGTCAATATTCTTCTCTTGACATATTCTTGCTTCTAATTATAACTTTCCTCTGCACAGTGGCTTACTTAGGGCATTATTTTGGTTTAGATGTAGTTTATGTTGTTACTTTGTAACTTTTTCTATCCAACTCTACCCACAGGACTGGCTAATCTTTAAGGGCAGTTACATTTCTGCAAATTTCATGTACAGCCCTGTGTGGTTTCTGTTGTCCCCCCACCAAATATATTCATTTATTTATTTAATTAGAAGGCCGCATGGTGGCATAGTGATTAGCATATGTGCCTCTCAGCAATGGATATCCAGGTTCGAATACCAATCTGGAGGAGTTTCCATGCTCTCATTGTGTCCATGTGTTTTTTTTTTTTTGGATTGTCTGTTTTCCACAGTTCAAGAACATGGATTCAAGGTTAATAAGGTTTCAATTGCCCCTATATGGTGTGTGTGTCTGTGTGTGAGAGTGTGTACTCAGTGATCTGTTCGGGGTCCGAAACCCCCCAGCAACCCTATTAGAAGATTAAGTGAAAGATAATAAATGAATGAATAGAACTTACTGGTATTATAACCCTGTCCATCTTGGGTCAATTCTGTTCCCCCTTTCCCTTGAAATCTACTACCCAATCTGATGCCAATGCCTTTATTTTGCTGCATTTCCACACGGAAATGTCCATGGTCAATAATTTACAATAGACCCCAAACTGAACATTATATTTTCTTGCATGTTTAATAGATTCATTCATTCATTATCTTCCGCTTTATCCTCTATTAGGGTCGTGGTGGGGTTCCCCCTGCCCATCCAGAGGAGAACGTCTCGGGCACTGGGCAGATACACCCAGGACAGGGCGCCAATCTATCGCTGGGCTGTATATTTAATAGAGAAGCAGAAATTTAGGCTGAATCCCCCCTCTGTACAATCTCCCATGTTTGTGTTCTGTCTGAGTGAGAAAGCATTCTCCCCAAACCATTTATTAGCACTAAAATTCCACTTTTTATATCTGATATAACATTTGCCTGTCCCTCTCAATCTGAGAACTGTTTGCTTCTTCATCTACATTCAGAGGATGATGCCATATGGACGTCTTTTCCGTGATTTGGATGGAATACCGGAATCAGCTTGAGGGCATCCCTGTTCCACACGTAGGCATTATAAAACTTTTTTTCCCCCTCACATCACTAATTGCAATCTTTTAATCCAAAATATCTCTAGTCTTACCTCAGAACACATTGAAACTCCTGATGTTTTTGCATCTCTTAAATCAATGGATGTACTAAAAACTTTTTTAGTACTTAAAAACTCTTGTACTCCTCAAACTTCTTCTTCCCTTATGCAATGCTTTTGTACATTTTAATCCTCTGAACCTAAAATCCTCATTCGAGCTCCTTTTGGAGTGTAGTGTTCTTTACCTATAGTATATACAGACATGTTCATACTCCTAAACAGTTACTGGAGAGCAGATGCAGGGGATCTTTCCAATGAATTAGTCTACTTTGGTTTCCCTGGATTGTGAGCTACATCTTTTGAAATGTTTTTTGCCTGTTCAACATTCTATGGATCATGTTAATAATATCCTACTTTTAGTTGTTGTTGCTTTATGCTTTGGTTTTCCTGTGTGTCCTGTATAACCACACATATCATCCAGTCTGCAGACACTGCACAATCCTTACTACTCTCTACAAATCTGGTCTTTAACAAGACCACTGCCTGTACAGCCGCCCAATATTCTCAGGTCTCCAAGCCGTCCAAGTGGACCATTTGGCAATTTGGTAACTGGACCAAAGGATGACCGGGTCACCTAGCTGCAACCAAGGCAGACATAAAATGAGAGGACAGAAGAGATATATATATTAAGTCATAATGTATGGTGCTAACAAATATCTTAATGTCTGATATGTGACATATAATGGGTGACCGTATACTGACCTCAGATATGGGATTGGGATAGACTCTCTATACAGTTCAAGATAAATAAAATTGCCATAGCTCCAGGGTCGAGGGGAATCTGGGTTGTAAATGGTTGGTTATTGAACAAAACCTGAACCTACAGCTCAAACTAAGGAGGTCAAATAGTAGCTCACTGAGCTGGCAGATGAACAAAACTGTGCTTACCTACCAGTGGAAACATGATGAGGGCAGATGGGACATGACTAGAGAATGAGTCCTTTACTACCACAGTACAAACATTGGCAAAGAGTCAGTGGAGTCTTTAGCTGGAAGAGGGTCAAGTTCTCTTGCATGGATTTGTCAGTCAAAGAAATCATGGGGAATATGTGAAATACTTGTACTGAACGAAGGATCAGAATGACAGAACAGAGTACACATGATTGTGTGTCTAATGGCAGTGGTGATAAACCCAGTAAGAACCATTTACTGTCATGACAGGAGAGTTTTACTTGTACTTCTTGTACCCATTTAAAACAAAGTGTGCAGAGCTGCCTCATTCCAACCACTGGCTGAACGAGTGTCCTGGAGTAAGATAAGCAGCAGCTCACTGCTTGATCTTCCCTGGCACAATTGCAGAAAATATTCTGAGAAATATTCTGAGAAAGACTCCAGCAGGAGTTCATAATTACTACACTGGGGTCTTAAATAGCTGAGTCGCAAGCCTTGTGCCACAAATGAAATAATAATAAATTGTTTTCTGAGATTCAAGATCAGCGATATTTGTAAAAATGTACAGAAAGCACCGAAACAGCAATGCCTTTACATTACCATTGTATCATATTAGTTCTGCTATGAAAAAGACAGCTGCAGTAGTGGGGTTAATTGGATCGAAAGCCACGTCTCTGGTTTGTACAAGTTGGTATCAGTGTGGTAAGTTGAGTCAAACTGTCCTTTAATTTGCATTGTTACCGACAAATATTGCAAATCTTTTGCAATGCACCATGTTGCTTTCTAAGAAATGGAGATGGCCTTCAAATGATGTCCCTACATTGACTTCTATGTATGATGTAGGCATCATGAATGAGTTACAATTCATGGTTCGTACTTACTTCAGAATTTATGGTAAGTGTTATTTTCTTAAATAATATTGCACGGTTATTGTTGGTGACATTTTATATGTGGCCACACCAGTGTAACTGAGGGTATGTAGGTATGAATGAGAACCAGCGATAGGATTTCACAAGCTCAGGAACAGGCTTTATTTACACATTATTTAATTTGGTATCTGCCAGTCGCTTCCATTCCTGCAGCCCATAATCGATCTCCGCAGCTTATAATGGGTGCACACGTTCATCAGGCAGAGTCATACCAGGTGCGTTAATTATCTCAATTATCTTATAATCAAAGTCCATTGCCAATCACCCTTCTGCGACAATGAGCTATGTATATATATAAATATATAGAGTATGTGTAAACATTTGTATTCTTACATGTTTGCTTGTGTACCTGGAATAGTGCAGTGAGCCATTCCACTGGGTGTGAGATTGCTGTGCCACCTAAGCGCCCTCCTATGACTGCTGGCTGGCCATTGGAACAGCGGCCTCTTGCGTGCTGACAGTGATTTATGGGTAATTTAAAAAGTCGTTCTTTTCAAAGCAGCTGGCTGTTGAGAGGGCATCCATCTGCAGCTTGTTCCTTCACAGTTATAAAAAAAAAGTAATTTAAATTTACCTTACAGATCAGGGCAAATCAGGCCTGCATTAAATTGGCTGCATTCTTCCGGTGTTCCATCCTTGTACCTTCACAAACAACCCACCTGCCAACTGTTCTGGCCGATTTAGAACGGGAATGCTCTGTACAATACTGCCCTAATGAGGACAAAAATAAATAACAGGGACATCTTCAGGTTAAAGCCGAAACAATCAGAACTGTAACAATATTTCTTACTGCCCAATTAGATGCTGGTATTGATTTCTATTACAATTTACGAGTCCTTTTAAGAAAAAGATCTTCTTTTAATCATAGTTTACATATTGTTTTTTTTTCTGTCAGTATCATTTCTCAACTCTTTTACAAGACAAAAATATAGAGCTAAAATTTAATTGTATGTTGCTTGAGGACATTGTTAACTTGTTGAAAACAGCTTAAGAGTGCAAAAAGCTCCTGGCCATGATTGAAAAAGTTTCGACGCTAAATTATAAAATTGGGTTAATATTTCATTGAAATGGTCTTTCCAATTATTAAGTATTTTTACTTTTTAACAATTCCTGTCATGATTATTGCACATGTAAGTTCTCATGACCTTCACTATTCTTAGATATGTACCATGTAATGAGATTGTGAAACTGAATGTGATTCCACACATGCATACCAAGTCATAACCTTCTTCGCATTAATGTTTAAGTGTTTTGTTAATTTTAAAATGAAATAAAATAACAAGAAAATTGCAAAAAATTCAATACTACTCAACCCATGAAAATCCTAACTCAGCAAAAATACTGTATGCTTCTGGGTGTCTGTTATTTTGAGTAGTCCAGTGTTCTGTTAAAGGGTTTTATTTTCCTGATTTGTCCTAAAAGTGTCTGTTTCTATATTATTAATATCTGTTCCTCTTTAGTCTTTAGACTGATAATAGTCAATTATTGTTTTATGCTTTACTAAGCCTCGTTCCCCTTTCTGCTATTACCCTATGGCATTTCTTTCATTGCTCTATGCTACAATCCTCCTCATTTCTGTCATGGCAGATGTTTGGTCTGTTGCATTTAAGAAGGCACTTAATTTAGGCAGAATTCATTAACCTAGTGCACCATCCTGCCTGGCTGCAGAGAATATGAGGGAGTTATTCACCAGAGATCCATGACCTAAAGGGAAACAATGATCCCAAATTCACTTACCCCTTGAGGTGGGGGTGGGTCTCTTCATAGATTTTACCAAGGAACACATTGGAAAACGCTGAAGACCTTCCCTAAATTGATTCATCATGTAGGGTTCCTGAACTAGTTTTAATGCTGATGTTAGCCCTGTTATTGCACAAGAGACATTCCTCTGGCCACCATCTTCAAAAGGAAACCCTTATGCACATCACAAGTTGAGCAGGGGAGGTCTTTGAACCAATGCTTTTCTACAGTGTGTCTGTCCACTGCTGTTTGTCCATCTGATAATGCATTTGTCTGTCTTACTTCTGTCCGTTTAATCTGCCTGACCCAGTCTATCTTCCTGTGTGTGTCTGCTTGTCCATCACATTCCTTTTATGTTTTTTTTAGTGGTCAGGTCTTCTTACTGCAACACAATACATAACATTATGCAAATTTATGGTAAAATTGCACACACTCCACGATTAAATGCAATTTAACAACTATAATGCATTCAGTGCTGTCAACATGCTAATGTATAAGAAAATTCCCATCGAAACGTTTTGGCCAAGAGTAGTGCAGTATACTCTGACCAGTCATTGATCACTGTCCAATATTGGATAAGAAAACATTGAGTAATTATCCATTTAGCTGAAATACTGTGAAAATGTACAGAGAATAAATACATCAAAGTTGTGGCTAGTGCATATATAGACTATATCATTTTGAAGAGCATTAAATCCTTGAAGGCAGAAAAGAAGATAAAAGTGAATTATGAAACAACTTGCCAAATACATTCTGGAACTGATCCAGCATTTAGCAGCCAAACAGTGATACACCAGATATTAATGCAATAATTGTTAATTCAACTTAAGTGAATTATACTCACTTTTGGGATTGCTATTTTCAAGGACCTAGTTAGACTGCTGAACTTGGAGCTCTTTTAGTTTTTAAAAATTAAATAAACTAGCTAGTTAGGCTTTGCAGAATAAAAAAAGCTTTACTCTTCAAAGGAGAACCACATATAGAGTGAAAATTTGGTATAACCTGAAAATCACTAGGTTCAATTATTCTTCATAAGTTCTGGGCCTACAATAAATAATTAATGCAGTAGAAGTTAAGACAAGGTAAATCCATGTTCCTAGATTTTACCCTTTGTATTGTTGCAAATCACATTGTTTTACTGTCGTGACTGCATTTCATTTCGATACATATCTCTGTACAGAAGTAAATACAGTACAATTAAACTTGAAATATAATCTCTTCCTAGTTAAAGAACATAATGCCAGATCCAGCAAACATGCTAATTAGCACGTGACTGTCTTTTGCAAATTATACATGGATTTTGTTCAATTACATTTTGCTATAGATAGAGCTTAGAAGATAAGTGTCATTCATTACAATCGATTGTATTTCTCCATCTCTGATGCTTTACAGCAAACCAATGCTATGCTGCCAGTCTTCTAAAGACCGCAATGTTTTTTTTTGTCAGATTGAACTAATAAGCTTTCCATCAGTGTTTTTGTTTTAAATTAAGCATGTGGGGAGTGTAGAAGACTGTGTTAAAAACAACTCTGATTTGACTTTAGGCTTTTCTTTATGGATTATCCTGCATGGGCTAATAGCACAGCTGCAGAGTGTCCAGATCATTCCAAGCATGCTTCACCTGTCTGTTGAGGCTGAGCTGAGAGTGTCTCTGTTTATTAATGAAGAGGTAGAAGTGCCAGTTTCTAACTAGCCACGTTTGACTATCTGGATTTGGGATAATGACATTGGCCAATTAGTGTTGTGGACGCAGCACAACGGGGGGGGGGGGGGCATGCAAACAGACGGGATTCCCTGTTGTCTGCCAGCTGATTGTAGAGCAGACAGCCTTCTAATCAGCCAGGAGTGACAGATCTCCTGAAACCAATTCTTACGCAGTAATCCCACCCTCTGTGGACAGCGTGGGAGATAAGTTGGCTGGGTTAATGCAGCTTGCTCTCTTCTGCAGCCACCACCTGACAGGGCTCTGACAGCTAGACATGGCCACAGCCGCTTGTTTATGCTAATGCCATGTCACAACTAGGCAGATAGAGACATTGTGGGTGTCAAGAGACCTAGGGACACTCACATACACAATTCAGGATCCACAGAGCCTTGACCTGTGAACACCACTACACTGTAACATGGCTGCCGGACATAGGCTATAATATTTGTTATATTTTGGTTGATGTCATTAAGCATTGTTGGGATGATTTGTATCTGATCTATGCACAATGTATGAATAAACTGTGTCCTTCCTGAGTTCCATATAAATAATAAAAATTATATTTACTGTGTACATAAATTTTTTATATAACTATAATTTTAAATTATTATTTCTCATCTGTTTAGTTTCTGATATGTAAATCTTTATCTATACTGTATATCTATCGGTGTATATATAGCCTGACCAACACAGCAATAACATAAACTGGGCTGTGTACAATAACTGTATTATGGTGCAATAACATAATTATCTGCAAATTTAAAATAATAATAATTAAAAAAATGCAAAATTCCTTTCATATATTTTATTATATATACTTTATATACTCTTTTTTATATAAAATATAGAATATATACTGTATATACACTTTTTCTCTATTTCTAGAGAGAGAGAGACAGAGAGAGAGAGAGAGAGAGAGAGAGAGAGAGAGAGAGAGAGAGAGAGAGAGAGAGAGAGAGAGAGAGAAAAGTAGGATTTTGTCAGCACTCTAGATAAGGTCTTTTGTAATCTAATATTAAGTTAAAATGACAAAGGGGCCTTGGTTTAATAAAACAACACATTAAAACCATGCAATCTGTTCATGTTGTACTGACTGAACATTGCCAAAAAGTTGGTTTAAAGCGGTCCAATTTATCTGAATTTATCCTTTATGTATGATTATGTGGAGGGATGCTGGTAATGGATGGGGGTGATCCTTGTCCCTCTGTGCTTGTCCCTCATGCAGGTCGACAGCTTAGCAGAGAGTTTGGTATGGAGGGCCATTACTCATATCTGTGCACATGAGGAGGAGCTGAAGAGGTTGAGAGCCATGAATCAAGGGTGAGCAGCCATCACACAGAGATTGATGAAAAGCCAACGCATGGTTAAGTCTGATTTCATTTACAAGCCCAATTTTACTGGGGGTAAGAAGGGATGTGTGTTTGTGTGTGTGTGTATGCACATTAGTCGATGAAACAAACAACCTGCCCCATGGCTAAATTTCATAAAACAAATACTTGTAATAAATAATGGTGTGATGACTTTGATGGAATGCTGGTCATGACTGAATTTATCAACATTGCAAGATTACTCTGAGTGCTCATCTTTGCACCTGCGTCTAAGGTCACGTCCTTTTTGTAAATGTTAATGGCCTGTTGGGATGCATAGCAAGAGTTGTTTGTGGTATAGATTTTATATATTAAGTGTATTCAAAGCTTAAAGGAACATGCATGGTAATGGATGGTGGTGTTAAGTATTATTCCAATCCTTTAGGATTTAAAATATGAAGTAAAGCCGAATTCTGACGTCATGGAGTTTTGTGTGGCAGTTTTCTAAAAGCCAAGATTCTGTATTTACACTAATTACACAATAACACAAAGTAAGGCACCGGAACTTCAAGCAGGTATTAGAAAAATTTTAATTTATTACCGGCTGAAACCTGAATTTATATTGGACTGGCAGTCCTGCAAGATGCCCTCAATGGCTTATATAGTTTTCCAATGGTTAGAGTTGTATGGACACCTGATCACCACACAATCTGTACATGGACGTCCTGCGCAGCTGATGCTGCCAAGCTGCTCAAGGAGGATGAGTCCCCCACTGAGAGTTTTTTTTTCTTGCCACTGTCGCCTAAGCTTGCGCTTTGGTGGTTTAAAGGCTTACAACACTATAAAGCAATGTACTATTGTAAAAAGCACTATTTAAAAAATTACTTGAACTTAAATTACTAAAACTTATAATTGTTTTCATGAATTTATTTATTAAAATCTTCTTTGATTTCCCAGACACACATTTTTAAACTACCAGTTTATCAATAATTTAATGTCCTTTCTTCTTAATAATGATAGATGAAATCCATATTATAACATTAAACATATTTAAAAGATGCTAATGCAGTCCTGATATTTAATATTGAATGTAAAGGCTCTGATGGTCTAAAATTACAGAATATCTGACTGTAGCCTTTATGTAAGCTTCAAGAGGTGTCTGTTAAAGCTTCAGTCAGTGATGAGCAAGTCATCTGTCAGTGATTCCACAAGAGACAGCTGCAGGCAGTTATGGAAAGACCACTCTTTATATCTCCAGCGTCCTTCATCCAAATGCGTGCATGATCCGCTTCAGCCTTTCAGTCTAATTTGATAATAATGATATTTGCTCAGGACGCCCTCTGCTTGCACAGTGTAATTACCTACGTTTTATATGATGTCCATTATTGGAATTCAATGCCGATAAGAGTGCTCCATTAGAGCTTGTTATTATCACAGCTTGGTTTTTGCAACACTGCCATTATTATTTTACACGCTGTAGACTGGCAAGGTTTATGGCTATTCTGAAGAGTGTGTTACAGTGTCCTATTGCCTGAGGAGTAAAACTATGTGTATGCGCTCCAGGATTATGTGCCACAGTTTCTCAACAGTTGTTTCCTTGGTTTACACGTAGTTTCGATTATTAATTAATGGGAAAACATTTTAGGCAGTCAAACAATGAAGGTTACCAGGCAGTTAATGTTAATTAAACAAACTTGACTAATGCATATGTTAAGGGTCCAAAATTAGTCACCTAGTGCTCTAGTTTTAAGACTGAGTAGAAATGGTGGAGAATTCTTTCCAACCAGGAAAAAATGTAATATTTAGGAAATTTTTAAAACGTGCACAATTTATGTGGCCATGTCTGAGCCATTTATCAACATATGTCAATGCGTATTATTATAATAAGTGCATGACTAATTATTTAGAAACTTCTTAAATTATTGAAAAAACTAACTATTTAATTATTTAATGATATTTCCGGAAACATTGCGAACCGATCTTACAAACCACATTTTTAAAACGGCCTTCGTCCCTTTTTCAAACTGAAACATTTTTCAGTTTGATGCAGGTGCAATTTTCTAAATTAATTTCTAATTAAGAAATAGGATCTAGTTTGTCATTGTTGAATTTCTGTCTTGTTATTGGTTATATAAAGGTTTAAGTTAATTAAGAAATTACATATTTAATTTGTATTGCATTCTCTGTGTGTACCAACTTTTCCAGAAATGGGAGTTTTATATTTATAAAAAGCAATGCTTCAAAGCAGAACTTTTGTGAAGGTCATTGATCTATTTGAGAATTTTCTTGGTCTTTTAGATATTGACAGGCATGAATCCCCTTAACAACCATCCACTGATGGCATTCAGACACTGAGTGGAACTTGTATTATTTTTTATTAAAATTCTAGTGTTGTGCTCTCTCATACTGAGCAAGCTGGTGTCTGGATATGTCAGTGTTATGTTGTTACTGCTGACAAGACTGAGAGGGGCTTCTTTATGTAACTTAAGAAGACCTTTTACCTTGGGGAGTCCTCTGTGGCACCACCTTCACAGCGTTTTGTTAACAATAAGATCAATCATAATAAATTTTGAGTAAAAAAAAAAAACATTTAATATGAATCTTGAAGTGACCACATTGACCAGAGGAAAGTACTGTACAGGCTAGTTTGGAAAATCCTTCAGAAGAAGATATCAATTTACTGTTAATCAAAGATTGTAATGTAATGGAGACAGACAGTCTGTCGTGTCCTCACTATTGGGAGTTGATACACTTGATACACATCAGAAGTTCTAAACCCATTACATTTGATTTCACTCCACTCTAATATATATATATATATATATATATATATATATATATATATATATATATATATATATATATATTTAATATAGCTCTATTAGTCAACATCATTGCACCATTTGTCATGATGCCAGGCACGGACGAGCCGAGTTCAGGTCATGTTTACACTTTGCTTTGGCTCTGTGCTTTGACTTTCAAGGCAGCAGCATAAAAGTTGCCAATGATAAAAATTTCATGGATCAGCAATAGGATTGAGAGCAGCCACCCTACTAGTAGCAAGTATGTCAGGTCTATTCTCGGATGGCTTAAGGGACGTCTTAGAATTTGAAATAGACAGTTTTGCTCAAATATATTGGCTTTTCTCACCAATTGTCTTCAAGCCTGTCTGAACAGTGATGGTGCTGAATAAAAAAAATGCTTGTATTTTCAAAACTATTGAAGAGTTGAATTTTAGTGCTATGATGAATATAACATCCATGTCATTGTTTGTCGCATTGTGACAATCAGTGTGATAAATCCGCTTGTTGTGGTGCCAACACATATTACAACATGTCAGTTTCAGATATGAGTCAGATTATATATTTATTTATAATAATAATAATAATAATAATAAGGCTTAGTGGTTAGCACATTCGCCTCTCAGCACTAGGGATTCCTGGTTTGAATCCCCATCTGAGTGAAGTTTCCATGTTCTCCCCGTGTCTGTGTGGGTTTCCTCCGGGTTCCCCGGTTTCCTCCCACAGTCCAAAAACATGGATCAAGTCAATTGAGTTCTCCAAATTGCCCCATATAGAGTGTGTATGCGTGCGTGTCTGTGTGAGTGAGTGTGTGCCCAGCGATAGATTGGCGCCCTGTCCTGGGTGTATCTGCCCAGCGCCCGAAACTTTCTCCCCTGGATGGTCATGGAGAACCCCACCGTGACCCTAATATAGGATGAAGCGGAAGATAATGAATGAATAATAGTAATAATAATAATAATAATAATAATTCATTCATTCATTATCTTCCGCTTTATCCTATATTAGGGTCGCGAAGGGGTTCCCCATGCCCATCCAGGGGAGAACGTTTCGGGCGCTGGGCAGATACACCCAGGACAGGGCGCCAATCCATCACTGGGCACACACTCACTCAAACAGACACACTCTATATGGGGCAATTTTGGAGAACTCAATTGACTTGATCCATGTTTTTGGACTGTGGGAAGAAACCGGAGAATCCGGAGGAAACCCACGCGGACACGGGGAGAACATGAATAATAATAATAATAATAATAATAGTAATAATAATGATAATAATAATATATAAGATGCACCTCACATCTTGATTTAGGGTATGTCAGTGTGTCTTTGGCATTGTGATGACGTGATTCATTGGTGTGCTGTAAACCAATTAGCATGTCACGTGCCATTTCTTTTAAGAGCCTTATAACTAATACATATAACACAAAATCTATCATTTAATTATCAGCAAAAGGTAATTGTAGCACATAAGTATAAAAAGCAGGAGCATGAAAAAAATGTGGGATATCATGATCAAATAATATGTGGATATGTTATATAGAAGTGACATCCATACCACATGCTGCCCCACTACATGATCTTAAGGCTTGACTCAGCAAGAGTTAAACAATGTTGAATCCAAAAAATATAAATGCAACCTTAAGATGGTCATTTTGGGAAAGAAAAAAAAATCACTGACAAAATGTGTGCTTTTGTACATTTCTATGAAATTAAATACATAACCCCCTGAGGCCTGTCTTTAACTCTATTTCAGATCAAATGGCAAATGGCTTTAAAGCCAATCTCACATTTTATGAGATGTTGAAGCATTGCCCCATTTTACACATTCTGTAATATTGAAAGGAAAAATGAAGCTATTGATTTTCTGTCGGCTTCTTTCTGTCGGGAATATTAAAATGCACAATGAGGTCTTATACGTAGCTGTATTCCTGATTCCCTGTGGCATCTGATGTGCTATCAATAACAGGATTATTGTTTTAGTAAGATCATTTTTTATGATTTAAATGCCCATTATAAAGGCCACAGACAAAAGACGAACAAAAAGTTTTGTGTAAAAAAACCACTAAGCTCATTTTTTTGGTGCCCCCAGACACAACCCTCTTATTTATGAGAGGGTAGGGACCAATACGACAAGTGCAGTTATACATACAACTCAATGGCAATAAAAAGATCATAATCATTCATTTACATTTTAGCATCTCTTTGGGATGTGGGAGACCCTGGATTAAAGTGTTATATTAAAGTTTGGTGTACCCTAATTAAATTGAAGGAATGGTAAGAGTCTTGGTTGTATACGAAGATTTACATTTTTTAATGCAATGTCTGCAGCACAACGCGATGTGATCTGCAACATTTAGTATAAAAGCTTAAATTCAAGTGTAGGAATGGAGGTAGAGCCCGGGACAGTAGATGGTGGTTAACGCACCTGCTTGAGCTTTCGTTAATAGTCAGTGTACAGCCTGTATGACCTGAGGCAAAACATACAAACTGTAGCGATTCACCGCATTGAGAGGAACTGGCGTGCTGCAGCTACACCAGCCAGAGGTTTTTTTTGTGATTAATCATATTTTTGGTCCTCAATGTGTCCAGTTGTAATAAACTAACAAAATTTTGCATAATACAAGAAAAAGGGAATTAAATAGTTTCATTTAAATAGAATTTATTTCTATTTTCTGTAAATAAAAAAATATATATTTGCAGAAAGAAATTTTTTTCTTGTTCTCTTCATAAAAGCTTATTAACACTTACATGATCACTTGGGGCGGCACGGTGGCTTAGTGGTTAGCACGTTCACCTCTCAGCACTAGGGATTCCCGGTTCAAATCCCAATCTGGGTGGAGTTTCCATGTTCTCCCTGTGTCCACGTGGGTTTCCTCCAGGTTCTCTGGCTTTCTCCCACAGTCCAAAAACATGGATCAAGGACAACTGAATTCTCCAAATTACCATATATATAGTGTGTTTATGTGTTTGTGATTGTGCCCAGCGATAGATTGACTTCCTGTCCTGGATGTCTCTGCCCAGCACCTGAAACGTTCTCCCCTGATTGGGCATGGGGTACCCCCCCTGCGATCCTAGTAGAGAATTAAGCAGAAGATAATAAATGAATGAATGAATGATCACTTACATGGTCTAACAGATTTCAAGCTGGGGTGTCCAACTGTATGCATAAAGCTGTATAAAAATTGTAAAAAAAAAAAGAAATAAAGCCCATTAAAAAAAACAGTCTTTTTAAAAAGATTATTCTTGATCGTAAATCATTCTCAGCACTAAAATGACACTGGCATGGTGTTGGTGTGTTGTTGTGTTACTGTGTATGAGTGGCTCAGGAGCAGTATTGCTGCTGAATTTGTAGAACATCACAGTGCCACAGTGACTAGTCAACCAAGCAAAAGTTCTGCTAACAGCATTCTTTGGACAGTGTTCTGTGACAGCTAATGAATTACAAAATGACCATTACAGACTCTGCAGCAACAGAAAAGCTATTGTGATTGAATAGGTTTGAATTATGTAAATAAGCATGTGTCCCATAGAGTAATATATATATATATATATATATATATATATATATATATATATATATATATATATATATATATGTATATATATATATATATATATATATATATATATATATATATATATATATATATATATATATATATATATATATATATATATATATATATATTCATTATCTTCCGCTTTATCCTCTATTAGGGTCGCGGTGGGGTTCCCCATGCCCATCCAGGGGAGAACGTTTCGGACAGGGCGCCAACCTATCGCTATATATATATATATATATATATATATATATATATATATATATATATATATATATATATATATATATATATTATACACCCCATGCATATGTAACATATTGATTAGCATGCATGAGGACAGCCTTGTGACTGTATGCTTCTCTGACCTTGGCAGACTTGCTGCTGTAATGTAATTTATATTACGTATAAGTTTTTACACTATGATGGATTGACAGAACAGCTGGAGGCGCTAATCTATATTTAATAAACAGTGAATGTTTTAACATTTTGATATCTACAGAAACTAAGACTGTACTTGTGTAAAAGATAAAAAATTAAATCAAGATATTTTTCATGTTCTAAATATCTGTAATTGTTAAATAGGTGTACACTATACTATATTACATTGCACTATGTTGTTCTGCTAAACTATTCAGAATCAAATTTTTTTTTTAAATCACAATTTTTATAGATTCAACTTGCATTTCTTGCTGTAATAGCCAACTGTTAAGTGTTACTTTTCAAGAGTGCAAAGGAGTTCATGTGGCTATTTTGATCAAACAATGCTGCCTTGATGGCTACACACATTCAGCAGCTGGTCTTTTTGTGATATTATAAAAGATTTTTAGTTACTTTATAATACATTTGAAAAGCCCAGTCATCTCTGATGCATTGTAGGGTGTGAGTACATTTCAACTAGTTGATTTATCAGTTTTTAGCCTTGATAAGTTGTAAGTGTTGTTGCATTGTCCATGTGTTGTCCATGATGCTGCAGTCTACATAATGCAAAACATAAAGCTTTGAATAATAAATGGATTTTGGTTGCAATGTATAACTCAGAATGCTTCTGATGTCACCACAAGCAAAAACAGCTGTTTATTTGAAGGTTCTTAAATTTTAATTGAAAAGAAGTCTACACTGGTTCAATCTTACTATTACTATTATTAATTACTGAATCTGGCGCTATAAATAATATTTTTAGAGAATTATTTAATGAACTATTCTTTGCAGTCTGGCAGTATGAAGGGCAACTCAAGGATGACTAAACAGCAAAGATGGCTAACTAAGTGAAGGTGGTGAAGGATTAGTGAACTGAAGCTTTTTGTGATTCTGCTGGAGATGTTAGCTGTAAGAAAAGTAAGTTTTCATTTCAAAGAATTAAATGAGAACAGTGGTTTTTGCGTCTTTGTGTGGACAGGCCTTCATTTTCTGTATAACATGTGGCAGTATTTTTTAAAGCATAGCGTTTAAAGCTTAGAATATATTGCTTATGTTTATATTTAATGGCACAAATAAATACTTTGATGAAGTTGTGTGTATTTCAATGTAAACAGTAGCAAAGTAAATTGGAGGTTAGAGAGTATCAGTATCAGCAACAGCACAATAATAAAAGAAATGATACAATGGGTTTTGGCTGAAGGTCACTTTGAAATCCTCCCAAGCAATTGTTTTAAAGCTTTATGCCTTTTTGTCTCTAAAAACACCCATGAGATAAGCAGTAAAGGTTACAATGTTAAGGCGTCCAGTATTAATGGTGACTCGGTTAAACGGAACCATATTCTCAGGGTTAAAACCTCCCAGAGTGACGATGGAATTCAATGTTTGAGGAATACATGTGACTGAGCCTTACATCAATGCTCAATCTGTATGGGGCCTCAGTTCTAAGAGGGCAGTTACAAATACACCCATTTCAAATGGATTTTAAGTTCCGTCAACTGTCCTTGCAACTTTCTTCGTACTCTTTGTTGTTCCAAACTGTTGCTGTGTGTCTTAATTCATTTAATATTGTTGGAAAGTTCTTTGTAAGGGATGCCATTGTTTTTCATGTATTGTATAAATACATATGAGCATGGAATGAGATTTTCTGGATGTTTTCGTAACTGATATGATGGATTTCATACTTTTTTAATAATTTACTCTCTTTGAAACCAAAGATAATTTTGATTTGTGTTTTGTATTCTACGTCTATACACATACATAGCATTTTAATTTAGGTATTTTACAGAACACTATAATTATAATGTATAAAAATCTGTTAAAAGTTATATTTTTGATATGAAACCATGACATTTATCACTTCTCATGTAGACTCCAATGCTCAAGTTTGAGCACTCCTGGGTTAACAAGTGAAATTAACAGATACTTTAACAAAGAGTTTTATAAATTTAAATATATTATTCATTTTTATTTACTGTATGCAAATATTTCATGGTGGGAAAACATGCTATATGATCTATTCTTAGATAATAGAACGTGATTGTTTAATGGCAACATTATGGCTTAGTGCTTAGCACAATTGCCTCTCAACACTGGGGATCCAGGTTTGAATCCCAATCTGAGGGGTCATCCCAATGTGGGTTTTCTCTGGTTTCCTTCCACAGTCCAAAACCAGGTAAATGCTCTAATTTGCCTCAGATAGTGTGGCTGTGTGAGTAAGTGCGCCCAGCGATAGACAGATAGACAGCTTTGTTCTGGATGTATTTGCCCAGCACCCGAAATTTTCTCCTCTGCATGGGAATGGCGAACCTAGAAGAGGATTAAGCAGAAAATAATGAAAGATTGTTTAATGTTGATGCAACAATCACCATTTCCACCTTAGAGCAAGAAGCTCTCAGATTTAAACACTGGTTGGAATAAACTAGTGTTCTTTCTGTTAGAGGTTTGCATGTCCTCATTTTGTATCATGCTAAATAAATGAAATGAACAGTAAAGTTAAATTTTTTTAGATATTAAAAATATTTTATTTCCTGTTTATAATAACTGTGATGCACAATTTCATCATGCTCAATGTCAAAATATTTATTCGCTGCCTGTCATTGTTGGCAGACTATATCGGCACTTGAGGGATTTTTCATAATCATTTGTTGAATCTATATTTAGCAGTTATCTGCTCTTACATGCTGATTATAAATCCGTGCATCCCTTGGGTAAATCTGAGTATAACCCAAATTTTTTAATTTATTATATTTACATTGCAAAATGCAAAAAAATGCTTATTTTTAAAAAAATTCTAATGACTGTATTTAGGTCCTACTCATGTCTGTAATTTGTATTTATAGACAGGGGTTAGTATTTCGATAACAAACACATTTAACTCCTTTATTGTTTGTCTTTTTAACTCATTAGTTGAAAAGAGACTTTTTAAATCCCCACATGTCAAGTGTAATAAATCCTTTTCTCTAATTTAGGTTTTGGAAAATTCAATCCAGCACACTGTTTCACAGGCTGCAGCCAAAGTCTGTGTCTTATTGACCAGGCGCAGAGGCAGACAATGCATCAAATTACTGTGTAAGTGTCCTTCAGGGAGGTATCTAGCCCTGAACATGGCCACACTAGACTTTTTAACTGTGACACCAGCTCATTAGATCACAGAGGTCATCCTCCCCGTGCTCATTTAGCAGCCAGGCCACCAATAATGGAAGCTCTGAGCATCATTGGGATGGAGCAGCATGTCAAAGCAGTGCTGGACTCCAATTTGAAAAGTATCCGGAAGCTCCATTGGGAGTCCTCTCTCTTCCTTTTTGTCGACTGACCTTCTAGGGTCACTTATTTTTTCTTATTGAGGAGAACTTTCTTAAAAATATTTTTCAAATTTTTTATGTTATAATTTGTGTTTTAAATGAAATTTAATTTTTATTTTAATTTCTGTACTCCAGTTCTTTTGTAATAATATCACCGGAAAACTAAAACTAAGGTGGCAGAAGTTCTACACAAAATACGAATACTCTTCTAATTATTTTTTTATTCT
Organism: Corydoras sp. C115; assembly: GCA_019802505.1. Lineage (NCBI taxonomy): Eukaryota > Metazoa > Chordata > Actinopteri > Siluriformes > Callichthyidae > Corydoras > Corydoras sp. C115. The sequence goes on from JAFMOC010000004.1 coordinate 5,117,846, forward strand.
CAAGAAAACATGAATATGTATTTACGTGAGTAAATGAATATATAAAGCATTTTGAGCTGTGCAGTCTAAGTGACAGGTGAGCAGTTGGCCTGTTCTGATAGCATTGCTGTAATTGAGATACTGACTGAGCTGTAAGATTTAAAGCAAGTTACATTTTAAAACAGTTAATTAATTTATTTTATTTTAAATCAGACAATACTTTTCTGCAGGCATGGCTTGTGCACAGGTAGACCTTTACTGGTGCTCAAGCATCTGCCCTGTTGCCCAGGACAAATAAAGTACCCTTTCTGCTGGGCTTTTTCTTCATTCATTCATTCATTCATTCATTATCTCCCGCTTTATCCTCTATTAGGGTCGCAGTGGGGTTCCCCATGCCCATCCAGGGGAGAACGTCTAGGGCGCTGGGCAGATAGACCCAGGACAGGGCGCCAATCCATCGCTGGGCAGCTTTTTCTTTAATCGTCAATATTTAAATTCCTGCCACAAGTGTTTTAATATCTGACAGTCATTTATTTGTGTTATTGTGAAAATTCTGCCCTGATTGATTGTGCTAACAAAAAAATAATATAAAAGTTAAGTATCATAATGTCTTTTTTTATTAATATATTACTAATTTTCTCATTGTGCTCCCTGTTTTTTTGGCTTGTGCACCTGTCCCCCAAAATGGTTTTTAATCAGTTCTCAACAGATTTGCCAAAATTATTTATTTTTACTGAAAGCCAGAATAATATAAACGTGTTTTTTAGACTAATTACAGAATTTGTATTACTTTCTACAAAGTTCACATATATTTTGTTAGTATTTGGTAGCATCGCATTTAAACTGTATGACTTTGATCAAACATCGATCATTTTAGGTATCCCTTAATGAGCTTCTTACAATAGCCAGGTTTGAAGTCTGCCTTGTTCTCACATGCCTTTTAAGCTCTGCCCACCGATTCTTTGCGAGGTTGAGATGGGGGCTTTGTGAAAACATTGACTTTGTTGTCCTTAAGCCACTTTGTAACTAATATGGCAGTATGTTTAACGTCGTCGTACATTTGGAAACTCATCTGCATCCCAGCTTTCAGTTTCTGGCTGATGTCTTCAGGTTTTGCTTCAATATTTTTCAAAATAATGTTTTTTGATAGCATATATTTTGTAAGATGCACCAGTCCCTTGTGCAGAAAAAACACTCCATAACTAAACAAACATATGCAAAGAGTTATTATATAAAAAAAAGAAAAAAAATGTATATATAAATTTACATATTAAAAAAAATAACCAAAATACATTCCTTAGCAATTCACACTTGTTTTGTGCCGTGGGCTGCTGCCAAGTGAAAATAAGATGAAAGCAATGCCATGTCTGCTTAAACAAGCGTGCACAGTGGATGCCGTTCTACAGATGAACAGGCTAAAAAGTGAACAAACACAATAAAAGCGAGGAATATTGAAAGACAAATCACTAAACAATGCCCGGCACAATGGCAGCAGGTGCTTTTGAATCCGGTCTGTAGGAATGTGGTCTTCTATTTGCTTCCCCTTGTCCTCAAATGTCCAATGGTGGATGTTAAAATCTCATTAAAAAGCTATGCTATTAAGTAATAGAAAACTGATTGTACATGGATTATAATTTATTTGTGTGTGGGCACCTCATCCTATTCTCAGCAGGCTTAACTGCCCATGTTACCATTAACTAGATCTGCTAAAAATTCCAAATCTGGGTGGAGTTTCTGTGTTCTCCCTGTGACGGCGTGGGTTTCTCCGGTTTCCTCCCACAGTCCAAAAACATAGATTCAAGGTAAATTGAATGCTCTAAATTGTCCCATATAGTGTGTGTTTGTCTGGTCTGTGTATGTGGCCAGCGATTGATGCCCTGTCCTGAGTGTACCTGCCCGGTGCCCACAACATTCTCCACTGGATGGGCATGGGAAACACTTCTGTGACCTTAGTAGTGGATTAAATGGAAGATAATGAATTAATTAGCTGTGTGCTGCGGTGTGTGGCATTTACTTTGTATTAAATTGTGGAATTGACACAAAGTTTGAGGATATGATCACAAGTTTGGAATTGCAGAATTCGTTGATTTAACTGTATTCCATATATCCAGTGATTTGGATTTTTTTTTCCGTGTTTTCCTTTTCCCTTCTTGCATAGCTCAGATGTTTAGCCTTCTGCTCAATAAGTCTTCACAAGGCATTGTGCTTTTTGCATGCCTCTTAAACCACACAAGGATTTGGTTTAGGATGGTAGGGTGCTAAAGGGTTGATGGTTCTCTCCGGGGATCAGACAAATTAAAACCTCTTGTTGACTGAAAGGTGGAGAAACACCACTGACAGGTTAGCCAGCAGGTGCATTTAATTACTGAAATCGACTGGGTAGTGCACATTATAGTAGATTTTTACTTTTAAAGGTTTCTGTGGATAGAAAATCAATCTAAAATGACTGTTATAATCTTTCGGCTTTTTAATTAATATGCTTTAGTTTGGGACCTCATACATTTCTCATGTAAAGAATGCCAATTTAAAGAAAAGCTGTGTTCACCTATTAATCAATACATTTCAGGTGTTTTATTTATAGTTGTATTGTTACAGGTGTATTTCTGCATACAGTCTGCTTTTTAAAACATTTGATATTTTGTGTATTGATGAATGACACCGCTCTATCTGGTTGTCTGTAGACATTGTTGGGTTTGGCAAATGCCTGGGAGATGCTAGCTGCCTAATGCATTGTGCCAGTTCTAAAGATTTGTGGAGGAGGAATATTGATATAGTGGTGTTTTTCAGGGATTGGCCTAGGCCCCTTAGTTCCAGTTTTAGCATATAAAGACATATTGCCTCTAACCAATTACCTTTTCCAAGCCCTCTCCTGGAGTGGTGTTCTTTGTCCACACCGCAAAGCTTTTCTGGAATACTGAAAACTGCAATGGGGAACCAACTTCACTTTAATGTCTGGGTATTTAAAATGAAATATTATAAAAACTTCTGCAGGTGCAATGTGTGGTGTCCCAATGAATGAATGTCAATAGTTTTTTTATTTTTATTTATTTATTTATTTTGCTCAGTCCTCATTGTGGTTAAGGGCAAAACAAACATGTCATCTCACCCAGAAATGTTTTTTACAATCACAGATAATCTGAATCTGGAATTAGTTCCATATTTAAAGATTTTGACATTATTTTTTGGTATATATGGTATATTTTTGGTATAAAAGGTTGTCACCTTATATTCTTCAGTGAAATAGGAATCTATGTACTACTGTGACATGGTTCAGACTGCACTTCTAGTTCACTTCTAGTAAAAAAAATCTATTTTGATAAAGAAAAAAATATTCTCAATCAGTATTTTTAGACAAATACAAATGTGTGACACCTTGACAACTAAATTTGCATGAGTGCAGCCATGTGTCAGTCTGATGTGGCCATCAGAATTTTGGCACCTGGATTTGAAAAGTCCAAGCTTTTAGTTAATGAAACAGTGTGACTTCGTCCTTATACATTTCAACATTCATGTTGTTCTGTAGCTCAGAATCACTTTCTTTTATTGTTTTGCTATGGACCATTTTTACACCAGTCTTTTGGCAAACAAGCTTAAATTTTACTGTAGCCTTAAGCCAGCTTCTCCTGTAGCTGTTTAGCACTGACCCATCTACCATGAGGATCCCTATCCTTTTGACAGTGATGGATGTGCTGCATGTCTTCCCCTACAAGCCTTCACAGAGTTACCTTTCAAAACAGCAGCACTCAATAAGACAAATGGTCACCAATCAAAAGCACCTTCATGCAATGACTGATCGTTTGCTGCTTGGCTAAGTGATTGTTCATTTATGCAGTGTACAACCATTGAACAGCTTAGTTCACAAACCAGAGCAAGTTCATGGCTCTTTTATAGGCTTACATCAGTAAATTAAAGTAATAGTTTTTATTAGAATTTTAATTACTGTACAAAAATAATCAGCATAATGTAAATATGTCTTGCTTGGCATTATGTCTTAATGTGCATGGCACATATTGTTTACATTATAAAGAGTACATGGTCTCTTTTGCTTTAGAATAAAGTCAGGGGAAGTGTCTTGAGAGTGAGAAATAAAACCTGACTGCCAATGCATATATAACAGGTAAGTACAGTCTGGGGAGTTTAGTAAATTCTGTTTTGGATTGTGCTTTACTTTTCCCAGAAATGTGTGGCTTGATTCGGGAACGTGTACATTGATTGTTCCAGACATTTGGCTTACTCCCATGAGATATATGCTGTTTATGTAAACTGCAGCTTGCTGAGTGATGGAGGAAACTAGACAGCTAGCATTAAGGTACAAGAAGTGCATGGAACTTTCTAATGCTCACTGTATCCCTAAAGTTTAAGGTCAGCTTGTACACAGTAATGTTACAGCAGCAACAACAACAACAACAGAAAGACAAAATAAATGGCTTCAAATAATCTATAAAACCACTGGCGAAGTTCAGCACTGAACTTAAATAATGAATAAAACTATCGATGTGCTTACCAAATATTACGTTTGTAGATCAAATCGTGCAAAGTGGCTCAAAAGGCTTTTGTTGCACACTTGTAATTTTGACCCAACTCCTAATTTACCCCCCACCAAACTTACATAGTGCACAGTGCTGTCAGACAAGTACCGTTTTCCTGCCAACCGGCTATCATCTATTGGCTTGCCAGATATAAAAGCATAATTTAGTTATTCTTTATTGAGTCCAATGGCGGCGTGCTTTAAACCACTACATCTGATATGTTCCATTGCACTTGTTGATGTAAGGCTTGGATGCAGCTGCTTGGCCATCGAAGCTCATTCCATAATGCTTGCTACACACTGTTCTTAAGTTAACTCAAAGAAACATAAAGGATGTCTAGCGACAGACTCTTCAAAAATTTGACAACCTCTGCACATCCGCTTACCCCGCAATGTGTTTTTATGTGGTCTACCACTTCTTGAGAACCACAGCCAGTTCACTGTGAAATGTGTAGTAACAAGGGAACTAGAAATAGGTGCGTATCCCACCTTTATCCCTGGCTATACCATATTATATCTTCATTTCTTATCAAAAAAAAAAAACCCTACAGGGAAGATTTCATCTACTGCACCCTTCTAAGTAATAGCAATCTTAAATATTGGCCTTTAAACTCAATGACTAGAAACGCTGTCCATGGCTAATAGCTTACTGAACACAATGACTGTTATTGCTCCAGTTCTAAATAAATAAAAATAATAGAATTTGAAAGCAACATGATATTTTCAAAATATTGAATAATCAACAAAGTAATTTACATCGATTAGCCTTGCGAGGATTTTTAAACAGTGTCATGACTTGTAAATCGTCCCTTTATTGGCACCCAGAGCTTTCATGAGGCAAAAATCCATACCTGGCTAATACAATCTCATTTCTTTCTCTGCCCTGTCAGTTTAAATAGTCTATATTGAATTAACTGCATAAAACAGAGATCGATCTTTCCGTTGCCCATCTTGATACTCCTTTTCACACCACTGATCTCATAATCATCTCTGATCCAGGCGAGGCATTGAGGCAGAAAAAAGCAATAGCCACCAAGAGTCACAAATAAATGAACGTCAGATGTGTTTTTCTTCTTTTCTCTTTGTTCTAGTATGTTGCACATTTAGTGATCTGCTCATTGACCTTTTAATGGACTGCGGTAAATAACGATTTCTGTAATAGTAAAAATATCTTTCTGAGACTATAAATCAGTAAAACGAGTTTTGTTAATGTTTACTGTAGTGGGCTGTGTCATGATGTTAGTGGTCTTTACTGTGAATTAATTTACAATGACCAAGACAGATTAGCGTGTCATGTCCAGACGTTAGTGGGGTGTGATAAACGGTTTTATGTCTTTTATTTGAGCTCTTTTTGTACTATGTCAATAATGAATCTGGCTATGGAGGGGAACAAAGGCTCAGTGGAAAACACACACACACACACACACACACTTGTGAATTGATGCTGACAGTGAGTGCTGGGGGGGTATTTGATGTGGATGAAATATTCTTGCGACTGAGGAACAAGAATGCCTGAATCAAAGCAAACAAGAATAATGGAGCGGGGAATGACACATTCATTATTCATGATGGGGCTTTTGTGATACATTTGTTTTTCCATTTACTCATTTATTATTTTTTATTTATCCTCGGATCTTCTGTAAACAGAGGACTGGTTGCATCGCAGTTTAAATGTTTTTTTTTTTACAGAATGACAGTAGAAGCCTTTGATCTATTAAGCATTATAACTGTTTTGGGTTTACGTTGTGATGATAAGCCGGCCTAACATGATAATTTCACTGACCAGTATTTGTTTTGGTTGAATCTTTTAAATATTTATTATTATTATTTTCTTTAAAGCATATGAAAATTCCAACAGATGCATTGAATTCTCGCTTTTTTTGACGAGTGTCTATGGAATCTGGCTTCTTGCATTCCACCACAGAATGCTGCTGAGTGAGAAGTAGCTTTATATCAACTAACTTTCTTTATTACAGTGGAGATTAATTTGAATGTGTACCAGTCACAGTCTTTTTCTGAATTTATGCATTGCTTTCCAGTAGCATAAAATTGCCCAAATTTGATGAAAAATGTGCACACACTCAATCTTTTATGCATCAGTCATATGGGAGCCATCAGATGAACATAAATTAGAGAAATGCACGGTGAAGGCCTCATTTATAAAAGCAAAAATAATCACAAAACAGTCAACCCTTAGGGAACTCAAACACAATTTCCATTTGTCTCATATCCCTCATTTTTCTCTTCTGTCACTTTCTGTACCTGATATCCCTCATCTAGGGACAGTCATTAGACTAATTAGCAGGTAATCAATGTTTAATTAAAATGTGGTTGTTAATGAAAATGACTGGTGGTGCAGTTTGAGGCTAACTTTTTTTTTTTAGTCTCTGGATTTGCATGTAATAGAACCATTATAATAAAAGTCCCAGAATGAACTACATACCATCTCATGTTGTTGGAAGAGGCAAATAAGCAGCAATGAGCAACTCAAGCAAGTAAATATGGTTTATATTATGTCAGAAAATAAGTGAGGTCCTAAAACAAAGTATTATTTTTCAATCAATCATCGCAACAAGCCAAAATACTTTGTACTTTCTCAAAAATGTGCAAAAGTAATTTAACTAAATTAAAGCTAATTAAGACTATAGATAATTAAAGAATTTCTCTTTCTTATGTTTAGTATTGTTTACATGGGGGTAGTTTTACATGAAGGAAAAAAAACATTACATTGTAATGTAATTAAAGTCTAAACTGCACCTAAAGGCATTATGCAAATTGGAGAAGGTTATAATGTCTTCCACAAGAGATCCAACAGTCTGACAATTGCCTCTAGACTTTTTACTTTCAATGGCTATTTTGTCGATTACTAACCCAACACGTTATTATTTACACCATAACTTAGTATTGTCTGATGCTGCAAGTAAGAAGTGGTATTCAGTTAATTTGTCTACAAATCTTTACCCCCCCCATTAAGTAAAATGTTAGACAATAATGTTTTATTATTAAGAATCGTATTGCATCATTTGTTTTCTTGTCTTTTATTTATTTAACTGAGTTAATGGGTGGCACCATGGTGTAGTGGTTAGGAAGCCTCTCAGCACTGGAGATCCAGGTTTGAATCCCAACCTGGATGGAGTTTGCATGTTCTCCACATGTCTGCATGGGTTTTTGCTAGGTTTTCCACTTTTCTCCTACAGTCCCAAAACTGTGTGTCTAAGTTCTCCCCTTTATGGGCATGGGGAATCCCTCCTGACCCTAGTAGAGGATTAAGTGGAAGATAATGAGCTGGGATGAGATAAGATCTGAGTTAATCTGGTGAGAGCCATAAAAAAATCCAAAGACAACTTAATAGGACTAAGAAGGAGTTAGGATATTAAAAGTGAATTGCAAGTGTACAATAAATGAAATGAAGAAAACAGTCTGGTGGTTACCCTTTGTTTTTCCAACAAATGTCACTTAATTTGAAAAGAAATATTACAAATTAGTTATTTTATTGTCTCATATGTAATGTTAATAAATGTGCAGTTAGTTAGTTTGGAGTAAGTAAAATGACTCAAAGTAAACATGAGTTACTTTTATTTTCTTTGGCAGAAGCAGATAACTTATGTTTCTAAGTTAAAAAGGTCACAAACAGAAAATCAAAACCCCAGAAGCATAAATGCAATTTTTAATATCAAAAGTAATTGTCAACTTTGTCACATTCTGTGTAAAATGAATGTCACTTACACTTAGCACTCTACTGCATTGAGGTCTGATATTGTAGCAAAGCGACTTACATGGTGAGCACAGTGTTAATCACAACATCCCTGGAGCAATGAGGGTTAAGGGCTTTGCTCGAGGACCCACACTGGTAACTTCAGTTGACCTGGGATTTGAACCCACAACCTTGAGATTGATAGCCCAACGCCCTAACTACTGAGCTACCGCGCCCTCACTACTACCACCTTTATAAAAGCGACCACCTTTATAAAGATGTTTTCCATCCTTTGCAATAAAAATCTTCAGATTTGTCTTTTCTCCGCCACACTCATTAAGATTAAGTAATTAGCAACAAAGCTCATTAGCAGTTATGACTCAAAAGCCCAGGATTAATTAATGTTTAATAAAAGTCCTCCCATTATCAAAAGTTAATTTCAGTAGTTTGGTATTATAGATCATGCAGGTGTGTCCCACACACACACAAAAAAAAAAAACCTGCGAAGGATTTTAAAGCCAAATGCAAAATAAAAAGCATAGTTTTATAATCAGGTTGGAATGGTGGTGTAGTGGCCAGAGATGTGTTGGCACTCTGACCTGGATGTGTCTGCCCAGCATTCGAAACATTCTTTCCTGACTGGGCATGGGGAACCCCTCTGTGACCTTAGTAGATGAGCTGAGATTTTATAGCCAAAATGATGGTTTACACATGGAGAGCATTTGGAACATTAATCAACTTTCTAGAAGTTTAATCAAAAGTATTTTGAAGTTAGCCCATTTTATGTTTAAACATACAGTTCCTCTTCAATTGCTTTTGGACTGAGGTGATTGAGATCATAACCATGTTTCCTTAAAAATAAACATTTTATATGAGTTTTTTTGCTGTAATTAACACCGAAATAACCTCTGCTTATATTTGGGACAATTATGAAAGCCTCTTTCCTGCAGTTTATATTTGGCCAAGCAACATCTCAAACACGGGTTAACACGTTTGCCTCTCATCCAGGTTCGAATCCCAACCTGGGTGGAGTTTTCATGTTCTCCCTGTGGGTTTTTTTCTGGGTTCTCCAGATTCCTCCCACAGTCCAAAAACATGGATTCAAGGTAAACGTAATGCTCTAAATTGTCCCATATTGAGTGTGTCTGTGTAAGCAATGGATTGGCACCCTGTCCTGGGTGTATCTGCCCAGCGCCCAAAACATTCTCCCCTGGATGGGCATGGGGAACACTCCACGACCTTAGTAGAGTATTAAGCGGAAGATAATCTCATCTCAAACACAGAAGCAAATAGACATCTAAATTGCTTTTGAAGTAGAAAAATTATAGGATCCTAAAAAGTACTTTTGACTTTAGTTCTAAGAGTCCTGTTCTAAATTTATTTTAAAAAACCTTTCTTACTGATATTTTTGGTTTTCTTTGTGAATTCTTTTTTTTTTTATTTCCACTTAGTCAAACCTCGTTATGCCAATGGTTTAATAATATTTTTTGTTTAATTGTTTAATTGTGAAATTACATTATTATAAAGGTGGTACAATTTTAGCTTCTAATATATCTACTCTTTAGAATTAAATATACAGTCCTAATACTGATTAAGTGAGAATTCACTACGTTGACTACTTAATTATGACTGAACTGCTAAAATACTGCTTTACTTAAAAGGTCAGGTATAGTAATGTTTAAAACTGTAAAGCTAAAAAAATTACATATTTACATTACAAAACATTCCCTTGCTTGTCCTTGGAATACTTTCCTCTAGAGCTCCTACAGTTTGTTTCATTTAAGGAAAAAAAGTCACAGTGTACATTTAACAGCTAAAAATCGAAAAGTGGTCCTCAAGGTCCAACTATGTTCTCTAAGCATGTTTTAAAGGAACATTACTTTCACCATCTCAGATAACTTTACAAACAAAGACATGATTCAATACCAAGGACAAGCCTTCATTTTCTCTTTCTATTTATTTTTTCATGGTTTCAAATTGGGATGCCAGTTTTGAAAACATTACCCAGGCTTTATGGCCAAGTAAAATCTTTTTTTGTTGTCAGAAATTAAACACAACAAACACGTGTGCATTTTCGACAGAGTAGTTACTATAAAGTAATTTTAGTAATATTTGTTTTGCCTCTTAAGTTTTCTTTTTATGACTTATAGAAATTTCTATAACATTACATATCTGTAGCATGTAGAATGTATATATTTGATAGTTTAGCTTCACTTCATGCATTTTATGTCTAAGATGGGTCATAAACATGCTGGTTTGGAGTGAATTTGTATGCCATATGGGATTGTTCTTTACTTCCAGGATGCATATATTTCATGCATTACCTCTGTCAGTTTAGGCCAAATGTTTTATTTGTCAAGCAGACGGATGTTCTGAGATTCAAATGTTATAAACTGCCTCGAGTCTACTTTTTTGGTAAATGAGCATGATAACAATAGCCAGTGATATGTATAACCTACAATGCATTTGCATTAAAAAGCAATATGTTGCTTATTTACATAAGTTCTACTATATCATTAGAGGTGGTTTTAACATATCAGCTGCACATGAAAGCAATGCATTTTATATCCAATCACATAAAAATTATTTGTAATGAGTTTAAAATAGTATTTTCACAATAATGTCACAAAAAACATTGCAATCCAGAGCGGAATCAACTTCACAATTATGTTTTTACCTATTTGTGTGTTATATTAAGCAAGTTAAACTTGACACAAAGTCAAGTAGTGGTCATCTTAACATTTAGAATCACACCACATTCAGAGAACATCATGTGCAGTGACTAGGTATTCTACATCAATGCATTTAATTCTCATGCTGCTTATCTTCAGGCATAATTTTAGTTTACAATTTCTTGGGTGTTCATATACAGTTTACATTTTCTATTAGTATCAACAAATCTACAAAAACACATACTTTAGGTGGTAGACTTCCATTTAGCTGAAACTGCTGACTAGTTGTTGATGTGAGCAAATCTAATGAGCAGTGACAGTCAGCCTCAATCCATTCAAAATCAGTGGGCTGTAATACTACAGGATGTGCATGCCCATAGGATAAACGATAATATACTGTATTTGTAATTTGCATATACAGTATACTGCCATTAATGTGGGGAAACTTTATGCATTAAATTCCACTTGCTGATCTTAGACAGGTAAGAAAAAGAAACACCCAATGTCTATATTTTAAGTCAAGGCAATGGTTTCCTGGCTGTCTACACCCCAATATACACAACACAAGAAGCTTGATGACACCATACACATTACTTATTTTTCAGTTTCATAGTCATTCAGGTTGTTGCATATTTCATTATTTAATGCTCTGTGCTCATTACATTGTGTCCATATAGCAAATTTATTGCCCTAAAATACAGGCTAATAGTTTCAAGCTAAATCCATCTACATTGAGAAAGGTTTGCTACCTTCCATTCTGCACTCTGACTGTTCTAAGCAATCAATAAATCAGCATATACAGTAATATATAAACATGAATATATTGTTCTGGTATCTTCACCATTTGATTTAGGATTTGAGCTTGTGAGCTGCTCATAAGAGGCAAAGATCATTTTCTAACCCTACATTATCAGTGTCAACAGCTCTAAATATTGGTCTTTTTTAAAATATTGATTATATATTTATATTGATATAATGTGTGTTACAAAATCAAATAATCAGTTTACTGGCAAACAAAACAGCAACAATTATCACGAACTACCATGTCTGTATTTTAGATTGGCTAATACAAATGAAAATGTTTTCCATTCATCCATTATCTTCCACTTTATCCTATATTAGGGTCGCGGGGGGTTCGCCATGCGCATCCAGGGGAGAACGTTTCGGGCGCTGGGCAGATACACCCAGGACAGGGCGCCAATCCATCACTTGGCACCCACTAACTCATACAGACACACACACACAAACATACTCTATATGGGGCAATTTTTTGAAAATTCAATTGACTTGATATGTGTTTTGGGACTGTGGGAGGAAAACAGAGAACCCGAAGGAAACCCACGTGGACACTGGGAGAACATGTGAAACTCCACCCAGATTGGGATTCGAACCGGGAATCCCTAGCGCTGAGAGACGAACGTGCTAAGCCTTCGTGCTGCCCCTAAAATAAGTTTTATAAGGATGAAAATTGGTCTACTTTATAACTTTATGAATTTTATAAATATTCCTTTAAGGCTGGAAACGTATGACTGCTCACCAATGCTTATTTTGTGTTATGGTTAACCCTCTTGTGATTGAGAGCTTTACTGGTAAAGCCACAGCAAATCAAGTGAAACTCGTGTAGGACTTGCTTAGTCCAAACTGTATTGTTGGTGAGATATTCGGAAGCAGCAGTGCGACATTGCATCTTTTTTTGTAATTACAACTAATGTAAGTTTTAAAAACCTATACAGAAGATTGTCTTTCAAAAAGATGGTCTGTTTATATAAGTTTAAACCCCTGTTATTCTCAAAGTTACAAACGTGATTAAAGATGAGTCATCACAAATCGGATTACGTTCTTTCAACAGTGATGATTCACTGTGAACATGGAGATGAGACATGATGGATGTCAGGACTGAACGTTGAGGAATCCCCGCTTGTGTGTAAAATAAGTTTTGACAGTCTGGGACACTTTCAAATTCCACCTAAAACCTTAAACTATTATATATAGAATTAAAGTTTCATTGCTTTAAAACATGTTAATCCATCAGGGGATCGAATAGAACTCTAATATATGCAAACTGTACCTCTGTATATTTATTACATCCATATACTGTATGTTTATAGGCGATGCACTGTTCTTTTTTACTTTTAAGGTATACTGTATTAAAAAATAAAAATGATGTGTGTGATCTGTGTATATACAGTATATATGTGTGCATATTCATACTGTTATTTAATTCCCAAAATTTATTTGTGAATGGCAATAAAGGAAAATGCTTGCACTAGAATGTAATGATTGGACTGATAGCTATTTAGGGGGATTTTAAGTAGAAGGGAGATTCTCATGAGGAGTTGAGTGTTTTATCATAAGCATACCAGTTTACCACTTCCTGTATATATAGTTTTTTATATATATATATATATATATATATATATATATATATATATATATATATATATATATATATATATATATATATATAGTTTAAATAGAGTAGTGATTTACATAAAAAACAAGTTTATAAAAACTAATATTCTGTGAATTTGTGCAAATAATTAGTTTGTTGGACACATGAGCGGGGTGTTTTTTTTTTATTTTATTTTTTTATTTATGATCTCTTAAAGACAAAAAAAAGAAATAATATGATATTAATATAATATAATATATAATGTAATTTTTGCTGCCTTATAGCATCTGGGCAAGTTCAAGTTACACTAATAATTCAGTTGGTTATCGTCAGTCCTCTTGGGTTTGCACATAAATGTCTGTATACTAAATGCCTCTATACTGATATGAAAAAGCAAAAGTTGTAAGTTACATGTGTTGTGATCTGGTTCATAAGCATTGCAGTCACTAAACTGTGGCAATAGTGTGTTTTGAAACAAATAATAATGTTGATGTTGTTCAGTCAGTGAAAAAGTTGTTTTAATATTTCCTTATGTTTCCTTACAAGTATAAGTAAATGGTTTTTTAACTATTTTAACTATTTAAGATTTCATCTCTAACCTATTTAAGATTTCATCTCTAGATTTACATCAGTAATTTAAAGGCATTTTGTTCTAATATGTTATGCATATTGTTTATTCCACCTTGAGAAGTTCCTGCCTGCTACAGACTTTTTGACTTATATGACTTATAAGGGTGTGTTGTATTAAACAGATGGTCTTAAGAGTTTAAACATAGACACACCAGTTCACTGTCTCCTTCTCTTATATCGTATTAAACAGAAGACTGTGTTACTTCCTTCCAAAGCACCCTGGGGCATGTAACATATTGCTTTTTGATATGCACAAAATGTGCTTTGTAACTTGCTGTATAATAGATGAGTTAGACATGACCGACCTTGTAGTGGTTTCAATGAGAAAAAGATAACACTTTCACTTAGTGTTTAATAGTGTTCATCATACAGCTTTTAAATAAGGGCTCCTCCTCCCCACAAAATTTCAATAGTCTTTGGACTGTAATAGATTTAATTCATCTCAACAGTACAGCACTTAGCCTAACTCGTGCTCTGTTCACTTTGTATTCATTACAGCAGCGTAGTGAGAGATTGTAGTAAATGAGGGGTATTCCTGAACCACTACCAAAGCCAATATTTTCATCAGTATTAGAAATTTGCTTATAGAAATTCGGGCCTGCTCGTAGCCATTGCTAACCAAGACAGATAAGCTGGGAAATCATCCATCCTTTACAATTATTGAGGTGATAAAGAATTTTATTGTCCCTGACAGAATGGTGTTATACAGTTTGAGTCATTATGGGGTGATTTGACTTAAAATTACCAGTAAAATGATAATTTGTAATGCAAATCACATTTTTTAAAGCATTTTCAGACTTGGAATAGTATCTGTCTTACAAAGAAAATTGTTACCCTTAAGTCAAAATGAAATTATAACATTAAATATTTATTCAAATTTTGAATTGTAGTAGTTTCATAGTAACATAAAAAAAAAAAAAAAAAAAAAAAAAAAAAAATATATATATATATATATATATATATATATATATATATATATATATATATATATATATATATATATATATATATATATATATTTATTTATTTATTTATTTATTTATTTATTTACTTTAATTACTATATTTTGTCATTAACACTAGTCTAAAAGAACAGATTTCATTCCTGTTACAGTATCAAATCTGATACTTCAGATTTCAGACTAGATTTCAGAATAGCAAAAGTAGCATTAAAAAATAAATAAATAACAATTATTTTAAATAATAAATAAACAAATTTAGCTCATTTACTTTAAATTATAAATTATAAAGGGCAGAAAATGAAAGTAATGACTTAAAATAGTTCTTTGAAAATGCCCTGTTAGAGCAATAATAAAATATTTCAATCACCTAAACTATGACAAACTTGCCAACAGGAATGCATCTGTTTTTTACACCATGCACAGTGAAGATTGTAAGAGTGTCAAAAAAATCCTCAGGGATAACTACTGGAGATTTACAGAAAGAAGAGCAAAAAGGGCATCTTGGGACACTCGGGCCTCCAAAACTACTCAATTGCTGTACCCAATCTTCATTATAGTGGAGGGTCTGTGATCATGGTGGACTGGTCTTTTCTGCAAAGGCCCTGGAAACATTAAATATATGGCGTCATTGACTTTATAAAATACCAGGCTGACTTTTTTTTTTTTTTTTTTTTTTTAAATCTGTTTGTCATGACCATCTCTGTCCCCTTATCTAATTAAAAAAAAGTGTAGAGAGATCTTAAGAAATTGTATATAATGACTGTTCTTGAATGTCTTGCTCTTTATTTTATGGGAAATTAAATGCTTTGTTTGGGTATTTTGTAATTTGTTACTAAATTAATTAATGAAACTTAAGGATTTAAGCTACTGTAAAACATCTATAAATGGTTTTCTTTTTAATGTGTGTGTGTGTGTAATTAAAATGACAAACCTGGTTCAGAATGAATTAAGGTTTAGCAAGGTTCTAACACTGTCACATTACTTGATTACATCAAGGTGTTAAAACAGCATGTGTGCACAGAGTGCATTTAGTTTCAGGTTAAATTAATGTAATGAAACATTGTATAGTGCTGTGAGTTTGAATTTACTAGATAATTTAGCTGATTTGGTTAATTGACTAAATGTATAAATTCTTGCAAAAATTAATCTTTTAATGTTTACCAAAAGAAACCAATAAGTTTTTAAAAGGGAATTATTAACATAGTCTTGTAGAAATTAAAGCAGCTTGCAAGGTATAACACTGGTCTATAAATGATTTATTAGCAAACACAAAGCCAATATATTAGTCTTTGCCTCATTTGGAAGCAAAGGGTGAGTCTCAGGTTTAACAAAAGAAATGAAACTGAGTGGCTGCAAGCTAATGGCAGTTCAGCTTCTCACTTTTAGAATAATTCACTCTCCGCTGGTCTCACTAAATTTAATTAGCTCTTGTTATCCTGATATTATCAGGACCTCCGTGCAGCACAATCTCTCTCTAAATCAAGCCAAGATGACTAAATAAAACAGCTGACTTAGGCTTGTCCACAAACAAGCAAAAAGTCTCTTTTTGTCTTTTTCTGTTTCACTATTTTAGAAACGTTGCCTAATAAAAAGGACTCAGTCTTAGGTGGACACAGTAACAGGCTCGTTCTGGAAGGTATACATTTGATATAATAATAATTTTTTTTCCCTTCTTTTTTTATTTTTTAGTAATGGCCCCCATTCTTTAAACCTGACACTGAAACCATACTATAATTTAATTAAAATCAGTGCTTTTCATAAAAAATAAATAAAAATAAAACTACTTATGCGCTGAAAAAACACTTCTTTTATGCACTTTTATATACATTTTAATGACACTGTTTTTAATTTGAAGAATTATTTTTCCACAGTACGTCACTGCAGCAGCAGAAAGTCTATCAGTTTTAATCATTTCAAATTCAGAATCAGAATTATGCTTTCATTTGACAACTATGCTACACATACAGCCAATTTTCTTTTCTTGCAATAGCTCGTGGTGCACAGAGGTAACATTATAGATACACTCATTCTATCCATCCATTTTTACACCCCACACACACCTGTAAACTTTATTTTGAACTGTATATACAGCAAACGTTTTGTTACAGTTACAATGTAAGCAGATTGTTACTTTAAAGGGGCATTCATAGCCTTGAGGCTTTAAGGAACCAACTTTGTGAACTAAAGGTCCCCGATTTGATTCCGTGTCCCACCAAATACTATTGAAGTGCCATTGGGCAAGGCACCTAACACCAATTGCTCCCTGTATACAAGGCAGTTCACTGCTCCAGGCCCGTTTGTGTCTGTGTTTCACAGCACGGATGGGTTAAATGTGGAGGACAAATTCCTCTTTGTGTGAACACAGTAGGATTTTTTAAATGCGTTTTACTTGATAAAACTTTGTATGGATTGTATTTTACTAAAATAAATGGTGTCTATCGTGCCTTTACTTGCATATTATTCAATTTAGGACATGTAAGCAATGGTAAAAAATATATTTAAAAACTGTAAAAATATGTTTTCAGTATTCATCATCTACCAAATAATTTATATTTCTGTTAGAACCTTTACTTGATCGTGTTGCAGGCAAGTAAGAAATGTCTTGTCATGAAAATCTTGATCTTTGGTCTGTTGAAAGTTTAAGTGATGATTACAGATGTTAATTTTTATTTCATTATTGAAGTGTCTCAACTTTTAAAAAAATAAATTAGACGTGTTTGGGTAGATAATTTTTTTTGTACAACATGGCCTTTTCTCACATTAACTCAGACTGCTTAAATGATGTTGAGATCAGGGCTCATTGGGGACACACCATCTGGTGTAGAACTCTTTGTTTTTCCTAATGCCGGAGAGAGTTCTTTATCACTGTCCTTAAGATTGGGATCATTATGCTGAAGCATGACTGTGGAGCGAGTCTGATACAAATTCCTGTAAATCATCTGAACTACTTAAAACTTTACACAGCAGTTTACATTTTGTCCATCCTAACCAGAATTGACTTCTCTTTTAAAGAAGTACTTTCTCTTATTTGTAATTTTAATGAATAGCATGACTAATGTGGTGCTTAGCACAGCTTGCCAGCAAGAACACTATGTATGGCAAGTCATTTGTGCTCTGTTTTGGCCTTGCAAATTTCAGGAAGTCTAAGCAACTTGGCAGTCATTTCTTCTGTTTCCTGACATGCTGCCCCTGTAGTCTTGTTAGTCATTTTCCAAAAGCGTCAAAGATGTCTTTATTTCATCTGGCCTGGTGTTTTTTTTTTTTTTTTTTTTGTTTTTTTTTTTTTCCCCCTTGAACCACAATATGAAGGCAAGTCAGCACTTCAAACACCTTCTGTTTGGTGCATAGGAATAACAGTGTTACTTCCTTTTTTATATCCATCTTTATTGTCTGTGATGGTTAGTGTGTCAGTGTACCTTTTCTCCCCTCCCCTCCCCAACATTCATATTCTTGCCCATTATTTACGAATTCAAGAGAAATGATTTTTAAACTGAAGCAAATGCCTTAGCGAGTTGATTAGCTATTTACAGACGCCACCCACAAAATCCCCTGACCCTCAGTGTGGAGGCAGTGTGCAGACAAGCCAATTAGCAAACAGAGGAGTTGCAGCCTGCTATTATTGCCATTTTTTTGTCATGTGATGGAACTATTGCAAGTCTTTTGTGGAGCTGAACAGCAGAGGCAGACCATACCTCCATGGTCCTGTTAATAGAGGCGGTGAGTACCATTGGTGGGGTTGGCATAAGGGCAAAGCAATGAACTCTCTAGAAAAAAAAGCAAAATGCTACTCTGGGTCTCACTTCAGGCTCATAGTGCTAAATGGATATGATGGCTTACCACAGGGGATCTACCCAGCAGATGTGCTAAATGACGTGTGTGTGTGTTGAGGTGAGTGGCTTTACACCGTTAATAAAAGCTACTTTAAAAGAACATATTCCATCTTCATGATCAAATGACATAAAATTATTAATTAGCAGTGATATATACTTAGCTCAATAGATCCAAATGCCAGTGTTCAAAGCACCAAGTTGAATCCTTAAAATATAATAAAATTATAAGAAATAAAATAATTTAATTAGAGGCATGGTGGCTTAGTGGTTGACATGTTTGCCTCTGAGCACTGGGGATTCCACGTTCGAATCCCAATCTGGGTGGAGTTTCCATGTTCTACTCATGACTGCGTGGGTTTCCTCCAGGTTCTCCGGTTTCCTCCAACAGTCCAAAAACATGGTTTCAAGGTAAATTAGCTGCTCTGAATTGCCCCATTTAGTTTGTGTGTGTGAATGTGGGCCCCCTCCGTGACTCTAGTAGAAGATTAAGTGGAAGATAATGAATGAATGAATGAATTTAATTAGGTGGGGAAATGTTACAGGCTTTCATCAGTTAGAATGGGTCACACAGTAAACAAAAATGTGCGTGTCTGTTCAGCTATCATTTTGTTCACTAACATATAAAGATCAAATACATCATCTCTTTAAAAAAAACATGTAATTTTAAAAACCTATTAACACAGAAACATGATTAGATTTCTGTAGGAGTTCTTTACGCTTATTGCTTATTGCAGTATTAATACAAAAAGTGTACACGGCAGCTTTCACACCAGAGTTGTTTTTCAGAAAGTTATTCATGGGTTGTACACGGGTCAGTGTTTATCCAAAAACACAGATGTGTAGTTTCGCGAGCCAGCACCCCTGTAGTACAATTTGCTGTAACTACAGTTTTTTTTTTTGTTTGTTTGTTTTTTTTTATCATGAAAGTCATGCATAGGCATTATAAAATGCAAAACTAGGAAGCACCATTTGTGGTCTGAATTTAACACAATCCTCTATTAAAATTATTTTATAAATTATTATAATCATCACTGCTGTTCATGTGTTTGCTTAGTATATTAATTTCTACATGCATCTTTAAACAATACCTAAATATTAACTATGCAAATTATTGATTACTGAACTGTGCTATACCTTCCAATTTAAGTTAATGTAACATTTTTAGTAGTGTTTATTAGTGTGACATTTTTTTCTTTTTTGTGTGTCTATGCTCTTTCCCCTGTACAACCAGGGGAGAGCATCTTGGGCTCTGGGCAGATACATCCAATCCATAGAGGGGCATATATAGATAGGGCAATTTAGATCAGCCAATTTACCTTGAATCTATATTATTGGAGGAACACAGAGCACATAGATACTCGAAGTTCGAACCTGAATCCCCAGTGCTTAGAGTCGGACATGCTAACCACTTTGTGCCACCCGGTCATCTAATATTTAATCATGTGATATATTTATTATTTAAATATATATCTATTGTTTCCCTCATTATCTTTTACCCAAAATAGATTATTAGTATTAGTTAGTTTCGACAAAATAATTATTTAATAAGTTATAATGTAAAGAAGTTTATTCAAAAGAGTAATACGTATGTCCGTAAGTTAATTAATAATAACAACAATAATATATATATATATATATATATATATATATATATATATATATATATATATATATATATATATATATATATATATATATATATATATATATATATATATATAAATTAATAATAATAATAATAATAATAATAATAATAATAATGATAAATGTATTGTGAGTAAATTAATTTAATTAAATAAATATAGCAACAGGCTGTAAGTACCCATATACTGCTATTAATGTTAACATAAAAGTAAAATTACTAAATATACTAGATAAAGCAGTACATTGATATTGGCATGCAATATGACTTTCAAGATGAGGTGACGAAGACGGTTATAAAATGAACTTAGTATCTACTTCTTTTGTCTTGACAAAGTGCTCTGTGATTCTGATGCTTCAAATGATTGAGCATATAACAGCTGTACAATTCTAATATATCTCCACTTTTCAAAGCTTACAGTGAGCTCTTAATTGTATCTTTGTCTATAATACTAGCAGACTGTAAATGCATGCCCATGGGCATATCTTTTGAGCCACAGCTAGTTCTCCAGAGAAATCCATGTGTGCATGTTAAATGACATGCTTATCATGGTATGCCACAGTTTTGGATATAGTGTATGCTTTTACTGGATATTTATTCATCTCATTTTAAGTGAAAATACATCTCATGTGTAATGAAACAATGCTTACTGTTTTTGCAGTTAGAGAGACCAGTCTAGTTTTATTTTAATTTTAGAATCATTCTTCCATTTGAAGTTAACTTTGCCACAGTCTTTACAAAGTGCAAATATATATATATATATTTTTTTATCTGTTTATTAAATCTGTTTATTGTATGTGTATAATGTATAGAAAAAATCTGTATATACTCTCACCGCCATTTTATTAAGTACAACTCATTGTGTCTCTATTTACTATATAGATGAACTTTGTAGTTCTATAATTAAATTCTATAGTTCATCTGTTTCTCTACATACTCTTAGTCCCCTTTGTTTGCTCTGTTCCCTGATGCTCAGGACCCCCACAGAGCAGGTGTTATTAGGGTGGTGGATGATGGTACGAGTGCATCAGACACCTGTGTGTTTTGATTAGTGTACTGTTCTCTGTTAATTAGTACTGCTGTGTTAGTACACTAGTACAGCACAACACACGCTAACACACCACCACCATGTCAGTATCACTGCAGGATCATCCATCACTCTAAAATCTCCTCTATCGGGGTCCTGATCATCGGAAAACTTGCTGAAGCAAACTAACAGAGCATGTACAGATATTTTAAGTGATTGACAGATTTTACAGATAACCTCACTGCTTCACTTCCAAGATGTAAAATCAGAGAGTTTGTGTGGAATTGCAGGCTTAAAACTGAATGCCTGTGATTTTTATTGACTCCTCCAACAACTACCCTCTTGGCTTTTTATTATAAGTGAGGCTTAAGAAACATATTCAGTATGTGGTGATATACTGTATTTCTCAGATGTGGTAGATAAGGTTAAAAACTGGAGCGTTCCATTAAATCACAGTGTTCAGGGAACATATGCCTTTTCTTGTCTTTTAATTAAAATCATTCGAGTGTAGTCAGTCCGCCAGTTGGAGACCTAAAATATATGAGCTGTGGCACTTTATCTTTTAAATTTATTCCATGATCAAATAGCTGACTGTACATTATATAGACATCGAAAAGAACTGCTTTTTAAGGCAGATTGGTGTTAAGATCATCACATGGGCCCCTAAAAAAACAACAGGACCCAAGAATAAAGATTATCTAAGACAAGAAATCGGTGCTGTTAGTCCAGCTTAATTTAGCAGTTGCACTGTGTTACCTTGTGTACAATCCAGAGTAAATACTGCATATGAGAATATTGTCTCTTTGAAATCTCTGATTTCAAAATGCATCTTTTTGCATGTGGCTTATTGAAAAGGAGAACATATACATTTAGGGTGAGCAGGCTGTTTAAAATGTGGAGATCTAAAAAAGCAAAAGGAGGATGCACCATCCCTTTGTGTCATTCAGTATCTGTCAGCACGTGTTAGCGGCTGAGCGAGCGAAGAGCTCGCGTGAAACTGTCAGCGCATCCACTCCTCCTCCGCTGTGTCTCTCTTCTCCTTCTTCCCCCGCTCTTTCCCTCCTTCGCTTCCTCCTTCCCGTGCTTTCCCTTTCTGATGTATCTTGCAGTGTAAGCCACAGCCAGTGAGTAAATGCTTAGGCACTACCCCCTCAGCCCCCTCCTGAGTGTATGTGTGTGTGTGTGTGTGTATGTGTGTGTGCGTGTAGGCATGTGTATACACACACATACACTGCAGGAGCGTGTGGCTGACCGCACTGGGCTCCCAACTATGTGTGAAGACACGCACAGCACGCCATAGAAGCAGCAGCACTGATTCTGATGCTCGCTTTCCTCCAGGACCGATCGCATTGCAGACCCATCCCACTTCTCTCTCTCTTCCTCTCTCTGTTCCTCTGTCTCTCTCTGTCTTGTACTTGAACAAACGTATAGGACTGAGAGGAAGAAAGACCCCTCTTTCTCACTTTATCTCTCTCTCACTCTCTTCTTCTCTCTATCTTTGTGTCCTGCGGTGGGATAAGTGGTGGGAGGATGAGCCCCTGATCCAGCACTGGACCCCAGTGACCTGACAGCTCAAACTGTGAGTATACAAGTCTCTCTTGGTCACCTCACACGCCGAGACACACAACCATGCTTTTTACAGTAATACAATGCAAAGTATAGCATTTCTAAACTAAACTGGCTAAGTGTTTATAACAGTCTACAGCCTGTTCTATTAATTTTCTCTTGCTTATTGCACTACTGTGCATTTATTTTTCATCAAAGTAATTCTTTGTGAGCGCTGTGAGATGATGTGTGGTATTTATTTTTATTTCTTTACTCATAGCACCATGTTTCCAGTGTGGTATTTATGATAAAAACATCCGCTGGCTATGAATCGAAGCCCTGGTTTTGGAAATGATACACTTGTTTCATTACCATTACTAAGTCGCTTGGAAAGTGCCTTCTGAGCTTGACTGTCATATCGTCTCTTATATCATATTCAAAAAGTACACCACACTCTCTTCTTTTACTTGCAAAGGCGCATTTATCTGTCATGCTGTCACCAGGCGTTCCACACTGATGCAAGAACATGGAGAGACACCGCAAAGATCTAAACTAAAACAGGACAACATTTTAATTTGGTAGATTATTTGGCATATGCTCCATATTTAGGTCAATAAATTCAGTAGGCGCCGAAAAATTCATGACACTCCGTTAACAATTCTTCTAACACCCTATTAAATATTCGGACATGGATTGGGGACTTCTGTTTATTACATTTCATACTTAGCATTGAACTATTTTGAGAATGCAGCATTTATTGTATGAGTATCCGTGTGCTATGTGTCAATTGTTGTGCACGTTGATTGTGTGCCTGTTACAAAAAAAAAAAAAAAAAGGGAGAAAGAGATTCAGTAAGCAAAAGAATAGACAGAAAGACAGTCTCACTTTCAGCTTGCTTGTATCTGTTTGCTCGAGCGGTGAAGCATGTCTGACAACTAAAACAGCAGCACAGCGCTGTTCGGTGTGTTAAAAGTCAACTGGCAAATGTACACCAGAACAAATTCACTAAGCTAATCAGGGGAAATGAGCTGGAATGGTTCTTTGTGTGAATTTCAACAAAATTAAACGATTGCTGTTTATTGACCTGATTCCGGGTTCCAGTGAGACATGAACATTACAGATAAAAACACAGCATCAGCTCGCATGACTTCTTATTTTCATCCTGGCTTTCATAACAAAACAGAAACAATTGCATCCCAAAGTGGAATTGCACCTTAATTCCAGCACATTAATTCTCATGAACTCTTAGGCGGGTTTGCTGGACTGATCAATCAGACAGGCATCAGTTTTCAGATCAGAATGCTTTCAGACAGTAGAATGTAGTCCTCGGAGTAATGTCTTGAAAACTGCTTTAAAGCATTAGTAATGTGATGTGCAAACCCAGCGCAGACTGCTTCAGTGATCTCATCAGATCTCAGCTTTACATCCAAATACCATGATCTGTAAATCTGTAAACATCAACGTATAACTAAACGGCTGTATGTACTGTGTGCTACAAATATCCAGGCACCACCACCACAGTGAGCTGTATGCGTACAATATCTTGTTAATGGTTTATTTTAGTCTAATGATTAGAGGTGGTGTATTTTCTATAAGCTGTCAGTAGCCCTATATGATGCACATAGCAAATAACAGACAGCAGAAGATGATTGGTCATTATGAAGAGAACCTAAATTCTATTTAATGCACATACATATTATCACGATAAATAAAGCTGAACGTTGTACTGAAAAAGTTGGCAAACAATTATTTGCTTTAGAATAGAGTTACAGTTCGCTTTTTGGTGAGCTACACATTAACCAGATTGCACCTGGCTGAAATTGCCCTAATGAATATGCAGTCACTGATGCAGAACTAATTGATTAATCGAACAGACACTCTTCAGCTGGTATTTAACATGCATACTAATAAATGTTTTTCATTATAATAAGATATGTTTTATATACAATTATATATTTCAGTGTATAAATATAGTTAAAGACTATCATTATGGCTTATTTAATGGATAATGGCATCAGACAAACATTGGCCTTTATTAACAGATTTAGCATGGTTGTGTATGTTATTTTGAGTTAATCATTTTAATTATTTTTAATGACTATGCAAGACAAAGTAATAAGGTAGGAATAAATGTACCATAGGACAGCTGGCATGCTTAGTTCTGGAATATGTTAGTCAAAACTTTTTTTTTCTGAAAGTTGTGTGTGTTCATGTTTATACACGTATATATCTTCTGTGTGTGTGTGTGTGTGCGTGTGTGAGTGTGTGTGTGTGCATTCTCACATAAAACTATAACCAGATTTTTAAAAAAGTAACTTTTAAAAAATATTGCTTGTTTATATTGATTAAACTATGAGTTTAATACAAAACATTTGCATTTGCACTTGCTTAAATGCAGCTGGTGACCTGAATGATTTATTAAAGCATTATTCTCTTGGTACTCTAGGCAATGTAAAAGAGCCAGCTGGTTGTTTAATTTAGTTACATTTTATTTTCTTATATTTTCTGTACAATGAGGCTGGACTGTTGTTGTAGAGACGTACTCTGACCTCACCTTGGACCCCCCCACTGTCACTGAAACCAAAAAAAGTGACTGATGGGAGTCTAAAGGATCTACTTGATTATGTTCAATGGAGAGCTTTCTCCTCTCCCACCTTATTTATTGCTCACTCTCATCTGGCTGGAGCATGGCACAATAAATCTGTCAGGCTCAAATCTACAAGCCACTATACACACAGTTTCCTCTTCCCATTCTTTTAAACGGTAGACAAGTACTCAAGTTCTTTTTGTTTTGCTGAGTTAAAAAACGGTTTTGTCTTTTGTCACTTAGCTAAATATAGTTAGTCATTATCTTCAAAAGAAAAATGGAGGTTTTTAATTGATTCTTGTTGTTGACTGACTTAAAAAGTTTCATGTAGTTTATGGACATCATTGATCTACAATTGCGAGCTGATTTGGCCGGGCCTAAGTCAGTTTTCTTTTTCTGCATAGTTGCTATTCACACTTTTGTAAATTGTAAATAAAGAGGCCTGTGCTGATGTGGCTGCAAGTAAAATGTATGACCGTACATGTGATGATTGACATTTAATTCAGCAGTATTTCTGTCTAACTTTGCTTCCATGTGATGACGAGCAAAAGTGCCAGAATAGATAGTATTGTCAGCATCTTTTACTGGTTCTAAATAGCTTAGTCTGTTTTAAACATTAAACAATTTGTCACAATAAATGTTAAATCTGAAGACTTCCACATAAATGTAATATATGTAAAATTTAAATAACTTTATCATGTCATCTTCACTAATATATGCAGAATTGCCACTTGTGTGCATTGTTTTAAACTTCATAAGTACCACCTGTTATTTTTCCAGCATTGAGGGCGAAATAACACACCGATATGTTTTACTTTGCATAAATGTATCCATATAAGATTACATTTATTTTAAAGGTTACTCTGGCAATATCTTGAATCAAGATAAGCTTTCTGGTGCATTGAGTAACATCCATGATATGTGCAGTGTTATGGCACTTGTGTGTGCTGTGACAGTGAGCTAAATATAATGTGTGCCTATGTAAATAGCACTGAATGTGTCAACATCTCAATGCAGTGTCTTGCATACTGCCTGTAAGATCCTTTGATTCCTTTTTGGCTTTCCCTAATGCAGTACATTCATAGCCCTAAGGTTTGAAGTCATGATTGTTCTGTAGGCACAAAAACACTGAGTCATCCACATATCGTAAATTGCCATGCTGTGTGTATTTTTGTGGAAAGGAACAGAAATACAACCAGACTTTTAATCACTAAAACACTTCTGGTATTGCTGACCCACCGCAGCTATTATAACAGACATACAGCTTAGGAATACGTTAGGGTGTTCACAATGTAATAATAAACAATACTTAAATAAGAATGCAATACTGATAGGTTCTAAGTTGCTTACTTATAAAACTATGGGTACTCTATGCTATGTACATTGTATTGTTGATGATTGGTCAATTGTGGCCGATCATCCAGGGTTTGATAACAATCATCATAAAACATTGTGGCTTATGGGACATCGTGTGGATAAAACTACACATTCTCACTATGAGAGAGGCAGCACACAGGAGTGAACTAAAAAAACTGTTTGTAACCACGTGGTAAAACATCTGTCATGTCGACATGTTTAAAAGAGTCCCACTGATTGTACAACATATGGAATTCTGTGAAATAAAACACTTAAAATGCCTACCAAAAGTACAAATCACTTGTTACACTTTCTAGAATCATCCACTCGCATTACAGTGGGATCTTGCAAACAATATTTAGTTTTATGTGCAAAAGTTTAATAGTACATGTTCAGGTTGTTTGCTTTATCCATGTACCTGTAAACAGCTGATCATCGAAAAAGCTTTAGAGCATTAAACTAAAAATAGACATTGACATGAATATCTATTTGTGGTTTGGACATAACATGCCAGAACCTTTGTTGAAATTAAATCAATAATAATTCATAATTCAGTGTTTAATGATATTATGCACATTTGCTGCCAATTAAATCTATAGGACCACAAGAGAACATACTAATATATCACAGTGTTTAAATATAGATGTCATTTAATTAATTTAGTATATAAATTCATATTGATTACTTAGATCACTTGATTCATCAATTTAAGATTACTCATCATGACGTCTATGTTGAATTTGCATTTTTTTTTTGCATTATTTATTTAGGTTTAAAAGGATCACTTGTCTTCTGAGATCTGTGAAGGTACGCTGTTAGATTCGTTCAGTTACTGCACAAGTGAGAAAAAGCACAAAGCTAAAAGTGCACCTTTTAAAAACACATTTGCAAAAGCAACAGGCTTTTTGGTGCTCCAGGCGATGACATCTCTTGTACAAAGAACTAAGCTAGGCGCCATTTCCATATGCGAGTGCCAACCCTGGGGCATCTCTTTCCAAGCCTTCCAGCAAAAGCTTTGATAGTCCAATGCAGGAGGAGAGTTTGGTCAGAAAAGAAATGGGTTGATTTCATTTAATTGCTTATGAAATTCCAGTCTTTAATCTATTTCATGTTTTTGTACCTATTTATCAAGGCTTTGAAATAGTTCATAGTTCAAAAGGTCAAATGGTCTGGTGATGTAAGGTGATTATGGAAAGTGTATGGGTGTTAGGTCATCGCTTTCTGGTTGAACATACGGATGGTTTTCTAAAAGCAGGCTTTAAGGTGGAGCAAGTAAAGAAGATGAGAGGCTGGTCTCTCTGAAGCATGCTGACAAAAGCCAGCTTAGCCAACAATTTCCTCCTTTTTTCTTGTGGAGGCTAAAATAAAAAGCAAACTGACTGGGGAAAAGGCTGGCTTTATCCACACTTCGTTTGATGTTGGATTTTCTGTGCGTGTGCGTGTGCGTGTGTGTGTGTGTGTGTGTGTGTGTGTGTGTGTGTGTGTGTGTGTACATGTTTGTCTTTCTTTCTGTCTGTCTGCATGTTTTAGGTGCCACTGGTCCTGAGAGAGCACTGGCTATCAGAGTGTGTCTGTAGGGGGGTGCATAGTGACTCCGACTTCTTAAGGGGCCTCTTTTGTGTCGCCTCTATCCACTGAAACAAGTGGAAAAGCTGGTTAATACCGCAACCATTTTTGAGCCACAGACCCCTAGCCTTTAACGATCCAACACTTTTCCCTCTCTCTCTTTCTCTCCTTCTCTCACCCCCAAACCCCCCACCCCCGCCCCTCTCTGCCGGGTCTGGTGGCGGTGATTAGAGCGTGGCGCAAGCCTCTGTAATAAGGATGGGGGCCTCAGCTTTCGCGCCAGCCTGATCTGTCGCACGGCCATGGTGGGTATTTCTGAGGGCTGCGGCAGGAAGATAGGGAGATTGAATAAAAAAAAAAAGTCTAGCGGGAAGAGAAGAGAAGAGAAATGGGTGAACTGGTATTAACTGGTGAACAAGCTGCTATTTTCAGCAGGAAGGGAGAATATTCGCTTCGTGCGTTGTCACAACAGACTCCTGCTCCAAATTCACATCTTTACTTTTTTGCGTGCTAAAAATAACAGCAACTAGATAGAGGAGTAATCTTATGTTGTATCCATGGTTACTGATTACACATGTAAGTCACAATGTGGAAAAACTGCTGCACTGGATTCCAAATTTCATAATGTGATGAATGATAAGTGGTGACATGTAACATCAGTTCAGTTTCACATGCTGGAGAGCCTTTTGCATGGTTAACATGACAGCTTTTACTCTTTGATGTGACTTATAATTAAATATAAATACATGGTTTTATAATGTAAATTAACATGTTCTGTATACAGTCATATCACTAAACTATAACCGTTTCCTGTTTAAGAAAATTCTGATTTGGCCTACGATGAATAGTAAACATCACAATTTCATTCAGGTAGCTAAACTAAATATATAGCAGTGCTGTGCTTAGTTGACAAAAAGGAACAGGCCAGGGAACAAATGTGCCAAAGATAATCACAGCAGTGATTAAACACAGCAGTGTTTATAACAATGGGATCCACTCCAGTCCTAAGTAGGTTATTGTTTTTTTTTTTAATCTAAGTAATAAGTTACAAAAATATTAATTATTCATTTATTTATTCGTTTAATTTTCTTCTTCAACATAAATAGTTCCCGATATGGATGGGGATTGGACAGTTGCCAAGCAACACAAACATTTTCCAGCATGCTAACTTGACTTGCACCGGGCTTTCCATGCTTCTTTCGTTTCCTTTGTCCTTTGAAGTCAAGTATTATTTATGGAATATGTTCAAGTCTTTGGAAACACCTGCAACTTATAATCTAGTTTAATAGAATTAATGAGGCAAATAAGTCTATTTTAAAGAACCTAATAAAGGTAGACCAAAACTGGTCTGTCCCAATGACTTTAATGTATTCATCAATTAAGAGCAACAAGCCATTTGTTTGCAGGTTTTTTTTTTTTTTTACCCCAGATCACAAGTTCCTTTACAGTTGCTTTAAAGGCTTATTTAAAAGTCTTCTATAAAAGGGGCAAATTGGTCTCATGTTTTGACCTTAGCATCCAGAGCCAGCAATTCAGAGCACTTAGACACATTGACCACTTAACAGCTCTGGTGTAAAACACAGAGACACAATATACAAAGATTCAACCCACTGCCATAATGACTAAAAGCTAAAAACAGTATGCTGCTGAATGCCCATTTAAAAATGCTACAGACACTGATTCCGTATGAGAAAATGCTGACTAGTCACGCCAGAGACACAGTCATTACCATTAGTACATATACTGTACATCTGTGAATGCTACAGCATGAACATATGACATTAATGAATGTTTCTCGGGTTTGTTTGCTCCTAATATTGAGTGGAATTTGTCACTGGCAAATGTGCAGCATTCAATGCATACACAACCAGTGTAAACAGCAAACAGATGTCATATGTCTGCATATAAAGCAAGTGTTTCATGGTCCTTTCAAGGTTTTTTTTCCCTCTCTTTCTTTATCAGTAGAGATATACCAAGGTAAATTTAATGGTAAAGGCAAGTGTCATTTGAATACCTATCTATCAATTGGATGTGATCAGTATTTCCACTACAACTGATTACATCCTGTACAGCAGCAGCACTGATGTGATATACAATACATTTCATGCATAATTTCTTAGTTTCACACATACAGATTTTCCATAAACAGAAACTGCCAGTAAATTCATATAAGCAACATTATTCAATTTCACATGTACTTTTGTCAAACATACAGCACTTTGACCCATGACCTAATGTTGTATTTTTATGGAAATGCAAACTCAGTATTTGTCATTATTGAAATTAAAAACGCATTCACAATGTTTACTAAAGTATGTGTGGTCCAAAGAGGAAAGTAAAATTAAAAAGGAGATCTTATTTATTTCTCTGTACTTTCTCCTAGACAATAATGAAATGATAAAGGAGACTTGAGTATGAGTCTCCTGCTTTTTAAATGTGTCTTGATCAAGAGCTCAGTAATTTCTCCTCTTTCTAGAATTTTAGTAGAGATCTCAAAAGTCTCATATTTTGCTCAAATTTGTCAACATTATTAACTTGTTGAGTAACAACAGAAATGCTAATATTAAAGCAACCATTTCTCATTCGACTCCTCCAAAGAGTCGTTTCAGTCCTAATACTTTGAATTACTTCATTGCCATTTTTCACACTGAAATCTAAACATCTAACACATGAATTCATATTTAATAGTATAAATAAGTGATTCTTCCGGATCATGTCTCAGGGTTGTCTAATACTATTTCTTTTAAACAAGTATAGGATTGAATTTCTATGAGTTAATATCAAAACAAGATGCAAGTAAGCTCACAAATGCTTCCCTTGAGACAGTAAAGAAAGACGGTTGAGCGAATGTGGGGTCACATGCTAAAGTTTGGAGACCACAGCTGAAATAATGTTTTAATTAGCATTGTGTAAAAAAACAAATATGCTATGTTTTTAATGTTTTTAGCTTTAAATTCAAGAAATGTAATGAGCTAGTTTGCATTACAAATATGAGAATGTAGCGCTCTTAAGAAAATATTTAAAAAATTACCCTAAATCTAACTTAAGACTGATCGAAATTAGTCTCAGTAACTAACTGCAAGTCCATCAGTTTATTGGTGTGTGTCTGTGTCTGTAATTGTAAAACTACAAAGTCCATCAATATGGTAAGTGGAGAAAATACACAATGGAGCAAGAAGGAAATGTGTCCAAACTTTTCATTTGTGTGTGTGTGTGTGTGTGTGTGTGTGTGTGTGGATTTGGAGAACTTTTGTCACATGTTCTCTTATATAGGGTTTGCTTTCTGCCCTGTTTCAGTTGGTATTAGCACCGCTAGGATTAGCAGTGATGGTTACTGTAGGTTCTGCTTGGGTTGCCTTTGTCCGCATTAATTCGAGCCTAGCAGGACCCGTGTCCTCCTCCTATCCACTGCCTGTGTTCTCTTGTGCTTTTATTTAGCAGGAGCTGTCATCTCCCATAAACCCTAGGCATGCTTCCATCCATCCCTTTCTGCCAAGTTCTCTGTGACGGGTGCCCTTGTTACAGGAGAGAAAGCTGACAGCTCCGGTCCAACTGGTCACTCTGTCTTTTCCAAGAGACAGAAGTGAATAAGAGAGTTAGTAAGTATAGTAGAGGGTCAAGATTATTTTATTCCACACTGCCCTAGGGCAACTCCTACTTCCCATCTTAGTGCTTGACTAAGGGCTTGGTTCTTTCATAAAAAATGTGTCAAGAATCTAGATTCAAGGATATTGATGCTGACTCCATGTGGGAGAATTTTGATTTGTTGTTGAAATGTTGGGTAGGTCTCAGTATATAACAACACATGAACCGATAATATCGTGCATTAGCCTGTTACTTTAACTGGTTCTAAAGTTCCTCAACTCTACATACATCCTCATAGTTTTGTAGTAATTTTTCATTTTAGTTTGTTTGAGGCTATTCATTAAACAGAAGCTGATCCCAATCGCTGAGGCATGCAAAGAAAATGCAGTATTCATACATGCAAAATAAATCAAGATAAAATATTAGTTTTAATAAAAAAAAACTTTTTGCAGTCATGTCTAGTTCACTTCCACATAATCAGCCTTGTTCATAACACTTAAAACTAATTTAACATTTGTAACAGAATACAAGTACTTTTCTCTCCTATTAATTTTACTCAACTATGAAAAGAACCTAAATTCTGAACATGTTTCACTAGTGTAGATATTTTTTAAAAACCTTTATTTTTGGGCAAACAGAAGTTGCTTCTTTTTCTAAAGGAGAACATGTAAACTCCACAAAGAAAACTGCCCTACACACCCTGCTTGATTAAATCCAGGACCTTCTTGAGGAGAGGCGGCAGTGCTACCCGGCGTACAAGTAGCAGATATTTCTTATTGTGGAGCTATTTTTAGGTCAGGTGAGAGTACGTGCACTGCTGGTAAAATCAGTGATATGCAGCTGAAGTTGCTTAGTGGTATATAATTTTTAAAAATGCATGATGATGTCAGAATGCATAAAAAGTTTGATCAAAGTATGATGAGCATGTAAGATAAGAGTGCAGACATCATTGTGCTTGCCGTCTGCCTTTTTTACCTTGCTGAAATTTATTATAAAATTGCAATTCAATTTTATACGGCCAAGTCATACAATGATGAGGTGAGATGAGGTTCGTTCCAACAAAACATGCCTATTTTTAAGGTACAATTGTTGTAATATTAGTGATTCAGGGAAAATGGTGTCTGCATTTTATCATGTGTAAAGATTTCACCATGTATAAATGGCTTTAGTCGAGCCTTTTCAGCTGAATGTCCATTGCTACTACAGGGCAAAAGGTACACACATTGTCATTATCTGCTGCCTTTGTCTCTAACGAGTGAGAAACTGATTCAGCCGATGCAGCGAGTGTAGGAAGGTGCAGGTTTATTCAGTAACAGTGCATGACTGGATGTAAATGATTGAGCCTTTCATTAGTTATCATCATCAGCAATCAAATGTTACCCATTAAGTGAGCCTGTACAATCTGTTACCAGCCTATTCTAATTAAAAACGTCCAGGAATATTTGGACCAGATAAGGACAAAATACAATTGGAGAATCCGCTCAATTGTGCCAAACCAACAGTGCTTTTAGCAGCACATTTTTGAGCTCCATCCCAGTGCGATATAAACAGAAAACATGTAGGAGTGCAGCTCTGAGGACGGCTCGCTTGGAAAAGCTCCGCTTTAGAGTGTCTCCCACTAGAGGCCAGCCACCTCCACTGTGTCAGTTTGCCTGCTGGTTAATCATCAAATGCACCCTACACAGACAGAAGGAGAGAAACAGTGGCTTCACTGCCTCTTTGTCATGTTTCACGCAAATCTCACCCGTAGATGAGCTTTATAAACATGAATGTTGATAAAGCAGCTTAGTTTGATCAGTAAAGCAGGCTGTTTTCTACATTAAGGCCTAGGTTTCTATAAAGCTGTTGCGTGCAGTCTTCCGTTATGAATACAAATTGTTATAGTCTCAGCTGACTCCTTCTCTGCAGGGGCTCATCTTTTAAGTTTCCTTTTGGTTCAGAAAATCCAGCCGACAGAGATTTTCCTTGAGATAACCTACCCTTATTCAAGGGTATATTAGTGGCTTTGCTCACAAAGAACAAGCACTTCATAACTAGAACTTTAAATAGTGTTTGGTGAAATTAATTGACAATTAGTGCTTGCACTTATGATAACCTGAAGTATAAAGTGGACTCCAATCTGTTTAATATATTGATAAATACCATGTACAAGGCTTTTTTTTTAAACAATGCTTTAATAAACCTTACTGTGCTAATCATAAGAATGCTATAAAAATGCATTTAATTGACATTCAAGAATTTTGTGTTCTATATTTTGGCTGGGTTAAAACTTTTTAAACCAAAATAATAAAAATTGATTCAGAATTAAAGGGTGAATGGTGTTATTAGAATTATTTCCAATAGTTGTATGTCGATTTAAACTTGTCAACTTATGTAATATGGCGGCACGGTCGCTTAGTGGTTAGCATGTTCTCCTCTCAGCGCTAGGGATTCTCGGTTCGAATCCCCATCTGGGTGGAGTTTCCATGTTCTCCCCGTGTCTGCGTGGGTTTCCTCCGGGTTGTCCGGTTTCCTCCCACAGTCCAAAAACATGGATCAAGTCAATTGAATTCTCAAAATTGCTCCATATAGAGTGTGTCTGTGTGAGTGAGTGTGTGCCCAGTGATGGATTGGCGCCCTGTCCTGGGTGTATCTGCCCAGCGCCCGCGACGTTCTCCCCTGGATGAGCATGGGGAACCCCACCGCGACCCTATGGGGAACCCCACCGCGATAGAGGATAAAACAAAACAAAAAAACACCTCAAAATATATATAATACTATTTTTTTAATTACTGCACTGCTTTTTTTTTGTCCAATATTCATCCATCCATAATCTTCCGCTAGGGGGGGGGGTTCCCCATGCCCATCCAGGGGAGAACGTTTCGGGCACTGGGCAGATACACCCAGGACAGGGCGCCAATTTACTGGGCACACACACACACACAAACACAGTCTATATGGGGCAATTTGGAGAATTCAATTGAATTGTTCCAAGTTTTTGGACTGTGGGAGGAAACCGGAGAACCCTGAGGAAACCCACACTGACACGGGGAGAACATGGAAACTCCACCCAGATTGGGATTCGAACCGGGAATCCCTAGCGCTGAGAGGCGAACGTGCTAACCACTAAGCCACCGTGCCTCCCTGTCGAATATCATATGCTGAAAAAATAATAATAAACACAAAACCTTTTGAATTACTATACTGCAAATAAGGTCAGGCAATAGTTTTTTAAAACTATACTATCCGACAGCTTAGAAAGATTTGAGTAAAATGCATAAACTGAGTAGATTTCAAAATTTAAAATTAAGCAGTATTTTATTCAGTTGCTTTTGGACTCTGTGAAAATAAAATGCTATCAGCCAGTCATATTAAGATTTTCCCCCTCCCCAAGTATTCAAATGCATAATTTTTCACCTGTGAGATGGGAATGGGCTTTTTAAAGCTGATCGTAAGCTAATGCAGTATGACTGTCCTCACACCCGCAATTCCCCCGTGTAGTAGTTTTATCTGTGGACAATCCGTTCTGAAGCCTGTCTGAGGCGGAAGGCTCTGTTTCTGAGTGCTCATCTACACAGGCTGTCATCAACATGTCAGAGAAAAGGCCCAATCTATCACAAAACTCTCTCTTTCTGCTCAGGCTCATGAAGCAGATGGGGTTCCGAAATAAAAATGGTTCCACCCAGCCTTCCATGTGAATGCTTCCGCAGACACTTTGAGTATATATTTATTTTTTCCAGACTCAATGAAGTATGGTAAAAGCGTCACTTTTATCCACATATAGCCAATAATTTTTCAGTACATTTTGGCCAGTCTATGTTTTCCAGGTTTTGTTTTGTGAACAAAGATTGGCTTTTTGCTGATCATACAGGGAACAGGAAGCCCCCTGTTGTTTTTACTCTAATCCCAGCATTGCCAGAGTAGTGCCTGCATCTGCTACAGCACTCTGTGCCACCAACTTCTCCTTTTGTCCTTGGCTAGCCGTGACCGTGTGTCTTGCTTCGGGTCAGGACAGGCAGGTGCTATCGGGGGTCACCACCATTCTACATCATTGATGTCCGTCATCGACAGGCTGCTTTTTCTCCTATATTTCTCCTCCCAGGGAATCGATCAGAAAAAAGTCAACATGGAGCCCATGTGCAGATCAATGGGAGCTGGAACAAATGTATGTGCAATTTTGTTCCTGGGTACAGAGGTGAATTTGACCAGTGCAGTCCAAAAGTTTGCAAATCGTACACCTGCTTTAAAACAATGCACTATACAGTATATGCACTGTCTGTATAAATGTTTTATAAATAAACTGAATTTAAACTAGCATTTGCATATACAAAATTTGGCAGACACAGTTCTCCAGAGCACATTTGAGACATCATGGGTTGATGGAATCAAAGCAACTCGGGCTATGAGTCTTGTTTCAGAGCCAAATGGCAGCAGCTGTTCTGATTTAGGGCTTAAATTTTGTATTCAGTAGTTCAGTACTTTTACCACTGGGCCTCTGCCCTAAAACATTCATCAGCATCAGAGCATTTGTAGCCCAGCCAGAATTGTCCCATCAACACGGTAAAGACATTAACATGTATACGTAACAACCTGAATGTTAGCTTTTTGTATACTCTTCCATTTATGACATAAATCACATGAAAATATCAGATCATTCCATCCAAAATAATTAATGTCATATACTAGTTTTTCCGTTGCATTTTCAACTGACTGTGTCTTTTATTTTTTATTTTCCGACCACGGTACTTCTGTTAAAAATAACTTTATATCCCGCTTGTTTTAAGATCATGTTCAGCAGGTCGTTTAATTGCCTTAAGGCTGATTTGCATTTAGATTTGAAGTAGTCCTTCTGGGTTAAGATGGAAAGAAGTGTGGTGTGTTTTGGAAGGCTGAGTGAATTGGTCTCGAGCTGAGAGCAAAGGCCACTTTCACAGATCTGATCAATCGCCTGAACTGCTTAGACAGCAGTCCCCTCCCTCCATCCTGCTCTTTTTCCTTCATCCTCTCTTTTCTTACTTTCACTCTGTCTCTCTCTCTACTCTCGCTCATCATTTATTTTTCTCCATCTCCTAATCGATAGCTGATGTTATCACACCCCATCAGCTGTGAATGAGTGATCTAATGGAGGTCAGGTCACTGAGGACTTCATCTATTTTCCTGACCAGCCCAATGACGGACTCTGATTAAGGTCTATATGTGTTCTATCACTGGGTCTTGCAGTCCTTTATGGTCGAAAGTGCACACGCAACTTGGTTTATCATCATAACGTGATTATACTAAAAAATGTGTCTCTGTATATTATACAGCACACTGCATTCAGCATATCGGTAAAAAAAAAGTTATAAGGGCCAACCTCAGCCAGATGGTGGTGGTGATGAAGGTTATCCGCAGTACCATTTTTAAAGGAGTCTGAGATGCCGGAAGAGAGAAGCTATAAAAATCAATGGAGTGAAGAGCAAAATTCGGCCTTGGAAACATTATTGAAACAGCCCCTAAAACAAACTAATAAAATCCACTCTGCAGATGAACTGTAGTTGTTTCCCAGGCGAGCTATCAGTGTCATAAACCATGCACAAGTTTAACTCCTAGACTGTTGTGAAGTAAGTGTATTTTTGTCCTGGTGTTTGCTGAAGACCACACATATGCTAAACCTAAAATAGCAACACAATATTTAAAAACAGGAACAGGAGGTAAAAAAAAAGATTGGTTTTCTCCCTTGTCTAAAAAAAAGTGAGCCTTAAAGTACAGCTTGTACCCCCATCTCCCTGCAGTTTTCTTTGCTGCAATATATAGCCAACTAGCTGAACCTCCACAAGACAGAGCACACACACACACACACACACATACACAAGGGGCTAATATGTATGTAATATATATATCATATATATCCGTGTGTGTGTATATACTGTATATATATATATATATATATATATATATATATATATATATATATATGTATATGTATATGTGTGTGTGTGTATAAAATATCCTTGCCTTGCCATTGACCTGGTGCTGGTGCGTGAGGGTATATTGCACTGGTGTAAGAGAAATAGATGTAGCAGTGTTGTTGGAATTTATAAAGAGCTCAGTGAATGTAAATATAAAGAGCTGGACTAAGACTAATTCATCAATTAAAAGTGTTCAGCCACTAAATTAAATTTTATGGTGATACATATTGAGACAGGTCTTTGGAATGTCATCATTTGCGATTGTATTTACCTGAATTTAAAACATGCATCATTACAAATTTAATTAAAATAAGGCCTAGATGTTAAGGCCAAGTGTAAGGTAACTTTATGAATTAAAGTTGTTGATCTACATATCTTCTGTATGACTTTTATGTCCGTGTGGCTCCGTTTTAGGTACTAGTCTTCAGTCTTAATTACTTTTTCCTATCTAATATACATATACAGTGTATGTGTGGGGTGGAGATGGTGTCTGGAACAAGAAATTCTGCATGTCTGGAACCTGGGGTGGGGGGGTACATAGACAATGGAGCAAGAAAGGCAGTGTGTCCAAACTTTTGGCAGTTATTGTGTATCTTCTCCACTTACCATATAGATGGACTTTGTAGTTTTACAATTACAGACTGTAGTACAGACATCTGTTTTCTTTTGTTGGTCCCCTGTCAGTTCTCTGTTTCTATTGGCCAGGACCATCACAGAACAGATATAATTTGGGTGGTGTCAGTTCTGTAGTGACACTGATGTGGTGAGGGGGTTTTATTGCAGCAGTGCTGTTGTAGTGACATTTAAACACCTCAGTGACACTGCTGGGATAGGTAAAATACACCAACCAAATACTACCAGCTCTGTGGTGCTACTATTGGGGTCCTGACCATCAGAGAACAGAGTAAAGGGGACTAACACAGTATGTACTTTAGTCCACAAACAGATGGACTACAGGCTGGAATTGTTGAACTATAAAGTCCATCTTTGTTAAATGGAACTTATAACATGAACAATAAGTTGAGCAAAAACAGGGTGTGTTCAAAGTTTTGACTGGTATTGTATATTGACTACAATCCTGGACACCATTGGCGCTGCAAAGGTTTGAGTATTTTGACAGGTCACTATTTAGAATATCATATGTCTAATAAATTGTATTAAGGAACCGTCAGTAGAATTTAATTTGTAACGTATATTATTTATATTGTTATTTAAACCAGATGCTTACATCCTGTACAACTGTTTAAAATACTAACTTAATAATATATAATACGTTTGAGCTGTAAAAATGTGCAAAATATTAAGTTCATGCTAGTGCTGCAGGTGAACTGTGGTAATTAGTATAAGATCATAAATTTTGTACAGAACAGATTGTGTGTTGGTTAAAATGGCAAATTAAAGCCCCCATATGACTCAAAAATCTGTATTAAGGTTTGGCTGAGACGGGTCTGGTGGTGCAATGTCCCATTATGTATCGTTGGTCCTTCAACAACATTTTATTTTAAAAACATAAATTGATCTGCAATTAAAAAATTTTTTTTAGAAAATTCAAAATTAAAACTATACCACTAATCATCTAAAAAAGTCAGATTTAGAAACAAGAAGTCAGAATGGATGTCTTTGGCCACAATGAACAAATGTGTGTCTAGTGAATGAAGGAAGTCCCATTTCATGAAAAGAACAAAATGCAAATTCTAAAACATGCTATGCATTTTGGGATTGTGTTGTCTGTGACAGTACACCACAGGTGAAACAATATAGACAATATTCTAGAAATGTTTGGATGCAGATTGACTCTCTGATGAGACAAACTAAAAAGTGATAAGATGCATGATACAACAGGATGAAAATCCAAAACATATCACCAAATCCACCACAGGCTACCTGACACAAATGAATGCTTTTGGAGTAGTGTTCATGGTCTCCATCTTAAAATTTGTGGATAGGCCACACAAGCTATGCGTGCAAGACAACGCACCAAAGGACAAAAATAAATAACACTGGTATATGCACATATTTATATGCATATTAATTAATTAGGTACACCTTATTTCTACACTCGTTTATTTTATCAGTTCCACTTACCATATAGATGTTCATTATCTTCTGCTTTATCCTCTATTAGGGTCACGGGCAGGACAGGGTGCCAATCTATCGCTGGGCACACACAGACACACTCTATTTGGGGTCATTTTGAAGAACTCAATTGAAATTGATCCATGTTTTTAGACTGTGGAGGAAACTGGAGAACCCGGAGGAAACCTAAAAGGGTGGGGTTGTCCCTCTACCCCAACTTCTCCACCTAAATCCTGTTCACGCACAGGTTCTGTGCATAGTCATAAACCCCTCTGAAGTCATTGAGTTTGATGTGTGTGTGCATAGTGTAAAGAAAAAGACTCACATCTGACGATCTCAGACGGCAATTTTATTTATTACATTTAAAATTATGTTGTATGTTAATAGTTATGGTTGGATCGTTGTCATGGTACAGTTATGGTTAATTTTAGGGCAGTAGTGTTTATGGGTAAGTTTGGGTCAATGGAATGGAAGTCTATGCAAGTCCTTGGCATAACTGCAAACTTGTGTGTGTTTTCAGCTGAATATGGTCTCGAGTGCGCACAGGCAGGAGAGCGCTGGAATAATTATACATTTTTTTGACCCAGATTTCTCAATTCTTTTATAGGCTCCCTGATGAGTGCTTCTTTCCCTGTTTCCCTGAATGATACTCTGACACAGCATATGCAATTTTGTGGGATTAAGGTCTGGCAATATCAAATTTGTTACGTCTTTTCTTAACCATGCAATGCACTTTGTATGTAAAATAAGAAGAGAAAATGCCACTAAATGCGGCGCTGCTATTCTTTTTGATTACCTTCTTCACTTACAACAAGCAATTGCATACCAAATTCTTTAATCATCCTATTGTTTTGTTCTAGTTAGAAAATTGCATACACAACACCGTTGCCATTCTCTATTTAACAAAAGCAACAGTGGAATGTTGGGTTATGTTGCTTGCATGCAGAAGACCATACAGCAGAACCTGTATTTAGAAAGATTATTATGGGTAAAATTTAACCTCCCCATGCCCATCCAGGGAAGAATTTTGGGCACTGGACAGATGTAGGCACCCAGGACGCTGGACACCCAGGACAGGGTGCCAATCAGTAGCTGGTCACACACTCGCTCACACAGACGCACACCATATAGTGACATTTAGATAAAGGCAAATTAGAGCCAGTTCTCCTTAAATCCATGTTTTTAGACTGTGGGACAAAACCGGAGAACCTGGAAACAACCAACACAGACACAGGTAGAACATATAACTTGTATCCCCAGTGCTGAGAGGCGGATGTGCTAACCACTATGCGATAGTGCTTACAGATTTATTTATTTTTTTGCCAGAATGGCAGACAAAAACTAAAAGTAGAGATAATGCAGTCTCAGAGGTGATAGTTGAGGGTTATAAGCTTTGTTAAAGGGCTGAGCAATGGCAGAATGGAAGGGCTGGGTCCTGAAATGTCTTAGTATCTTAACAAGGAATCGTTGAATAAGAATCAGTATCTTTTTTTTTTTTTTGCATAATTCTAGATCACTGAGCAGACACACAACATAATTAAAATTGATGTAGCAGTGTAAAGTGTACCAGTATCAGTCAGACATCATTTAATTAATTTAGTTTTTAAATTTGGACTAAAGGTTTTATCAGGATGTAATGGCCGTAACATTAAAATAGACAATATTAATGATTAACGGATTAGTGCGAAATTAATTGCTTTTTTGTCTGTTTTTTATTATACAGAAAGGCAAGATGTTGCTTTTAGTGGCCACTGATTATTAAAGTCAAGTGCACAGTGAGGGAGAAGCTTATACTTCTAGCTGACTAGTGCTATCTATGTCAGAAATGGGCTCTGGGCTCACCCTGATCCCTGGCTGCCTGGCTGTGGCAGTTGTACTGATTAAGATTGACTTAACTACTACCCAGCCTCCTCTTGCTTTTTTTTAAGCCAGGAATGACTAAAGTTGACTTTAAGGCTCGACAAAAGAGCTAAGGTAGCTGAGTTTGTACAACTTTCAAGAAGACTTTCCTTAAAACTTGGCATACTTTTAAAAATTTAATACATACACAGACAGATACGAAGCGATGTTCAGTGTGTTTGATTCAATAAATTTCATTAAATTTGGAAGAAGAAAGGCCT
Organism: Corydoras sp. C115; assembly: GCA_019802505.1. Classification (NCBI taxonomy): domain Eukaryota; kingdom Metazoa; phylum Chordata; class Actinopteri; order Siluriformes; family Callichthyidae; genus Corydoras; species Corydoras sp. C115. Next base: position 5,159,963 of record JAFMOC010000004.1, read on the forward strand.
TGGAAAAAGACCTGTTTGCCACATTTGCAACAAGGGTCACTGTTATTATTTTTTCTTAATATTAGTTTGAGAATTGAGATATGAGATATCAAAGATATGATGGATGCAGTTACTGTGCATAATAAGTTGAATTTCTTGATGCAGTGGTCTTCATTTTACGGAGTACCAAGAGTACTGGTATCACCATGCTTAGCACTATGTGAATGATGGGTTCTTATAAAATAAAATCTGGGGGTTTTATGGTTTTACACATTCACTGGTTTCTGCCTCTGACATTTAAAGATTGAGATATTTGACAATGACTGACAAGCCTTTCAAAAAGTTTGGCACATGGTTGTAAACCACAACCCATGCTTGCTTGCAAAGTCTAGTCCCTCAGTCAATCTCACCTGTTACCAGTGCTATAAACATGTTATTTTGTGTTGTATTGTGCTGTATCTTTCCTAAATTATTTTGGAGTGTTTTTGCAAGAATCAATTTCTAGGTTTATTAATAATTATTATAAACCGGGTAGTTCAGGTCCTTAAATCTGATTGGTTAAGACGTTTGTCCAACCGTGACATTATTGACAATTATGCACACCTCTGACTGCTTCATATATGTATCAATGTGTGATTATACAATACATAATTTTAAACCATAAATGGAAATTTCTTTCCCAGGATTTATTCACACAAAGGCACACCCTCTCTAATTACTTTACTGTATTTAGTACATCATTAGTAACTTTATTAATAGCTTTTTATATTTGAGCCTTTATTTAACACTGTGATTTCTTTTTTCATTTTTAGCAAATGTACCAACTTCTATGTCATAACCAAAATGAAAACAAGCCTTAGACATATAATACCTTATCATGTATATATTTAAGTAAATGCAACATTTTCCGTTTTTTTTTCTATACCAGCCTTTATATATTTGTTTAATCAAACTATAGCAGTCAGAACGGCTAGCAACACAAATAAAGTGTACCCTTGAAAATGCTGTCAGAACATAGAAAGGAAGAACTGACAATGAAGGAGCTGAGCGAATCTTCGATAAAAGCACATATTACAACATTATGAGGCCTTTGAGATCTGTTGTCCTGGCAAGCTAATATAAATTGTAACCGGGGGCCATAAATTGTAAACAGTGACAGAGTAGGTCAAGGCAGAGAGACAAGATTACTAAACCATTACGGTCAATCAAAGAGTCCTTGAAATGGAGGCTTTTAATTACTCACTCTCTCTTATTCTCTCTCTCTCACTCTCTCTCTCTCTGTCTGCATGTGTGTGCGCAGCATGATTTGTACACCTGACAATGGAAATCTTTGAAAGTCAGCTATTAAAAGTTCATTGTTGATTAAATTGATTGTCAAAAATGACTGAAATTTCCTGTAATGGATACAGACGGTCATTGATTTCAAATATAGAGAAAAAATGACTCTTTTGTTCCAGCATTTTAACCATTGTCTGATTCATGAAGGTCAACATGCGTTTGCTTTTTCAATACTCACTAACTTACTTAATCATTCTGCGAGTAGAGGACAATTATGATCATATAGTTGTAGCTATTTTTATTATAATAATAAGATAAAGCCACAGTAATACCCTGCATGCTTCTGGTTAGTAAAACTAAATGCATAATATCATGAGAACTGGACTAACTCATGTGAAACACATTATTAGCCTAGTGCAGTCGTTCAATTTCTATGCCGTTTATTCCGATCATGGTTCTTGGAGGTCGATTGGAGCACTTGTAAAGTGAAAGGCACAATACTGAAACACTGGACAGGTCATCGGCCCATCAGAAGGAAGACACACAAACACATCCGTTCACACATTCACACCCAAGGGGATTTTCATGGACTGTGAGAACCCACACACCTTACACAGAAAGGCTTTACTCGTAAATCAATCACAGGACCTTTGCATCTTGAGGTGACTGTGCTAACCACTACATGCCACCACGATGCGCCTTTCATATTCACATTTTAAATGAATACTTAGGCCAACAAAGAATCTGTAAATGGTAGAGTGCTTTAAATTCATGAGATTTAGATTCATTTAGCATTATTAAGACAATTTCCCCATACAGTACAATTGTGTAAATAGTTTTAGTGAGTGATCTGGCTAAGCCAATAGTTACTATAATCGCTGTATTTACTACAGTATACTGGTCTAAGTAGCAAAGATAGATTTCTAGTAAGCCTTCATCAACTTTTATGGCTTTTCCTATACGGTATATGTAACTGTAAGATGTCAGTATAGAAACCCATTTAAATGAAGCAGGCTGTACAAACTCATTGTTTAGGGTGCTGGACTATCAATCTGAAGTTTGTGGGTGCAAATCTCAGGTTCACTAAAGTTACCAGTGTGTACTCTTAACCCTTATTGTTCTAGGGGTGCTGTATCATGGCCAACCCTGTGTTCTTACCACAACAATCAAGTTGGGATCCTTGTGGGTCTTTGAGCAAGGCCATTAACCCTCATTGCACCAGGAATGCTGTGGCCAACCCAGTTCTCACTTTGTTTGTCGCTTTGGATAAAAGAGCCTGCTAAATGACCTCAAGGAATATTTGTTATTCAGTCGATGTTAAAAAAATGTTGGGACACATTGACCAACCTGAAAAATACAACTAGACTGTACAACATTGTTTTTTTGTTGTTATCCCTAGATCACTGTGTCCTTTACATTACTTTAGCATATGCGCAGCTGAGCTTTTAACACTTGTAAGATCTTATGTGCAATCATTGAATATCCTCATAATCATTTGTTAGTCTTCCTGAGGCTAATGTCAGCAATACTTGTGAGAATTATTGCTGACCAGGCTCTGAGTTGAAGTAAAAAGAAAATGAAATCATGGCTGAGTAAGTGAGCTTTAGAAGCCTCTTAACAGATTAAAAGATAAGTCTTTCATGAGATTTGTTTTCCTCACTTAATTTTTCATAGTGTTTTTTCATTTATGATAACCCAAGCATCTGTTTACAATGCTAAGAAGTGCTAAGAAGCTTGCAGAGACATTGAATTATTTAGCACTGTATTTGTTTGTAAATTGTGAAATCATCTGACTTTGTTTTAACAAATTAACACTGCACCATTACAGTGTCCCCCACCTCACACATGATAAAAACATTTCATATTACTTATGCTATTGCATTCTGAATATTAATAAACATTTATTCTTTATTAAAATACAATGATTAAAAAGTGAAAAAAGTTCAGTGTACTACTTTGTGCAGACTTGAATCGTTTTTGAGTAACATTTCAATTCACCCTACAGCATTACAGCTTATCCTTTTATTGACTTTGTAGTTACTGAAACCCATTCTATTTATATCCCAATATTTCATTAAGGCCAATAAAATGTAAGTCATCAAATACTTTTATTTCACCTCAAGATTTATTTTACAACTCTGAGACTAGAGCAGATAATGTGCTTTGTTATGGTGTTGGGCGACAATAAGATTGGTCCAACATTTTTCAGAGGTTGCCAGGTCAGGTAATTATCAGGGACAAAGCATGTTACCTAAAGCATTTCCAGTCATTCTATTGAGCATAAATATAAAAACAAGTGCTTTGTATGCATATATATATATCCCTCACTGGATTTCTTTGCAAATACCCTTGCAGATGTGCACTTTGTTGTATTGTATAGATTGTTCTCCTGAGTAGCACCATGGTCCTGGAGAATGTTTTGTTTCACTGTGTACTGCACACAAATGTATGTAGCTAAAATGACAAACATACTTGATGCTCCTGTAGTGCATGATCATCGTGATGACCGTATTATAAAGTGGATTACATACATGAGTTAGTGTTAAAACAGGATGACGCAGCCAATGATGTACTGAGGTCAGTAGTGAGAGGAGCAGTAATGTGAATGCAGTTGTCTGAGAGAGTGGATATGACAAAACAAAGTATAATGGACAAAACCTCTCAATGAGTTCTTACATGGAGCAAGTTTTATAACACAAGGACAGCTGCAGTAGTTACATAAGTGCATGAATCCATATGTTTTGCTGACATTACCAAATTTAAAAGTAAAATGTGATGTCTCTTGTATGGTTTTGGCATGTATTTGAAATTGGGTCTTTGCAGAGTTAAGAAAGTCATTAGGCTGTTGTGTTATTCACACATGGTTTGGCTGGGTGGGGAAGAGGTACGGACCCCACTTTGTCTTGTGTGTGTCATCCTGTCAAGCTGTGACTCACTCTCCATCTCCCACCTGGCCTTGTGAGATAGCAGGTGTAGTGGAAGTAGTCTCCTGAGATGGCTCTCACACCCATACAAATACACACTACCATTTTAAAATATATTTATTCTCAGTTGTTTACACAGGGACTGTAATTTCCCTTGTCAGGTTAGTGTATGAAGATAACATGGAGGCATCAGTAGATTTTGGCCCTATGCTAATTTAAAGAATATTTGCTCTTGGTCATCAGTTTCCATGAAAAAAATAAGAAGTGTGATTAACTCTGAATAATTCAGTCGAATAATCCAGTCAGTACTGAAGTCTGGCAAACAGCCTAATAGGTCCGACACCAAAAGGAAACGAATGCCTGTTCTAAATACTTCAGAAGTTTAGAAATTATTAGGACCTCTTTACATTAAACAATATACATTTATTATTTAAAGTACACTTTTTAAAATTCAATAGCTGAAACCTGTGTTTTGCCAGTTCAGTTAATCTGTAATTTAACACCAAATGACAATTCAAATTATTTCTGAATTCCCTAATTATTCATATTTTTCTTAAATAGAAATTAATTTAAAAATTGATCTCAGCAACACTCAAGAAATGAGTTGAGACATGCATGTTTACCACTGGGTAACATTTAGCTTTTTTTCATTCATGAGCTAAATTAGTTAATTAGAGGGATGGCCAGGATAGGACTTATCGGGGGAAGTTATGAATGCTACATTAAGGTGTTTTGAGAGTGTAACATTTATATTGTCAAAAGAAAACTTAACAAATGCTAAGAATACCACATCTTTAAAACATGAAGAAACAAACTTATTCATTCATCAGATGATATACAAATTTACAGATGAGAACAAATACAAGCCGATTATTCAGGACTGATGTATTTTTGTACATGCAGTGCGTTTTTTTTTTTTTTTTTTTTTTTTTTTTTTTGTCTGAGCTATAGTGACTTCTTTTTGGTAAAAGACCTCACTTAGCTAATTATATTGTTCCTTATGACGTTCCTGATATCTGAAAGGATGAGCCAAAGGAACTAAAAGGAATAGTAGAGAGAACTAGAGAGAGAATAGTTTTGAGAAAAAAGACAAAGAACAGAATAGGATGCTGTGGCCTTGGTGCTGTGCCGATGACATCTCTCGGAAGCATTTCATTCATCAGGTAGGAGGTGGCTTGAGCCTTCTGGAAATTACCGTAGATAAAGGACACACATTGAAGAATTGAATTGCACGAGAAACTGATTTGAATTCCCCACCTGGTGATCTTTGCATTACTGAGGGTCTCTCTTTCAGCCTTCGGTAACTGTTCCGCTCTTCAAGCTGCTGTCACCATCCAGCATGCTTGAGTACATCTAGCACCCAACTCTGAGTTCCAGCCACCATAAAAGTCTGAGTAGTGAGTCAGGGCATGCTATTCATGTTCATTCATATATGGGCCACAAAGAAACCAGAGACACAATTTTAGATATTTTATACCCAGAACCTTTTAACTGCTGTTTTTTTTAATTATATATATTGGTTATAAAATATATTGGTTATAAAAGTCACTCAGTTACTCAGGTACACATATTGTAATTACTTCGGTGCATGCATAAATGCCTGAGGTTCCATGCATTACTTATTACAGCAATCTTTGGAAAGTAAACACATGCTAACCATTTCAACTAGTTTATTTTAAATGCATAATGAAACACTTAAATTGCAATTTGTAATAACTTTTGATCCTACAGTAGAACAATCGTACGTTATTTATAAATGTAAAATTTATTTTGCCGTGCAGTGTAAAAGATGCCTACAGGCGGGAGAACTTACTGCAAGAATTATATCACCTGGCTGCAAAACCTTTAAAAATGACAGAACTAATAAATAGAATACATAAATTTGCCACTTTGTTTGCAGAATATCTGCAATTTTCCAGTACTTGTTTGATGCAAAAAAAGTTGGATTTTGTTATGAAAAGCAAACCTAAATGAGTGAATACTCCATAGAAAAACAACAAGTAAAATTAGAATTCAACAGTATCTTCTTATTTAATGTGAGAGATGAAAAATGCACCAATGAAGGAAAGTCAAATAAAGTATTTTTTTATCATAGCCAAACTTTGGTAGAGCTCCAAAACAAGCAGGGGGAGGATCACCCCTTTCCATTTTGGAGAATAGTGCCTTCCTTACTTCGCTGTCACCACTTTAATGTTCTGACTCAGAAAGCATGCAGTGTAAGTAATCAGCCATGAAACCAGTAACGCTTTTAAGCAACTGACTTATTGAAGTTCAGCCTTTTATTTATGGGCTTAAGAACACACAGTATAAGTAAAAACGATCTGGACAGCCATCTTGCTTTCAGAGTTAGGGCTCAACCAGCTGCCTCTTAGTAAAAGATGATGTTTTGAACATTTGTAGATAATCAGAGAGTTTTATGTGTCTCCAAGTTTGGGTAAACAATTTGGGACCATTTCGTATCCTAATATGACATCTAAATCCAAAGCAAATCCCCAAAAAGATATTATTTGACAAATTTGTGTGACCTAAGATGCCCTAATCTTAGTCGAACCCTTATATCACTGTACAGCACAACACAAATGTACTTTAAATCAATGGGTGCAAATGTTCCATGTTAGGAATGATATAATATATATGTTTTAATCCTGCTTGGCTTGAAATCTGGTTCCCGACATGCTCTCATCATTATGATGGTAAGGTATTCAATATACATTTTGCCCATCAGTGTATTGCTTTTCTCAAGGGGAGAAATAACATCTTTACTGGCTGCACATGGTTGACAGAAATAATAATGACTTCCATGATTTTCTTTCAAGCAAGTATTTCCTGTTGAGATCTTAGCTTCATCCTTTAAAACGTTTTTTTTTTTTTTCTCGGTCCACCAATTTATTTCTGCAGTATTTATTTCTACAAGAATCAGGTTTCGGTTGCGTGCTCACAGCAGATGCTTTAAACAGACCATATTTTAAACAACAGGCTACTGCATTGAACGTTAAATTAATACAGCAACAGTTTTGTTATTACTATTTTTATATGCTATATTGCAAGTCTTATAATACCTTTGTTAAAATTATTTGTGTTACTGCCCACTGGTAACCATTTTAGCAAGAAATCACTTTATTAATCACACAGTGCAGCCTTTTTCCCCAAGTGGTTCTCTCTCTGAGCGCTGGGTTTGAACATCTTTGCTTTTTCAGTAGTAAGAGTAGTGTCATCTAAGGTATGGTTTAATTTGTAGGGGTCACTTGTGCTTTGGAGGCATCATCATAGGATGTACCATGGCACTTTGGTTTTATTAAGTTTATTTGTTAAAAATCTAATCAATATTTTCTCAAAATTGGCACGGTTATGTTGTGTGGCACTGGCACAAGTTGATTAGATGATTTGAAATGTCTCTCTGTTACAGGATCAATCAAAAATGTTCGAAAGGCAGCATCCTGTAAGCACTGATGAAGGATTAGATGACAACTAAAATATGCGGTAGCAATAAATGAGCAACTATCTCTGACTCTTATGTTTAAAGTTGAGTCTCATGCAATAAGTGGACACAATGTTTAAACAGTAGCAGCACTGCTACAGTCTGCTGTAGAACTGCAAATTACATATTCAGTATAGTAATTGGACAATAATGAACAAATGGACAAAAGTGTACAAATTTTTGAAACTGCTGTTTGTAGTTTACAGTAATTATAGAAGTTCTGCGATGTTTTGTGCTTTAGCATGTAATGCAGGTGTTGTGGTGATGAAGGGGGAGAGATGTGTAATGGGCCAGAACCATCACCGGTGATGTGTGGCCAGGGATATAAGAGATCAGTGATATCAGTTGTTTTCACACTGCACTGTATAGGTAGATTTACTTACTTATTGCTGAAATTGCTGGAGCACAGCATCAATTAGGAAGCTGAACATGTGGTCCAGATGTGAGGATGAATGGACTCCAGTCTGCAACAGCTGTTTTCAAGTACTTATTGTTGTAAATTAATGTAAGAAATGTATTTTTGTTAATTAATGGTGACAGTTTGTTTGAAGATGTGTTTTAATTAGGTAGGGGTCAGTTTTTGGCTTGGAATAGCTGTAATACTCATTCCTGTATAGTCAAAATAAAATACTTATTTATTTACAGTTTAAGTTTTTGAATCAGAATTAAATAAATTTATTTCCCCAAGTATGATACACATACAAGGAATAGAATGTGTATCATACCACACGCTACAACAAGTAAATACATCATTGTACAACATCATACTAAACATCACACTAACATACAAAATCAGCAAGACAGCACACAGGCTATACAGAAGAAGAATATAACGTAATTAAGCTATAAACACAATGTACTATGAAAACTGAAATACAAGAATATAATCTAAGACATGGGTGTCAAACTTAAGGCCCGCGGGCCATTTCTGGCCCATAATACAATTATATCCGCCCTTCAAGAGCATTTTATATTGATCTATGTAACTTGTTGCCAAGGAGAGATGCCAAAACTGAAAGTTTTGATTCATTATTTCAATCTTTTTGATGGAAAGCACAAATTTTATTAGTATTTCCAGGGTTTTTTGGCAATGCTCATATTTTGAATTTGTTGGAATTTTGACAGGGACATTGTTATGGAGAGCAGTAATATTTAAAGATACTTAGAGTTTAAGTCTATTTTTCTAAAATGGCCCGAGAGCAAAGAAAACTAAATGATTTGATTTATTTTTACTTTAATGGAAAAGCATCATTTTTTATTTCTGTTTTCATGTTTTCTTGCAGCATGTTCATTGCTGTAACTTTTATCATTTTGACAAGAAATATTTTTAAAGAGAGCAAAGTATTTTAAGTTATATAACATTTAAGTTTATTTATTGTGAAATAATATTCCTATCTGTGTTATTCCTATTCATGTTCAGAACACATTTGCTTTTAATGCATTTAAGTTTGACACCCCTAATCTAAGAGAATTAAGAATAGAAGCATAGGATCCAGGGAAGTTAAGAATATCTATACATTTGGGATGTGACATCACTGTTCATATATATAAAATATACAGTATACTGCAGGTTATTATATAAAGATAATAAACTTGTCTCTTTTCATGTTGCAGGTATTAACTATATCAAACTATATAAGACAAATTTAATCTTTTTACTTATAATAATAAATAAATATGCTCATCCGTCAAACTTAAACAGATACATCAAACAAAATTATTGACTGTTGGCTCACTCATCACAATCATCCAACACTGCTTGCTTATTTACAGCGGTCAAATATTGGAAATGGAACTCTCAGTGCATGGACGTAATAAATCGCTCATATGGGGTTGGCTGAATGTGCAAATGAGTGTGTGCATGATGCTCTAAATAGGCTAGTGTCAAAGACATGGTGACGCCCCACTCTACCAATCAATGTTGACCGTATTAGGAAAAACATTTCTGTTAAAAAATAAGCTACTGTATAAACTTACCGGCCACATTATTGAGCACACCCACTTGTTTCTACACTCATTGTACACTTATTTTTTTTCTTTTTCGTCTACCATGTACCCTAAAAGGACCACCCCAAAGCAGGTATTTCTTGGGTGGTAAATGATATTTAGCACTGCAGTGATTATGACATATTAGTGTTTGGGTATAAGTGGATCGGCCACTGCGGTGCCACTAGCATTTTTTTTTAAAGACTTTAGTGACACTACTTAACTAATAATAAGAATAGTCCATCAACCAAAAATGTCTACCCACCAGCTTTTTGAAGGCAGTGTAAAGATGCAGGATTAAAGGATTAGTAACACTAACCATTTAGCAACAAATGAGCTTCCATCTCTAGTTTTACCCGAGGTGGAATAATCAGTTAGATGTGTCTAATAGAGTACATACAGAGTACACACAAGTACAATATATGAAAAAAAACCCAGCAGCACTAATGTGTCTAATCCACTTGTATAAGGCCAGAACACATTTTATACATTACCATCTTGTAATTATAGTAATATAATTGTTACATTATTCATTCATTACCTTCCGCTTTATCCTATATTAGGGTCGCGGGGGGGTTCCCCATGCCCATACAGGGGAGAACGTTTCGGGTGCTGGGCAGATACACCCAGGACAGGACGCCAATCGATTGTTGGGCACACTCACTCACACGGACACACATGCAAATACACACTAGATGGGGCAAATTGGAGAATTCAACTTACCTTGAAACCATGTTTTTGGACTGTGGGAGGAAACCAGAAAACCAGGAGGAATCCCACCCAGACACGGAGAGAACAGGGAAACTCCACTCAAATTGGGATTCCCAATCTGGATCCCCAGCGCTGAGAGGCAAACGTGTTAACCACTAAGATACCGTGCCCGCCTGTGTACATTATATGTATTTTAAAAACAGTATTAGATGACAGAATTGAAGGAACTATAATAAACAATTTTATGATTTATGATCTGTAATTGGGGAGAAACTTATAGTGAATTTGTCTAATAAGTGGAAATGATGAAATGGACAGTGAGTGTTGGATCTGTACATAAAACTTTCTGGGTGTTTGAAATGACGGGTATCTCCAGAATGCTTCATGCTGGCTAATGCAACAACAAAACAAAAGGAAATGAAGAAAGTACAAATAAAAAAAATATTGTTTGTATCAATGTGTTTTCATGCAATTTCCAACCTTGAAAATGTTCTTCACATAGACAAATAAGTGATTCTGAAACACCACTTTAAAAATCAGGGTCTATATTAAAAAAAAAAAAGGAGAAAATATTTTTACTTTACAACCTGAAACAGGTTTGGCAATGAAAATACCAACAACAATAAATACGTGAAGCTGATCTTTTTAATGACATTATGTGTGGCAGATTCATGGTCATACTTTCATCAAGCAGACAATAAAATGAAAGAACAAAATGTTTTGCATGCGTAATTGGTTTTCCATTGGTCTGTTTGACAGGAGGAAGAGCAAGGCAGGGTATGACATTGCTCTAGGCCCTTGTAATGGTGTTAAACTATTTCATTTATTTAGTGTCAGTCTTTCAGAGAGCTTACTTTAAGGCCTTCATTTTTTATTTAGGGAGAATGAGGTCTGCACAAGGGGTATATAATATTCTATACATGTACAGTACTTGCATGTAGCTTTTGTTTAATGTCATTTTAATACTAAGACTGATCTAATACTTACAACTGATTTAAGAACTGACCCTGACTGAAAAATAATTATGATGGTATCATTAGTTTATTAAAACTGTGGAGAGAAATAACAAAGGCATAATATACAGAAATGTAAAATTACCATATTGTAAAAATTTACTATCAAAACAAATAAAAAGTAAAGAAATGTGGCTTTTCTACTAAATCCTTTCAAATTAGAACCTTATCTGGACATTCATTCATTCATCTTCTGCTTAATCCTCTAATACGGTAACTCACACAAACACACACACAACCACACACTCAATGGGCGATTTAGAGCATTCTATTTACCTTGAATCCATGTGGGAGGACTGTGGGAGGAAACCAGAGAACCCAGAGGAAAGCTATGCAGACACAGGGAGAACATGTACACTTTACCCAGATTGGGATTCGAACCTGAATCCCTAGCGCTGAGAGGCGAACATTCTCTTATCTGGACATTTCCCTCAGCAATTCTGTTCTGCTATAGTTCCAACACACAGTAGATCAAACAAAATGTACCATTTGCTGTTTTTCCAAAATTCCTCATGGTTATGAAATGCTGTATCACTCTTATTAGTCAACAGCACATTGCAAAAAGCATACCTTTGCATTATCTGTTCCAAACTTTACATTTTAACTTGGTACTAACATCCCAGTTATTTATTTATTTTTGGTCTCTCTAGCATGCACGTTCTGTGCAAAAGCACAATTGCACAATTAAATGGCGTGCTTCATTCCTGTTGCTCCAAAGTCTTTGTCTTTGCTGTCATTTAGGTGTTTTACCTTCTCTTTTTTGGACAGGATGCAAGAGTCTTGGGAGATTTATCAGTTTTTCAGGTCGTGTCCTGACACACACCATCCATCCTAAATGCCATTTCTAAATGACACGTCAGATTGTGGAAATTTTGAGCTTACAAGAATCCTTTAGCCTTAGCCAGCCAGTGGTGGACAAGTCAGACAGTGGATATAGTTTTATAATTGTCATCAGGTGACATTCTATCTGTGATTTATGGTCAGTCTGAGGCTACAGTCACAATAATGTATTTATGTTTTAAACATATCTTCATCCACATCTACATCCCACATCTACAAGATTTCATCCACGGAATCATTTGTGCATTTTGTTTTTATTTGCTGCATGCATTATTGTATCTGAAGTTATACTTATTATGTATTTATGCTGAAAATCAGAAGCAATTTTGAAATAACTGGACGTGACCTATTTGGCTTTGAGATAAGATACATCTGATATGAGAAAGGTCTGGCAGGGGAAAGCAGGAAAGCAATGCATCCGATGACAGATGTTCACAGTGATATAGTAAGTGGTGATGGTCAGTAATAAAACAGCAGATTTATAGCAGAGACACTCGAACAGTGCTGCATAAGTATTCTTGAGGATGTGCCATGATCTCCCAATACTAAATGTCGTCTTTATTATTCACTTTTGATATATGTTATTTTACATTTTGTGATATGCATTAAGACAAAAAAATAAAAGGTACTAATACTCTTACTATACCATACTAATACAATGTAAAGTCAGTATGCTATTGAATAGCACTATTTACCAGCAAGGACGGCACAGTGGCGTGGTGGTTAACACATCCCGCTCTCGGCTGTGGGTAGGTCTGGGTGGAGTTTCCATGTTCTCTCCATGCCTGCGTGGATTTACTCCGGGTTCTCAATGTGTCTGCACAGCACCAGAAATGTTCTCCGCTGGATGGGCATGGAACAGGATTTAGTGGTAGTTAATGAGATGAGATGAAATGAAACCACATTATATAAAGTCACTGCTGCATGTAAAATGTTCCTGACAGCGCTAGTTTGATGTTGCCATACCGTTAATGCTGCCCAGCCGCATAAAGAGCATGAGTCCCTGTTTAAACCTTGGTTCTCACAAGATTTTTTCCCCCCTAAAACAAACAAATACCAAGAGGTTTTTTTTTTCGCCACCATCATTTTAGCTTGCTCTTTGTGGGATCATGCTTAGAACACTGTAAAGCTGCTTTGAGACAATGTACCATTGTGTAGCCTTATTTAAATGAAATGCTGGTTATAGGATGCTTTCTCAGACATTGCAAAAAAAAAAAGAAAAACATCATAAATCATACATTTGCATGATTTAGAATAAAGCTTGTGTTGCAACAATAAGCAAAACCGTCCTGAATCCATGATGATGTATGCAAAGAGAAAAACGGTTACATTCTAGAAATTATTCTAAAAATAAATTAAGAAATGAATGTATATATTAAAACAATAATATAGTTTATATGGTAAGCTATAAAGTAAGATGTGAATTTTGTTGCAGGTAGCAGACGATGGTAGACATTCCTTGTATTTATTCCTGATTTTCGAGTTTAACTTTTATTAGATGACTACACTTTGAATACAAATGTGCTAAAACCTATCAGAGGTCAGTGGTGTCAACTGCTGTGTGCCCTGGGGATTGTGTAAACATCCAACGCCTTTGTCAGAGCAGTCAGTGTTTGTCTCCAGGTGCTTGTCAGAAAACATTGATCAATGATGGTGTGAAGTGGCTTATCGCTGGAGTTGTGTGTCAATATCATCACTATCTCTGTAAGCCTTCTGATAAACAATGTTTCAGGAAGCTTCAAGGTAGCGAGAATAAGTGCCATTTAAAGGTATTTAACTTCTTCCTTGGCCTATAGCTATTACGTTTGAAATCTATAGCTTTTGTGTAGCAATAAGTCTAATGTATTCTGTAATGATGACTTGTGGGTAAGTACTACCACATTATTTTGTTCTAAATCTTCATTTCACAGACTCGTGTCTCTGTGTATTGGAATCGGAGGAAGCTTTTTGTCAGGCTTGTCACTCTCCCAAGCATAAACAAATTTATGATGGGGGAATTTTATGATGGGTCTGATTTAGACAACCAACCGAGGGGGTATTGCAGAAAACTATTTACACACGCCTGTGTTGTATAAGATTTAATGTAGTGTGAAATTAAAAAACCTCACCAAAATCATTCCCAACATGTAAAAGCAGCAGGCTAGCCATTCATGATCTTTATGCTTGGCCACTGAAAAATGATGCATATCCCATCACGAAAAAGCATTAGGACAAAATCACTCATGAAAGGCAGGTTATTAGACGGGAAAAGAAACGCCTAAGTAGTGAGATCAGATGCCGTCACTGTCAAATGCCTCTCTCTCTTTTCACTTAAAAGTGACCCTTGTTACTTTCATATGATGAGTTAAAATATGTAGCAAATATGTGGCATTTTAAGCTTCTTTCCTAGAATTTAAATTCATGGAGATATTGTTGGAATGCAAATGTGAGAGTCTCTGTTCTGTGGAACAAAGGGATTTAAAGTGCTGAATTACAGATTTTTTTGTGAAAGCTTGCTGTTGCATTGTAGAACTTTGTACACGATATGTCTAAACCACAGCTGTGACATCAAAGTAAATAAAAACAAAAAATGATTTAATTAATTAATGCTGATCATGTCTATTTTCAATTTGTAGGTATAGTTTTTTTTTATTTATAATAAAAAATACAGGGCGGCACGGTGGCTTAGTGGTTAGCACGTTCGCCTCTCAGCGCTAGGGATTCCCGGTTCGAATCCCCATCTGGGTGGAGTTTCCATGTTCTCCTCGTGTCTGCGTGGGTTTCCTCCGGGTTCTCCGGTTTCCTGCCACAGTCCAAAAACATGGATCAAGTCAATTGAATTCTCAAAAA